>OX276362.1:6285952-6743452 GCA_946251885.1 Cosmia pyralina | reverse complement strand
GGTCAACCCCAATAGAGAAGTATGGAATGATGATGATAAGGTACACATCATCATGTTGAAATGAGCGGATTGTTTGTAAATTAAATCTAAGGTCGACCTCGTTTCAACAGGATTTGGTCAAGTGCAAACGGATTCTTTTACCAATTGCTTACCCTGACTCTACCAGTAGAAGTTCCTTTACCTCAAAACAAATGGTATACTGACTTAACTCAAAAAAGACGATTTTTGGGAAATCGCAAAAGAAGATCTTGCTATGAGGACTTATCCTATTTCTTGATGCATAAAAATAAAACTGATTTATTAATCATGAATGCTTGTATTTTGAATGTCTATGATTAACTATTGATGAGATCTGAATTTTAAAAAATCCGTAAATTAATTCTATCAATTTTTTCCAAAAAAAAAAACATAAATAATGTGCCAGCAGCATGCAAGAGTTCCGAAGTCGCCACTTGCTACAATACTCCCTCACCCGCTTGCGTCGTGACGTCGCTACAGTCCTAATCACGATTTAGCAACGCCTCATGGAATATTTTCAAAACCAACGAATTTATATAATCATACCAAATGGATGCTGCATTCAGTCTAATTAATCTTGACAACACCTTAATAACTTTTGCAACATCGACGGATAATCACTACGTCCTATTCTTCCAACCAAAATAAAACAAAAACTTGAATAAAAACAATTGTTTTAGTTAGTACCTACTTTGGCTTTTTCTTCAATAAACATTTTTTTTTTAACAAAAACTTATCAGCTTCCAAATTGAAACAGAAGCCGACGAACCAACAATGACTATTTTTTTACACCGCGCGAGTTCGTTTCAGTACGCGCGCACTGCATGCACTGAAACACAGCGTAAAGATAAAGATAAAGATCATTTTATTTGTCCAAAACATGCGTATACATGCAAATTATGCATGCAGGATGTCACAATATTAATTTATATTTTGTACGTACATGTTTCACCCGTAAGGCGTACAAATTTAAAAATTTACAAAAAATCAAAAACTAAATTACAAAATAAAAACCAAATTATTAAAGACAATCTAAGAGGGTAGGTACATAATAGTCAGTAATAAACATTGATACGTCAGTAAAATAAATTAATCATTAAAATGTCACAAAATTTAAGGATTAATAAAATAAAATAAAAAAATGTCAAATAGTGTCATTCAAAAAGTCATTTATATTATAATAACACTTGTCTGTTAATAAATCTCGAATCTGTTTTTTAAACAACTTTACCGGCAATGCTTTATATGACTGTGGTATTTTATTATAAATTTTAGGAGCCATACAGAAAACGCTTTTACCCATTAATGCAGTCTTTGCTGTATGTACTAACATGGAAGGAAACAATTGATTAATAATACTTGTATCCTCATATAACATTAAGCGATAATAATAGGCATTGACTAATAGTGACGTAGGGGTTTGTACTGAACGCCCTTATTGTGCCTAAAAGTGAGCCAGCCCATGCTGGCAACTGTAGCCTGTAGAACTGATGACCGTTGGGATATATATATGTTCTTGAGTGGAGGCCAAAATTGGACAACGTAGAGTAAGACGAGCTAAAGCAGATAGACGATCTTCGCAAGGTGGCTGGTGGCAACTAGATGAGAGCAGTAGCGGATCAAATAAATATTGATATGCGATTGGAAAAGTTATAGACCAATAAAAACTTTTTTACAAAAAAAAACAACCGACTTCCAAAAATAACACTACAAAGTAAAAAATAACTTTAATTTCGGAAGTCGGTGTCTGGTTAAATGTATTTTCGTTTTTTGCCACCGACTTCCGAAATTAAAGTTCTTTTTTACTTTGTAGTGTTGTTTTTGGAAGTCAGTTGTATTTTTTTGTAAAATAGTTTTTTATTTTTCAGTTTTTAGTTGTGGTACCTACCCCACACAAATTCTAATACCACTACCTGCAAAAGAAACTAGAACATCATCCATATAAAAGTGGAGAAAAAAAAAATATATTATTGAAGCTAACTCAAAAGCTACCCAAGCAAAGTTAATCAATTTTAAATGGGACCAACTTTGATGTTATACCCTCTCGAATAAAACAAAAATTTTCCAAATCGGACGACTCTGAAAAAAGTTATGCGTGGTCATACATAAATAAAAAAATACGTGTCGAATTGAGAACCTCCTCCTTTTTTTCGTCGGTTAATAATGACGAAGGAATCCTGAGAAGAGTTGGTTCAGTTGAACACATACAGAATTTAGGGGACTACTTTCAAATCTGGCCATGTTAGCTATTTGATTGGAGTTTCACATTAACTGATAACGACATCGATCCGATACTGATACGCTAAGTGTTGTTGTATAAAATCGTGAAGCACTTAATCCCCACATAATAATTATATAAAACACCAAATGCTACACGGTTGTCAAAACCCCCAGATCCAGATTAGTTAAAATGAACATTATAATCAGAGATACCCACAAAAGGCGCATTGAAGACCGGATGAAGGTCACGAGAATCCTCTGAATGCGGGAAGCACAGGATCAGTCGTAATGGCGATACTTGGAGGAGGCCAGTAATGGAACTCTTTCGGCTAAATTATGATGATGATGAATCAGAGTCACAAGCGATAAGCGTAAAAGACTTCAATCGATTTTTACCTGTTTCGGTCACATTCGATCAGAATTAAGCATAACTGGTGAATTTTGGGTGTACTATGTCTACTATAAGGTACAGGTGCATATATTTTTTTAACAAAAAATACAATTTTTACACTCGATTACATATCAAGCCATACATTTCGAGTATAAGCTGACCTCTCATTGTACGGAAATCCTATCCAATGATTGATATTATTGCAGTTGCTTATAATATGAATGTACAATACGTAACGCTCGCTTTCCTCGTATGTTTGTTCAAGTGCTAACGCACTCTGCCAGTGCATTGAGTACGTAAGCACTTGCTCAGAGGCAGTCATGCTTGTGTTCGCACTTTGTACCGACGACGTAGAACAATCGATAAAAACAGCGAACATGACAATTGGATAGGAAATCGATAATAGAGGCTGGGGGAGAGGTAAATGAGGTCATGTTTTTGAACCAAAATGCCTACATTCCTAAGCAATTTCATCATGAACAGTATCACTGTTCATGATGTTTTTTTTTTTATATCCTACTTCTGGGCAAAGGTCTCCCCTTTTGCCTTCCATGCCTCTCAATTTTGTGCGATCTTTGACCATGCTGGCTCCGCAAACATGACCTAGATTAGATCATCACACCACCTTCGCCACGGTCTACCTCGACTGCGATGTCCTCCCTCAGGCGTCCAGTGTGTGACAATCTTTGCCCAGCTCTCTGAGTGCATTCGTGCGACGTAGCCAGCCCACTCTCATTTCAGCTTAGCCTTTCCCCAATATTTCAAACAAATTGGTGATTGCAGAGTCCTGTGTGCACCCGATTTATGATGATGTTTGTACTCTTAGGATAGTCTTCCAATCCCTTTTAAGAGACAAACACAAATAGGGGAGAAACTAACTCCGAAAATAGTAATAAAATAAAACGGCCACAAATCGGTCCGCGTTGGATTGGCTTCTTTTTTAACCTACACAGAATCTTCCCAACTTATCAAGGTCATAAACACACTAAACAACAAAAAATAGTCGGATTACAGTCCCACTATTAAAGCCACTTATCTGTTAACATCGGTAAAGAAATATAGACCTTATGTTTAATGAACAGAGCGCTATGTTATACCAAGAGGCGTACAAATATGGTTTAAAAATCAATGTGAGAATTACAAATTAAAAACTACTAATAAATATGTGAAAAACATGCATAAATAAGGTATTTAATAAGAAAATAAATTGAACAATTACATATTATTTAAATGAGGAATTATTAAAATTTAAAAGCTTTAAAAAACTTAAAAAACGGCAAGGTGACATTATTTATACCGGGACCACACTAGCTTATACATTGACAGAACCTATTGGTGTTAATTTCCATAATAACGAGTACAGTACACCGTTCATGTAAGTTTCAGTGCGCGTGCACCGATCATTATTGTTTGCACCGATTGCACCGTGTGCACTGAAAGCGGACACACAATTGACTATTAACACAGTTTTGTAACATTTATGATATCAAGATCAAAGTATGAAGGCATTCTTGTTGATTTCTCTTATAAAATAAACAATGAAACTATGGGTGGAAATGGAATCATGTTCGAGATAGTCTTTTCCAAAATATTTTAGGTAAGGTTTCCACCAAATTCTGCCAAATGGCGTATGTGTTTATTCATCTAGTCTTTCCTACCTTTTCTTGAGGTTAGGGTGGCATACTTGGGTTTAACTGCTGCCCAAAATTTTACTGCGTTACCCATAATGACTAAACCTGTGTATAAAGGTTTACATTTGGGATATGAATGCTTGCTCTCCGCTCCGAGGCACGGAGAGATGTAACGGTCACACATCCAAGACTTGACCTTGTCGAGTTTGCTGAACATCATACGATAAATCGATCTTCAGAAAGGTATTAGCAATGCTTTAACTGAAGCTCTTAAGGCGAGTAGTGCTGCAAACTAGCGCCGCCACTGAGAAAAAAATCATAAGTCTGAGGATATGGAACATTTTGAAATTTCCTATGCTCACATATTTAGTCAGATGAGGTAGAATTTTTTGTATCAAAAAAATCAACACTAAACCTCCTAGGTTCGAAGCCTTAGCAGTTAACGCCAAAAACGGTTTGACCTCACCTGACCTACCTCATCTTGCCAAAAATGTGAGCATATAGGAAATTTCAAAATGTTCCATATCTCCAGACTTATGATTTTTTTAGGGTTCCGTACCTCAAAAGGGAAAACGGAACCCTTATAGGATCACTTCGTTGTCCGACTGTCAGTCTGCACGACACTTTTTTTCAGAAACGCGTGGAGGTATCAAGTTGAAATTAATATCAAATACATAGGTCTATGGTCCCTTGGAGTCCAAAAAAAATCGCAATAAAAAAAACAGCCATTTATGCGACTATTTTAATACTCGCAAGTAAATGAAAACCTATAGGGTACCTCCCGTTGTCCTAGAATCATGGAATTTGCCAAGAAGCAAGGTCTCACAGCACAAGTAAAGATAAAAGTCCGAAAATTGTTAATTCGTAATTTTATTACATATTTTTTTTTTTGGGATTAAAAGGTTAAGTTTGTTTTTTAACCGACTTCAAAAAGGAGGAAGTTCTCAATTCGTCGGAACCTTTTTTTTTTTATTTTATTTTTTTTTTTATGTATGTTCCCCGATTACTCGAAGATGGCTAGACTGATTTGGATTTTTTTTGTTTTATTCGAGAGGGTATACATCACAGTTGGTCCCATATAAAATTGATTAACTTTGCTTCGGTAGTTTTTTGAGTTAGCTTCAATAATACGTATTTTTTCCACACTTTTATATGGATGATGTTCTAGTTTGTTTTGCAGGTAGTGGTATTAGAATTTGTGTGGGGTAGGTACACAACTAAAAAGTGAAAAATAACTTTAATTTCGGAAGTCGGTGGCAAAAAACGAAAATACATATAACTAGACACCGACTTCCGAAATTAAAGTTATTTTTCACTTTGTAGTGTTGTTTTTGGAAGTCGGTTGTATTTTTTTGTAAAAAAGTATTTTGTGATAAATTCTTTTCAACTATGGAACCCTTCATTGTGCGTGGTCTAACACGCACTTGGCTGGTTTTTCTCAATGGCGGCGCTAGTTGGCAGCACTACTCGCCTTAAAAACGTTAATGATGTTTATAATCGGATTGTAAGTATGAAGGCTATGTAAATTTACTTTGAACATGAAGATTGCAATGACAAAACACCTATTAGAGTGAATACAATTTTATCTATGAACTTAAATCAAACACAGTACAACTAAACCTTTATAATCTTCAGACATCAAAACACAACAGTAGTCATTCATTGCTGTTTACATTTATAAGATCTAGACTGATAACAAGATGCTTGGTGCACCAGCAATTCGAAGTGCATTAGAAAGTGCAAAAGAATTTCCTGATTCATTATCATAACCCAACGGAAACCTTTTGTATGACTTGTTACTGCTGAAGATTAAGATGAGAGAAAACTTTCTTTGCATTGTTTAGATTCAATCTCTTAGTATTATATAATTGCATAGCACGTGTGAGCACTATGTAGCTACTATTAAGCTACCTTTTACTGGGTACGTCTTTCACTGACTTGAGTGTGCCCTGGCGGTTGAGAGTATGTCATGCTCACTCAAATGTCTCGCTGATGGTGGCGTGTGTGTTGGATCATTAAGTTCCCTTCAAAATGGTTGAGCTAAATGGTGCTGATCCATGCGTCATGTTCGTGAACGGGCGCCGTCAGTTGGGACTGGTCGTCTCTTAGCTGCCATGGCTTATTTTTAATTTTAATATTTAATTTAGTTGTTTTAGTTATTATCTTTTTATTACGGACGCTTTTTAACGTGCACGTCTTTCTACATTGTTCTCACATGTATATTTTCAACTTGAACGATGTATTCAATATTTTGTAAAAATATTATGATTTAAAAGAGTGTCCGTGGAGTTTCTTGCCCGTTCTTCTCCATAGGGGTCTACTACGCTTTGGAATGGGCAACTAGCTTCATCTTTCTGACTGACCGACCCATTGACAATTCAAAAGTGCCTGTAATTGGTTTATTTGAAATAAATGCTTTGAGTTTGAGTTTGAGTTAAGTTTTCAGAACATCATAAAACCGGCCAAGTGCGTGTCAGACCACGCACAATGAAGGGTTCCGTAGTTGGGATGATGAGTTTATCCTAAGAACAAACTTAACATTGTAGTTGAAAAACATGTTCTCCCATACATTCCAAGTGTAAATATAAGTTTGTACTCACAATATTGAGAGGTTTACCATGTTATTTTAAGACCACAAACTTCTTATAGGTTTTCCTGTAACCTACAGGTAAAGAACTATTTTCTGTATTTTTTTTTAATTTTAGGCTCAGTAGTTTCGGAGATCAGGGGGGAATGGTAAATTTCCGTCTATTTTCTTTTGCTGTGCCTTACAGGGTCCATAATGATCTCAATTATATAATTACCACCTAAGTACACATTATGGTAAAGCAATAAAGATATTGAGTGTTGAGTATAACTTTAAAACAATTTATTTTAAAGTTATAAAAAATATATATTATATTTGAGACCCCCATTTCATTTGATATGTCACACGGTATATTTTGCTAAACTTTTTATTTAATTTTCTTATTGCCCCCCAAAAGTGACCCCCATATTCAAAATTCATTTATTTACTTTAGCCGTCCGTGTTTGGGTCACAGAAGTTCATATGTGTACCAAATTTCAACTTAATCGGTCCATTAGATTCGGAGCAAATTGCCTGTGACAGACAGACACACGAGTGATCCTACAAGGGTTCCGTTTTTTCCTTTTGAGGTACGGAACCCTAGTAATGTACCTATTCGATGCACTTAAGTTTGATACAATCTAGACAGATTAGATTGTGTTCACGCTTGATGCACCTCACAAGTGTAAATGCACTAACTTCAACCTCCATTGTACTGTGACTGTCATCTATTTCAGTTACAAGGACATCATTCAATTAAGTGCACATACACTTTGATAATACCTAAAGAACTAAACAACAGCTGCGTACAGTTACAGCAGCTATAACTGGCCATAAGCACCTTGCAATAGGAGTGACAGTCAGTCCGCTGTGCAGGGCCTGCATGGAGTACGACGCGACAGCAGCTCATGTGCTTCTAAAAAAAAAAAAAAAAAAAACTTCAAAGACTTCGGCAAAGAACTTGGGTAACCCAGATACCCTACGTGAGGTTGTCAGTAACACTAAGGCGTTGTTAGCCTTCTTTGAGGAGCTGGGGTGGATCGAATAATCGAATTTCCCACCCGTGTGCATTGACATGAAGTTGCGGATACCAACCCGAATTACCTAACACCTAAAGAACCGTCTGCACTCGATGCACCGGTCGCTTTGAAACTCATGCATGTGAAAGTGTGATGAATTAGCATCATTATTCTAACGGTTCCCATTTGTAGGATTTTTCAAAGTTAGCACGTTGAACTGCAAACAGGTAGTCAACCTCATTTTCTGTTTCTTTCTATAATGAAAGATACATTTCGATCTCAATGCATTCGAGGGCAATAAAAATTTCATACTATGTTGTTTCATTTTATTATTTTTACTGCAAAAAGAAACACGTTTCATTGCACTTAGATTTCCCTACGTATTTCGATAGACTTAATGATTAATAGAAGGCAGAACAAGTTTCTTGATAGAAAACAGCTCAGTTGAAAAACAAAGAATGTATCATAAGTAAGGCCTAAAAAGCGCATAATAATAAATGTTACGAATAAGCCAGATATCGTGGTGATAGATCGACGAGAACGCCATGCAATTATTGTTAACTAGCCCTTCCCACACGTCTTCGCCTGCGTGGATGTCGGAAAATATTCCACGGGAACGTCCTACCGGGAAATCCTTTCCTATTCTTTGTCTACATTATAAAGGGAATCTCTGTGCCAAATTTCAACTTTCTGAGTTCAAGGGTTTGGGCACTGGATGAGTCAATCAGTCAGTCAGTCAGGACTTCTGTTTTCATTTATATAGATATAGATATCGCCGTCCCTTATGACGAGAATCTCGTGAAAGCTGAGAAAGATAAAAGAAACCAAGTATCTTAACTTAGCACACGAGGTTGTCGACATGTGCAACGTGGACTCTGCAATCATTGTACCGATAATCGTTACGGTTAATGGCCTAATAACGGAGAGCCACACACCACACCACACCACACCTCAGGAGGCTCTCATTGCGCGGCTGGGTCAAGGGCTTGATTCAGAAAGCAGCACTCTCCTGGACACGGCACGCATAGTGAGGAGGTTCCTCTCTCTAGAGCCCTGACCACCGGCAGCTTGGACCCTGTTCCTGATGCCGATGGAAAAATATTTTTATATTTTTAAATGTATTAAAAATGTTATAAAAATGTTAATAATACCTATTATGTATTTAAAATGAAATAAAAGAAATGTTACGAAAACAAACGTTATCACAAAACACACCTATGACCTCATTGAGTATAATTACATGAATGCTCCAAGAAAAGTAAAAATTACAAATATTAAGAAAGATAATGAAAGAAATTAAGATAAAGTTGACACAGATCACAGATGTTTTCACACACACACACACATAATCAGCCTATAACGTTCCCACTGCTGGGACACAGGCCTCCTCTCTGTGGGAGGGAGCTGTGAGGGGGTCTTTGTTCAGTGTGATGTTTTCACACTGAAAAAATAATACTTGAGCAATTAGTGACTTACCAACAAGAGAAATAAATCAGAAAATCAATGTTTGGAGAGTTTTGTCAAAATATTTGTATAAGTTAAGTCCTTGAGGCGCAAATAAAACGTAAGAGGCTTATAAAGATGATGGCTTTGCGAAAATATTAAATTGAGGGTAAGCGAAAGGCCAATTGAATCCGTCATTTCGTACTTTTCAGAATCAACAAAAATATTCTTGTAAAAAAGAAGAAATTGAATAAAGAGGTTGATAAATAAAAAACATACATGATATTTTGAGATAGTATATTTATTAAAAAAAAAGAGTCTATTTTGAAACAGATATTTTGAATTAAAAATTTTTGTACTAATGCTCGTTTCAGTGAGACTCATGCCCTTTTCGTAATAACGCCATGACGGGTTCAATCATCAGCACCATAGAAATATAAAAAACAGGAGAAGTGGCATGGGGGCGTGCCTGTGTCCACGCGTTATGCGCACGCTGTGCCTTTACTCGCCAAATGGCCGTCTCCGCGAACTAGTACGCTTTCGACCGTGGTCACGATAAATTATAAAAATGCCGTGTTGTTCAGTGGTTTCCTGCAAAAACCGAAGTGATATTAAAAACTTCGTATCTCACGGGATCACTTACCATATGTAAGTAAAAGTATTTTACTGTATTTATCTTTAAAATCATAAAAAACAACAAATCGTAAAATATTTCTTGCTTTTACTACGTTATTTTTGTTTTCAAATATCGCAGCGGCTGTACTATTTTTGCAGCAAATACATTGCTCCTTAACCACTACCTTAAGTATGTCGCTAAGCGACTGGACAAGCAATGTAAAAATAACAAAACGATACTTTATTTACGCGGAGCGTCGCATAGTACAGCCGCTGTGTCTTGCGGCGAGATAGTGATGAGGTTAAGATCCACTAAAGTAGGCTATCGATAATAATGTCGATTGCCCAACGAATATTATATTGCTATTATAGTTTATTTTTCAATTTGTCAACCGTTTTAGCCCGGTTGGAACACTTGAAAAGATGACGTTTAAGTACGGTTGGGAAACCTTTGAGAATGTAAAATAATCTTTTTTACTGTTTTTGATTATTTTACAGCGTACCTAGTAGAGAAATGCATAACCAACGGTCGTAAAGTAAGTTTATTAATGTTTAGGTGGAGTGTTTTTGAGTTTAAATTATCGCATCTTCGTGCTATTTCCTTACGTTTTTTTGGTTTTGGTATTTTACTTCCGCTAAAGTCTTTAACTATGCACCACAAGATTCAAATGCGTTGTAGTAATCGGTATGGTTCAGATAAAATATTAGTGATTTTAGCTTAAAATAAGTCAACATATTCATGCTATTTATTTGTTATGCATGAGTATGGTATGTGTTTGTTTTCATATATTTAACTATTTCTTAACTAAGGGTTTTTTTTTAACAACAAAAGCCTATTCGCCTGTTGCCTGCTACCTGCTTACTCATCGTGAGGTTAAGAAGTATAGACAACGCCTTAGGTATGTGAGCGGTGGGATGGAGGAGCAGGGGCGCATTACTCAGTACGTGCGTTGCGAACCGCCGCCTCACCCCTGTCTCAGCGGCCAACTAGTTCCTAGACTATAGACTATAGCTTAAGATACTTATTATGTAAATGATAAATAAGTTCTTATAGTACCTTTTTAGCTTCCCAAAAGATACAAATACAAAATAAGAATGGATTGATGCCACAGTAAGGCCACCTAACTGGTTCCCAACAAAATATAGCACCATATGCTCAATTCACTTTAAGGCAGAAATGTTCCAGCCTCTAAAGAAAACTCGCAGGCTTTTTGAATGGGCAATCCCAAAATTAAGAGTACGTCAAGTACTGAACAAATACCTCCACTTTACAGGTCAGTGAGTAAACACATCATAACAGGGTTCAACAATTCCTATGGTTTCACAGCCTAAACCAACTTAATCGAATTGTTTTAATTTATTGATTCGTGTTTTTTTTTTAATATACATTTTTTTTTATTTAAAATGTATAATACTTTCTGGACATATCATTTTTTATTTTATTTTCAGGACCCCAAATTTTTCTTGTACAGTAATAAATGGAAGTATCGATAACTTTCCGTTTTAGTCAATCACTAGCGTATATGTAAAATAAATTGCTTTTTGCACAACACAATAATAGCGACAGATGTTTTTGTGTGAGTAAGTTGTACGGTGCATGGTAAATGCACGCTGTGTGTGACGAGTTAAGGTTTATAATTGATTGTGTAGTATGTTCTGATTTATGAATTGCAAGTGTGTGCGCGACTTTGTATCTATTGCTTTTATTGAACTACATGTGTAGTAGTGGCGCGGTGGTGGGGCCAACCTAGCGACATCGGGATCTGATACATTTTCAACTACCGGGCATATCTCCTTCTTTTCATATATCTATGATCAGCACCTATGATTTTATCAAAGAGTTGGTTCAGAATATTGACCTCTACGACACCAAAGGGGACTGGGGCTTTCCAAACTATATCGCTAGCTAGACTAAACAAATGAATAAGTAAGTTATCGCTGTCTACCAAATACTTGCACACATACATAATCACGCCTTCTTCCTGAGCCAGCACCTACCTGTAATACCAAAAGTTGATCCTACATTAGATAGAACCGAAAAGTTGTAGATATTGCACATACATAAAACATAAACTCATGCCTTCTTCACATGGAGGCAGGGACCATTTTAGTTACCAACTGAAAGAGTTTTCGATAAGGTTTTCCTAAGCAGTTAAACAAAAACCCATACGATGTAGGCAACCCTTTTGAATGGTTTTAAAGGACCATTTTGACTATCCATTGAAAGGTATTTCGATAGGGTTTTCCTAAGCAGTTAAACAAAAACCCATACGATGTGGGCAACCCTTTTGAACGGCTTAAATTAAGCTTCAATTCTTTTTAAAACGATAACAGCGTAACATTCCGACTCGGAGCAATGTAATATGATGTCTCGATGATGGGCATAAATTTCAAATTGCTAATATGGTTACCCGTACAAAACCCTTATATTATACAGGTTGTCGTAATGAAGGGGTAACCCTTTTACTGGGTTTCAAGGCTAAAACCTATTCAAGGAGTTACACATGATAAAGTTAACCTCATAAACGGCTTACCCCTTCGAAAGACTTAACTCTTAACCAAGGTTGTACGGTCCCTGCATGGAGGAAAGGCAGAAACTACAGAAAGCCATGTGCTAAGATCCTTACATACTCCTTTTGCTTTTTCATACATCCGGGTCATACACACACGCCGGTTGCGAATATAACGCACCTGACCTTTCTGAAGAACATCATCAATAAGGTATACCTTTGTAATACTATGTATGTATGTCCTGAATTGTCCTGTCCACCAAATACCAAACCACCACCACCACCCAAACCAAAACCACCAAACCGTTGTACCAAATATTTGTCAGCTATCTCCCAAACTACCGTAAAGAACCTAGCATTGTTACTTCTGATAACGCGCAATCACGCGGCAATTACGCGGATTCTTAATGTGATTACATTATCAAGTTCTGCAGTCATAAAATGTTATTTTATTATTATGATATCGGCTGCTCCGTTGTCTTTGCTTCAGATAGCGAAGGAATTGTAGACGATTGTATTGTTTAGTTTCTGGAACATCTATCAATCGGCCTAGCCTTTTCCCAACTATGTTGGGATCGGCTTCCAGTCTAACCGGATGCATCTGAATACCAGTATTTTACATGGAGCGACTGCCTATCTGACCTCCACAACCCAGTAACTAGGTAATACAATACCCCTTGGTAAGACTGGTTGTCAGACTTTCAGGCTTTTGACGATCCGTAACGACTGTCAAAGATTCACGAATGACAGCCGGGGCCAACGGCTTGACGTGCTTTCCGAGGCACGGAGGAGTCTTGGTATGTAAAGATCACGCATCCACGGACCAACCCCGGCTAGCGTAGCTTAACCTGATGGATCGACCCGTGCGGCTGTTATTACTTAGCCACGAACTCCTAGTTTTTTTTCTCCTTTAGTTTCTGGAACATCTATAGTACCTATCAATATTTTAGATTTATATAGGCCAAGTCGTTAAGGCCCCGTCTCTCATGCACGAGGTTGTGGATTCAAAACCGGGCAAGTACCAATGTGACTTTTTCAATGCATGTATACTTTCTGAGTTTATCTTGGACGTTACTGACATCGGTGAAAGAAAAACATCCTGAGGAAACCTGGACTTATTGTTACCCAGCTGCGGCCCGCGGTTTCAACCGCGTAGACCGGGATTAAAAGTAGCCTATGTGTTAATCCAGGGTATAAGCTACCTACATACCCAATTTCATCCAAATCGGTCCAGCCGTTTGAGCGTGAAGAAGTAACAAACTTACAAACACACACTCACGAACTTTCGCCTTTATATTATTAGTGATATAAGTCAGAAATCACCAACCCGTCTTGAGCGCGCGTGGTGATCAATGCTGGTGCCTTCTCTGTACGAGAAGAGGCCTTTGCCCCGCAGTGGAGCAATACTAGGCTGGTATTATTTATATAGTAACTTCCGTATGTGACGAATTGACTCAATCAACTCAGCCAATCGCAGTCCACTGCTGGACATAGGCCTCTCCAAGGTTGCGCCACAACACCCTGTCCTCCGCCTTCCGCATCCAGTCTGCCCCAGCCACTTTCTTCAGGTCATCGGTCCATCTAGCTAGGGGGCGTCCCACACTACGCTTACCGATACGCGGTCTCCACTCTAGGACTCGTCTGCTCCACCGGCCATCGGTCCTTCGACAAACATGGCCAGCCCACTGCCACTTCAGTTTGCTTACTTTGAAAGCTATGTCAGTTACTCCGGTTCTTTTCCGGATAACTTCATTCCTGATTGACGAATTCATGACGAATTGACTTATAATTCTAAATGGAATTGAATAAAAGTAATCCGTACACCACACAGAACAGATATTATCTGTTCTGTTGTTCATCACTGCAACTCTTCACACACACTCCTACATACCCACCCACACCACACACTATGCTTAGATGGTGCTAGCATGTCATCCCGAACACAAATTGTGTAGCTAACTCGGAATCGGTTTCATTTTGAATGTACAACAATATTCATTGCGTTATTTACGGTGTTGAGAAGACAAATTTTCGAACATATGAAGGAATGGATTAGCCTTTTTCAAGCTTAAAAAAAATACAACCGACTTCCAAAAACAACACTACAAAGTGAAAAATAACTTTAATTTCGGAAGTCGGTGTCTAGTTAAATGTATTTTCGTTTTTTGCCACGGTTTTTCGTTTTTTGCCACGTTTTTTCGTTTTTTATTTTTTTGTAAAAAGTTTTTATTTTTCACTTTTTAGTTGTGTACCTACCCCACACAAATTCATATACCACTACCTGCAAAACAACTAGAACATCATCCATATAAAAGTGGGGAAAAAATACGTATTATTGAAGCTAACTCAAAAACTACCGAAGCAAAGTTAATCAATTTTATATGGGACCAACTGTGATGTACACTCTAGAACAAAACAAAAAAAATCCAAATCGGACCAGCCATCTTCGAGTAATCGGGGATCATACATAAAAAGGTTCCGACGAATTGAGAACCTCCTCCTTTTTGAAGTCGGTTAAAAATGATTCAGATTCCGATCGACAGTGTGCTACGCAATTAGGGTGTGTTTGTTTCTGATGCATATATAATAAGTGTTGCTACTAAATTGTAAATCCGTAATTGGCTGTAAGATTAGTTTATTTATTTTCTGGATTTTATGAATAAATAGTGGATAGTAGCTATGTCCTGATGTCACTGACTTCAGATTAAAGTATTCTATTAAACGAGACCGACCTCATCTCAAAGGATTAGTATGGATTGTGGTGATAAGAGAGAATGACAACTATAACATAACCATTACATCTCTTAGCCCCATAAAACAAGGGGCAATAACTCCCGAGAATATGGCGGGACGAACTAGACGCCTTTCTCAAAGATTGGCTATATGACAGCAATATAAATGAAAACGATGGATGAACTGTGCGAAAGACACAGTCAGTGTGTGTGCGTGTGTGTGCCACTGAGATGTCGACTAATAGAGAAGTCAAATTTTCCCAACTTGTTAAGGTCGGCTTCCAGCCTGACCGGATGCAGCTGAATACCAGTATTTTACATGGAGCGACTGCCTATCTGACCTCCACAACCCAATTACTGGGGTTAATACGAGACCCCCTGGTAAGACTGGTTGTCAGACTTTCGGGCTTCTGACGACCCGTAACGACTGTCAAAGATCCACGAATGACAGCCGGGACCAACGGCTTAACATGCTTTCCGAGGCACGGAGGAGTCTCGGTATGTAGAGATGGTCACCCATCGATACGTGCGGCTGTTATTACTTAGCCACGAGCTCCGCTAATAGATAAAAGACTAATAAACCAAAAATAAGACAAATAAAAGACTAATAGAGAACTACCTATGGAAAAAAATACATGTTGCGCCGACCCCAAATGAACTGGGATAAGGGCAGGAGAATGATGAAGTGGAAAGAGGGAAGAGAGGCCTAAGCCCTATAATGGGACACAAAAGGAAAAACATTTTGTTTTCTTTATGTTGAGTATTTAATGATGGCGTTAATTGTTAAATCTACGATATAAGAATCTGTTACTAATTAATAATTAATTAATCAGCAAGGCAAGGTTGACTATTATCCATTTGATGCAACCGCAAGTATAACTTGAGATCTTCAGTAATAGAGACTTATAAATTATATTTTTTATAAAGATAGCCGATAAATATGTAAAGCAAAAACAGATAACGAAGCAAAGATAGATCTTTCAAAAAATCAAAGAGATTAAAGCTCATAGATACAACAATTAACTTCGAAACAAAGGGGTTGCAGATGCCATAAAGCGTACAACTACATTCCACACACAAGGTGAAGAGAACTCGACACGATCAATACTTATGTACGTATTAATAAATAACTGGGCGACGAATCACGTGCAACCGGAGCAACTGACATATAGCAGGTGCAAAGATCGATATAGCAAACAACACCGAGACATATTCGATGAATAATTAATATTTATATCAAGTATACAAGTTCCTCTGTGGTCAACAAAAGTCCAGTAGTGCTATTCTGTAAACATCTCACCGTGATAACTCAGGTGAAGTGAGCGTGAAGTGAGCCGTCATGCCACCTGATGCTAGGGGTTGACCACTATTGACAGCTCACTTTAAGATCACTTCACTCATGTTTTCACGGTGAGATATTTACAGAATAACACTACAGGCCCTAATTCACTATGATCACTTAACAATTCCTTACTTCGAAACCACGTCAATTCCTTGAGCTAATCTTGACATGATCTGCTAATAACTTATTCTCTATGACACAATCAACGAAACCGCTTAGATATAAAAAGTAGTCTGTGATTGATGGGTTTCTACAAGACACGATATTGACGTGGTTTGCACGTGGTAAGATATAAGCAGGGAACAGAATTAGGGCTCTATAGATGCTTATTTCGTGATCGCTTGAATTAGTAAGGAGATACTGCTTCTCATCTAGAACAGAACTTCTTAATTTGACGCCACATCTAGCAAGAACACGATAGCTGTGATTCCGTTAAAATGTTCTGTGTGTGATACTCATACAGATATCAAGAAAGTAGTGTTGGTTGAACTAAAACATAAAATTACAACCTACGAAGATGTTGCTGCAATAAAAAAACTTTTTTACAAAAAAATACAACCGACTTCCAAAAACAACACCTACCAACTTCAATTTCGGAAGTCGGTGTCTGGTTAAATGTATTTAGAAGTCTGTTGTATTTTTTTGTAAAAAAGTTTTTATTCTTCACTTTTTAGTTGTGGTACCTACCCCACACAAATTCTAATACCACTACCTGCAAAACAAACTAGAACATCATCCATATAAAAGTGGGGAAAAAATACGTAGGATATTTGAAGTTAACTCAAAATATGCTCAAGCAAAGTTAATCAATTTTATATGGGACCAACTTTGATGCATAAAAAAAAAGACATACGTGTCGAATTGAGAACCTCCTCCTTTTTTAAGCAAGTAATCCTAATCAAGTAGACGACACCTCTACGATCATGCATCTCTATCTTCTTTGCTTGTTTGGCAGCAATATTTTTAAGAATATGGGCACAACATATGCTCAAACCCGTTCCAATAAGGATCAATATTCATATTATTCATACCGTAACCCATAGTCGTCCCTTCGAACATTTATCATCGTCCGTTTCGCGCTCCCGTTCAAGGCTGAGCTACAGCCTTGGATGCACTTGTTCATAATGCCCATCTTTTTATAGAACATGTAGTTAAGAATCGCTACCTGTTTACATGAAGCCATATACAATTATACTAGGCTGTTTTTGTTCAGCCATCCGGTCGACTTCATGCTTCAGAAACATTGTTGCAATCGAACTTTATCCTCGTCTATATAACCATGTAATCATATTTTAAACATGTGCGGTCTAGCCGGATATACTGATTATATATGAACCTGGGGGTCTTTCGAAATTGATAATAATAATATGGTATCGAGATGCATGAGCTTCAAAACGCAAATCCAACACCTTGGAAGACTTTGAAGACCTTGTAGAGAACGTTATACTGGCAGTTCCGGTTGTCATTCGACTGGCAAGGAATCAGCAGCTCAAAAATCTAAGAATAGGCCTGAACTTCGAATCAATATCAATCTGCCTAGCTTTTTCTCAACTATGTTGGGGTCGGCTTCCAGTCTAACCGGATGCAGCTGAATACCAGTATTTTACATGGAGCGACTGCCTATCTGCCCTCCACAACCCAGTAACTGGGTAATACGATACCCCTTGGTAAGACTGGTTGTCAGACTTTCGGGCTTCTGACGACCAGTAACGACTGTCAAAGATCCACGAATGACAGCCGGGACCAACGGCTTAACGTGCTTTCCGAGGCACGGAGGACTCTTGGTATGTAAAGATGGTCACCCATGCATGGACAACCCCGGCAAGCGTAGCTTAACCTGATGGATCGACCCGTGCGGAGGCCTGAACTTCGAATATCAAGCACGAATTCAGAACTGAAGCTGAACTACGTTTAAATCAATACCTAGCCATAATAGCTACGTTCAGTTTATCGTTTATTCCTAGTTCTCCATTTATCAAGAATTACATTTCTAAAACCGGTAATGCATGATAGTTCGTACATCTGTCAGCAAAATGTGCATAACACTCTGTAAACGCTAAGACCGCTGCGTCTACACAATCTTTATGAGTCATTCTTACATTCCTCGGTCGTTCGAGATTTAGTTCATCAGCAAATAAAGCTTCAGGCATTTCAACAGTACGTGTTACAATTATACTGTGTGCGTATCAGAGTCGGCAGTACAGATCAGAAAGAGCACCACTTCTATCACGGACCGCCTTCAAGTGGTCAGTTTCTATACGTCATTTGTATCGTAGTGCGACTAAACCACCTCGCACATTATGCGATATGCGACTGCGACAACTCGGCGACTATACCTTCCGCCAGATAACCGTGCAATAAAAGTCGGTGACGCCCTCTACCAATGTATTCCAATATTTCAATACGGGTTTGACGCAGAATGTGCACTTCGCAAAACGTGCACTTCTCAAAATAAGCACCTCTCAAAATTAGTGTGTATTTTATCACAATCAATCTGCCTAGCCTTTTCCCAACTATGTTGAGGTCGGCTTCCAGTCTAACCGGATGCAGCTGAATACCAACATTTTACATGGAGCGACTGCCTATCTGACCTCCACAACCCAGTAACTGGGTAATACGATACCCCTTGGTAAGACTAGTTGTCAGACTTTCGGGCTTTTGAGGACCCGTAACGACTGTCAAAGATCCACGAATGACAGCCGGGACCAACGGCTTAACGTGCTTTCCGAGGCACGGAGGAGTCTCGTTATGTAGAGATGGTCACCCATCCACGGACCAACCCCGGCAAGCGTAGCTTAATCTGATGGATCGACCCGTGCGGCTGACAGCCACGATGTCCTCTGAGCTAGTGAATTTTATCACAGTTGGTCAAAATAAAACGTTGCTTACAATTTTTTAAGCTACGCTCGCCTGGGTTGCTCCATGGATGGGTGACCATCTTTACATACCGAAACTCCTCCGTGCCTCGGAAAGCACGTTAAACCGTTGGTCCCGGCTATCATTCGTGGATCTTTGATAGTCGTTACGGGTCGTCAGAAGCCCGAAAGTCTGACAACCAGTCTTATTCAGGGGTATCGTATTATCCAGTTACTACGTTGTGGAGGTCAGATGGGCAGTCCCTCCATGTAAAATACTGGGTAGACTGGAAGCTGACCCTAACACAGTTGGGAAAAAGGCTAGGCAGATTGATTGACTTCTACGTCAGTAGCGCGTGCATTCTGTAAAACACAGTCTAAACAGTTCACGTTAGAACTGTTTATGGCTATCTGTTATGATGTTAGAAGATGTGATTCATGGAGTGTGTGGAAAAATGATGGGTAGATTAATGACCTGTTTGTCATCTTTGTGGTAATTAACGTGCTAGGTAACGTGTTGGGTTCGAAGACCCTTCTATTTGTGATTTATTAATAAAAACTGGGCAGAAAGTCGGTGGCAAATGAAATATTAAGATTCTAGTTGCATGTTTAAGAAAATATTTCATCATCTTAAGGTCAGGTTGTTCGGGCCTGTAGGCCTTTGAAACGCTACCTCCGCCTCCCCCAAATGCAGCGCGACGTGATTATTCACGACGCGCCGCCGACGATTTCGCAGAAAATCCATGCCACAGTGTAAAATATTTGCAGTTGATCAACTTAATTAGTTTTTCTTAGGTCGATATTTATTCCTTAGGTTTACATTTTATGGTGTCTACGGTGGAGTGAACTAAGATGATTACATAAAATGTCGTGAATTTGTTTCCACATTATCAAATAACGATACCAACACGATTCGATAGCAATAGGTTCAATTATTACCGGCCCCATGATATTGTTGAATATCGATGACCATCGCGACTCGACAAACAAGCACACTACTAAGTATCGACGTCTCGAAGCCGGCAGTGCGAAAAATTTTGCTCAAGTGAAAGAATGCCCGCTACTCTCACCCCGCACTGTCTTCGCCGGTAGATATCGTGCCGATATCGGTATCGGTGTATGTGGAATTCGGTTACAATGTTATGGGCATGTGATGCGGAGAATGAAGAAAATGTCGTCTGGAATGTTTTGATTATGAATCTGGATGGCTATACGAGTAAGGGAAGACCAAAGAAACGATGGATGATCTGTGTGAAAGATGATATGGTTAGAAAGGGAGTGACTACCGTGATGACAACTAAGTAATAGAGAAGTATGGAAGATAAAAACAAGTTGTATCGACCCGAAAAAAAATGGGATAAGGGCAGGAGAATGTAGATGATCGGTGTCTGTCGTTGACTACGACGATATAGGTGACAATAAAACACAATGTAAAAACGAATTATTCCATTACTTCACTGGGCGGAGCAGGAAACGAATATAGCAGATAGTTTCAGATTTAACCTTTAAATGATTATCATCGCGCTAAATCTTTATGGAGTTAAGGCTTAGCGGATGGAAGGATGTCAATCGTGATATAATAATAACATAAGAACGGCTATTTTAGTCAACATTCATCCAAGCAAATAGCTTAGTGGTTCGACGACTTTTTTGCAAACCTGTGGTTAACAGTTCGATTCTCAACTGTTGATATTTTTTTCGATTCTTATTTTACATTTTGTTATACTGTTATTTGATAGTTCGTAGAACGTACACAGAATCCATGAAGTTTATTCCTTTTATATCATCTACGGTTATAATAAAAATAAATATCAATGGTTAGCTGACAGTATTAATGAGAAATCTCGTGTGTACAATCTACTGTTATAATTTTTAGCGATAGCCGGGTTCGTCAGGAATAATCTGTAAGAATCACTCAGTGTATCAGTGTTGTGCCATTATGTATTAAATGCAGGAACGGCACGAACAGGCGATTACGAGTATTGATTCACTAAAAACGAAAAACTTTGCAAGCAATGGGAAATTGCTACTGAAGGCTGCGGGTTTCGACCTTAGGACGAGCTGCTTCTCAAACGGACGACTCTGTATATTTTGGCTGCTGAGACCACAACTACAAACGTACTGTACAGAAAAGTTTTATAAAATATGGCTGTTGTTTTAGTATATTGTGAAGTCGCGGGCGAAAGCTAGTTAGAGATAAACAAGATTTTGAGGTAGTAAGGTGAAAGTTTCAAATTGCAATGGTTCTACTGGGTATCAAAAAGTCACGCAAAAGTTAATGTTAATAGAAATTTAATTTTTTCGTTAAAAAAAGATCTCTTTTGCAAAATTTCATGCTTCTAGCCCAGCGATTTAGGCTGTGGATTGTCTGTCAGTGAATATTAGGTCTTTACCTATGAAATTGCCGTTCTGCAGCACTGGCCATTTCAAATCAAAATAATTTTTGTTTGGCTAAGAATTCTAATTTAAAATGAATTTTATTTTAAAAACATGGATTTTTTTTCCTAAAGTAGTCATTTGTTTATTGATTAGTGTTACATTTTCATCGCATTTCAATCTTTTTCGTCATCATGGATACGTTAATAATTCGAGTAATTATGGAATATGAGTACCGTCGTGACAGCAACGCGGCACAAGCGGCACGCTACATCAACGACGTTTACGGAGCTAACACTACAAACCAACGCACCACTTGTTATTGGTTTGCTCACTTCCGTTCTGCAAATTTAGACCTGAAAAATGAACCTCGCGGTCGTCCGAAGACTTTGGTCGACAATGACGAATTAAAGGCGATTGTGGAAGCTGACGACACACAATCTACGGCTGAATTAGCAGCAGCTTTCGACGTTAGCGTCAAAACAATATTGGTCCATTTGCGTCAAATTGGCAAGGTAAAAAAGCTTGACAAATGGGTGCCCCACGAACTCAATGATCGCCAGCGCGAAGTGCGCGTCGAGACGTGCCTTGCACTGCTCAACAGACACACAAATGAAGGAATTTTGAACCGCATTGTTACCTGCGATGAAAAATGGATTCTATTTGATAACCACAAGCGCTCAGCAAGTTGGTTGGATCCTGGTTCAGCACCTAAACAATGCCCTAAACGAAAACTTACCCCTAGAAAAGTGATGGTCACTGTTTGGTGGTCTAGCGCCGGTGTGATTCATCACAGTTTCTTACCAAACGGGGTGAGCATTACTTCAGATGTGTACTGTGAAGAACTGAACACAATGATGGAGAAGCTGGCACATCTCCAACCAGCATTGGTCAATCGCTCGTCTCCGCTGCTCCTGCACGACAACGCGCGACCTCATACTGCACAGCAGACGGTCTCCAAGTTGCAAGAACTGGGGTTGGAAGCTCTCCGTCATCCACCCTACTCACCAGACCTTGCGCCTACAGACTACTACTTTTTCCAGAATTTGGATAACTTCTTGGCGGGAAAAAAATTCAATACCCGAGAGGCAGTACAAAATGCCTTTGAAGAATTTGTTGCCTCCCGTCCAGCTGATTTCTTTAAGAAGGGCATCAATAAACTGCCACTGCGTTGGCAAAGATGCATTGATTGCATGGGTGATTACTTCGATTAATACAAATAAAAAATGCTGCATGAAAAAAATTCGTTTAAATTTTTTCACACAAAACGGCAATTTCATAGGTAAAGACCTATTATAAGAATTTTATCAAGTAGACTAGCCGTGTGCCCGATGGTATTTCCCATCGACATAAATGGTGTATTTTCATCCCCTATTTAGTGACCCCCCCTTTAGTGACTGAATGAAAAAAACAATAAGATTTTTATTAAGTACGGGCTAAAAATGGTCGTACTGCATTGCTTCTGCTGTAACCATATTCTTTTGTTTTTGATGTCGACCACTGCTCATAAAGATAAGTAAATATTGACAACTACATATGAAGGAACAATTGCCGTACTTTATTGTCAAGGGACGTACCTACTGCTACAGCTATAATTTATCGAATCTACTATTCTAAGACATCAAAATTAATTTAGTGTATTTTTTAACCGGCCCCGCTCATGTCGGATTGCCATCCCTTAGGACTATTAGCCTAAAAAAAACTTGCAAATATCAATATGTTAAAAGTTACAAACCAACAAACATACGATAGGTACGTCATCGACTAACTTGCTTTGGAACATGGACACCGAGTGATAGGTACGGTTACCGCCTAACCAGGCTACGTTCACACGGCGCTATTTTTCAAGTGTATAGAATACGATATTTTATCGTATACAGTGACTTTTTGTACTCAAAATTGAAAGTTTGTTCACACAGCTAAAACGATACAAGAAAATAATCTTTTCGATCGACAATTTTTATCGTGTTCATGCATTAGGTCATGTTAGTATAGCACTTTTGTTTGAAACAGCTCGACGAAATTCTCTGGCAGAAAATCGTCACGTAACGAAAAAACGTTTAAATGCCCCCTACATGCGACTTTGTCTCTTTCTATTATATCTTGAAAGAGACAAAGAGAGAGAGAACAAAACGACGACAGACGAGGACGGAGAGGGGGAAAATTTTCGAATTTTACTTCATGGGTGTCGTGTCATGGTTTTCGAGGGAGCCAAAGCCGGTAGTGAAGTTAAATTGAAAATTCAAGATGGCGGCTGTGACAATTTTGTGTTTGTGTTTGAAATCATATGTTAGAAGGAACTTCATTCCTGACGGTGGTCCCCGACCGCACATTTTTATTTTTTTCTAATTTTCATTGTTGTTGCCAGAGTGAAAGTTGATTATATTAATATCCAACCGACAACCGGATACACAATACAATGGTATTTATACATATTATGTGTAATTAATGTAGGATATGGTAGTAGCGAAGACAGTTCGATGGAGAGTGAAATAGTAATATGGATGAATCTGATGAAAAAATCTTAGAAAAATGTGTTTTAAAACTTCTTCATAAAGGACCACGATAAAAAATTATAAACTACTCGCGCTTGTCTATAATTTTATCGATAATAATTTGCAATGTGTCATACATAACACTATCGTAAGATGACAATTAAACGTCATCATACTACATATAAATAATCACATTTTCGAAAACGATATTATGAATTAAAACTATAATATAATTACGAGATATTTTTTCTGAGCTGTCGCAATATCATATCTAATGTGTTCCTCTTTTATTTGATTTTTTTGAACAACTGCAGAGAGAGCGAATTTTTAAAAATTTTGACACAGGTCCAACCTCCATGACGTCCCGCAGGACTCTGATCGCGAGCGGATTTAGCCAAATTGACTAATTTTGAGTTTATTTAAAAAAAATCTATTAAACTCAAAAATCCAACCGTTAAATTCCCTCCGAAATACGATTACCTCATGATACATGCAATTTTCATATAATTTTATGCTGTAATTAGGAAATGAAACGGAAAATGGTTTTGAAATCGACCATGTTTCGGATTTTTTTTTCATCGAGGAAAGTACAACTTATCGTGTTTTGAACCGTTAATTTCCCTCAAGCAAGGATGTATCTATGGCATATATTTTTTTCAGGGCCTTAATACACTAATTTGACCATTTAAAATTGATTCTGAAAACAGGAAAATTCGTATAACCCCCCGTTAAGTTTTTACCAATTGTTTATATGTAACACTAGCTTTTGCCAGCGGCTTCGCCCGCGTGCGGGAACGTACTACCGGGAATTCCTTCATTATTCCTTGTCTACATTATAAAGAGAACCTCTGTGTAAAATTTCAGCTTCCTAGGTCCAAGCGTTTGGGCTAGGCGTTGACGAGTCAGTCAATAAGTCAGTCAGGACTTCTCTTTTTATTTATATAGATAGATAGATTTAATTAGTTTTATCTACGCTTTTCGTGTGGCCGCGTTGTTCTTCTAAATCACGCAACGGATTTTGATGCAGTTTTCACCATCATTTTGCGAATTTATCCCGAAAGGTTTATGTTTAGGACTTGTAACAGATTCATATTAAACTTTCATATACATATAAGTAATAAAGAAATCTCGATGTTTTTTAATCGAAAAAACCGTGCGAAGCAGGAGCGGGTCGCTAGTACCACACTAATATTATAAAGGCGAAAGTTTGTGAGTGTGTGTGTATGTTTGGTACTTCTTCACGCTCAAACGTCTAGACCGATTTAGATGAAATTTGGTATGTAGATAGCTTATATCCTGGATTAACACATAGGCTACTTTTTATCCCGATCTACGCGGGTGAAACCGCGGGGTGCAGCTAGTAATTATTTGTATGTAAGTAATCCACATAGAAGTGAATAATTACGAGGGTCATTCAATAAATACTTAGCCTACAAAAAGTAAACGAAAATTTTGGAAAAGTGGCAATTTATTTTTCAACATAGTCTCCTTTTAGTTCGATACACTTAGCCCAGCGATGCTCCAACTTTTTTAACCCGTCCGAAAAATAGTTTTTGTCAAACTCTGCAAAGTAGGCCTCCGTGGCGGCGATGACCTCCTCATTCGATCCATATCTATTCCCGGCGAGTGATTTTTTCAGATTAGGAAACAGAAAGAAGTCACAAGGGGCCAAATCTGAAGAATACGGTGGATGGGGCAGCAATTCGTAGCGTAATTCGACCAATTTGGCCATGGCAACGGCAGACGTGTGAACCGGTGCGTTGTCGTGGTGAAACAGCACTTTTTTCTTCGCCAGATGGGGTCGTTTTTTCTTTAATTCGGCGTCGAATCGGCCCAATAAATCGGCATAGTAAAGCCCTGTAATTGTTTTACCCTTCTCGAGTTAATCGATGTAGATCACACCTTGTGAATCCCAGAAAACGGTGGCCATAACTTTTCCGGCCGATTTTACAGTTTTCGCCTTCTTTGGAGCACGTTCCCCGGTCTGGATCCATTGTTTTGATTGCTCCTTGGTCTCTGGTGTGTACCAGTGGATCCAGGTTTCATAACGGTCACAAAACGACGCAAAAACTCCGCTGGATTCCGCTTAAACAGCGCCAAACACGTCTCCGATGTGGTCTCACGGTTGCGCTTGTTTTCTGGTGTGAGTAAACGCGGCACCCATCGCGCCGACAGCTTTCTCATGCCGAGTTCCTCGTGAAGAATATGATGCACTGTTCCTTCTGAAATGCCTACAGTCTCAGCTAGCTCCCGAACCTTCAATCGGCGATCTGCCAATACGAGATCATGGATTTTTTTAATGTTTTCCTCCGTAGCAGCTGTTTTCGGTGCACCTGGACGTGGTTCATCAAAAACCGACGTACGGCCACGTGCAAACTCGTTGAACCAATTCTTGACGGTGGCCATCGATGGAGAAGAGTCACCGTACACAGCATCCAAGCGCTCTTTGATTTCGATGCGCGTTTTCCCTTCCAAAAATAGGAATCGAATCACCGAACGATATTGCTCTTTTTCCATTTTTGTAAAACCGATCGACACGTTCGCTTCCATAAGTGGTCAAATTAAAACAAATGAAGGGATTGGAATGAAAATTTGAAAAAAGAATTAAAAAAGAATGTGCTACACTGTGGTAAAACTCTTTTGAAACTACAGCGCCCTCTGGCGATGAGGCTAGGTACTTATTGAATGCACCTCGTATGTGTAGGTACTTATTAATTTTGAGTGAAATAAAATCATATCTTATTTAAGTCCATACAGTTAGGTACACAGGCCAGCAGATCAAGCTACCCCAATCTGTCAAATTTCTTTGATAGATTTTCAACTTTCACCACAAAGGAATAAGGTTCATATTCAATTGGGAAAATTTGACAGATTGGGGTAGCTTGATGTCCTGGCCTCTGTGCAACAAATGAAACTGTTTTGGTCTCAAATGGACCAAGAATCAAATTAATCGGAGGCGCGCTGGTCTTCCGTTCTCTCACTCAAAACAAGCCATATAAAATTTACTAAATGTTGCAATGAAAAACCCAATAACACTAGATGGAAGCAGACGAGACAAAAACCAGAATAAATCTATATAAACACACACACATATAAATCTCGCACACACTCGTATAAATTGATCGCATTTTTTCCTTGTTTTGTTTCTTTATACATATAGGTACCTATTTGTACTCGTAAGTTTCTAATGTAAGGGAAGAGCGGAGCCTTCAACTACAGGCATATTATATGCCTAAATGGAGACTCCTCGACAGGCATTGTAAGCCAAATATGCTATATGAAATAAATTTATTATTTATTTATTTATTTTATTATAAAATACTGATTGAAGTACACTAGCAAAATGTAGCTCGCACTGATTCTGACTTTCAATGACACTGAACGTCAGAACCATAATTTTTTTATCCAGACACTAGTAAATCCTAGACACAATTAATACCTCTGTACGTGTATGTACGTGTACATGTACGTGTACATGTACTACAGGTATTATTAATTGGATACTCGAGTATTAGCGTTGATTAGAGAGAACGCATAGACGTGTTGACTCGTAGACCTATTAATAAATACCTACTGATGAGTATAACTATTAGTAAATAACTACTGAACTGATGAGTATGGTCTAGGGTTCGATTCCCAGGTTGGTTTGGGTTTTGCCTATGGTTGCCTGTCAATAAATAAGGAACTTCATAGCGTCCATGAAGTTTTGCATTTTTTCGTCTATGGTTGCATTTGTTGCCTGTCAATAAATAAGGAACATTATAGCGTCCATGAAGTATTGCATTTTTGCGTCTATGGTTGCATTGGTTGCCTGTCAATAAATAAGGAACTTCATAGCGCCCATGAAGTTTTGCATTTTTTCGTCTATGGTTGCATTTGTTGCCTGTCAATAAATAAGGAACTTTATAGCGTCCATGATGTATTGCATTTTTGCGTCTATGGTTGCATTTTTGCGTCTATGGTTGCATTGGTTGCCTGTCAATAAATAAGGAACTTCATAGCGTCCATGAAGTTTTGCATTTTTTCGTCTATAGTTGCATTGGTTGCCTGTCAATAAATAAGGAACTTCATAGCGTCCATGAAGTTTTGCATTTTTTCGTCTATAGTTGCATTGGTTGCCTGTCAATAAATAAGGAACTTCATAGCGTCCATGAAGTATTGCATTTTTGCATCTATGGTTGCATTGGTTGCCTGTCAATAAATAAGGAACTTCATAGCGTCCATGAAGTTTTGCATTTTTTCGTCTATAGTTGCATTGGTTGCCTGTCAATAAATAAGGAACTTCATAGCGTCCATGAAGTATTGCATTTTTGCATCTATGGTTGCATTGGCTGCCTGTCAATAAATAAAGAACTTCTTAAGCGTGCTTAAATGTCAAAAGTAAAATAGAACTACCAACAATTCAACACAGTAGGCAACCGAAGCCAATTAATGTAAAAAAAAAGTATGTAACATTGCCAAACAACTTTAAACAACCTAGCTAGCACAATGAACGTAATTTAATCAACAATTGAATACCGACCCAATTGCTTACAGAATACCTAACAAAATACCTTGACAGCGGGATTCATAAAAGTATTTCTACACACGGAAAAACGTACTCTATTCTTTATGAAATAATGTGTGTATTAGCTCGAAATTCAGCCTCCGTGAGTGCGCTTGCACTCAGTTTGCACCGAGTACAACGTTGAATGTTGACGCAGAGTTATAAAAACTTGGAGGAGGAAAAACCTCAACAAATATAGTATAAACAATTTGATTCAAAAACTAAAAAGGTTTTATGTACTTGCCTACGACCGGTTATCAGAATTCCGTTTTTATAGCAATTTCATCATCATAATCATAATCAGCCTATAAAGTTCCCACTGCTGGGACACAGGCCTCCTCTCTTCGAGAGGAGTGGGCAATAATCCACCACGTGGGCCCAGTGCGGGTTGATAGATGTCGCATGTCTTCGAATTTTTAGTTCTAGACATGCTGGTTTCCTCACGATGTTTTCCTTCACTGTTTTGAGACCAGTGCTGATGAAATTATTTAGAAAAAGTAAAGCGCGTGCTTGGGTTCGAACCCACGACCTATAACTCGTAAGTTGGGGCCGTTACCACTGAGCCACCACTGCTCTCGATAGCAATTTAGCAAAGCCAAAATTGGGTAAACTTTAAATGGAATTAAAGCAATTAATTTGAAGTTTTTTACTCAACTAACTAATGTTTTCGGCCGTGACATTACCAAAACAGAGCATTAAGGCTCCTACAAACAGGCGCGACTCGCAACGCGAATCGCGCGCGAAACAAAGGCGCCACTCGTCGTCGCGCGTCACGCAGTGCCATTGTCGCGCGCCTTTAGAATAGTTCTTTAGATAATTTAAATTATATTATGTTGCTTAAAGATAGACTTTTATACGTCAGTAATGTATGGTTAAACCGTCGCTAAAATCGGTTTGCGGACGGTAAACGAGACACAAAAGAAGTTTTATTGTTATGATGTCTATACACGTCAAGAGCCCGCGAAAGCGTTAACAACGTTTATAAAACTAAGCACGATTCGCTGTAGAGATTGTTTTCCGGGCTCCTTGAGATTTCGTCTGTGGGTAACAGACTTCTGCCTCTCAAATGTTTGTGGGAGATGCCAGGACTAGCAGCACAGACGGCTTCTGACTAAACGAAATCTGCGCGAAATTATCAGAGGCAGAGGAGGGGGGTTCCCGCCCCTTTCTGCTGATTTAGCAGTGTAACCCCGTGTTTATGTCGCAGCTAACTGATGTAGTTCATTCTGGTTTTAATGTACAGTCGACCAAGCCATTTAGTATACATCCAGCAATTACTTTTAAGCAATGTTGGGAATGTGCTGAGTAGTCAATTCTTTTACATCACTCTCAAATACGCCAATAACTTTTAAAAACAGTTATTACGCACACTATAAATATGAATATTGGCAGTGTAGTGGAAAGATGAATATTTTTGCCTGTACACCAAATAGCTTGTTCGACTGTACATATATCCCGTATTCGTCATTGCAAATAAGTAATTTTTTTAGCTCTATGTACTTGATACTCGAAGTATCTACGTCAGACCGGTAATTAATACAGTGGCCGTCATGTCATGGATGAATGGATCTAACCATCCTCGAGCAGTATTACATAATGTATGCATACTATATACTATACATATTATAAATTAAAGGCTTCCTCAGACAGGCGCGACGCTACACCGGTACAACAATAATTGTAATAGTTTTCATAGAAGAAATTGTGTCACCAGTCGCGTCGCACCAGTCTGCGGGAAACTTAATGTCACTTTTCTTGTTTGTCTGTATGACCGTGTTGTTCTTCTAAACTAGGTATGCAACGGATTTTGATGCGGTTTTCAGGATAATATAGAGATTTTATTCCAGAAGGTTTATGTGTAAAAATCGGGGACTATCGTGGTTGAATGGCTTTAAAGGACCATTTTGGTTATCCATTAAAAGGTATTTCGATAGGGTTTTTCTATGCAGTTAAACAAAAACCCATAAGATGTGGGCAACCTTTTAGAACGGCTTAAATGAAGCCGTTCAAAAGGGGTGAGATTCAGCTCTCTTTAAAACGATAACAGCGTAACATCCCAACTCGGAGCAATGTAACATGATCTCTCGATGATAGGCATACTTTGCAAATTGCTAATATGGTTACCCTTACAAAACTGTATTATAAAGATTATCTTAATGAAGTGGTAACCCTTTCACTGGGTTTCAAGTATAGAACCCATTCAATGTGTTTTCCATATTGAAGGGATAACCCTTTTACTGGATTTCAAGGCTAAAACCCATTCAAGGAGTTACATTACAATTTTTTTTTTTGCACACTGGGGTTTTCAAAAATACATTAAAAAGGGTCTAATCTACCCATAAAAAATAGCTACTATTCAAAAGCGACGGGTGCTAAAGTACAGTGGATCCCAATTATCATTTAACTAGGTACCACAAATTTGTATGATATAAAGAGTATTCTATTCTATTCATCAATACTGCTCACAATTCCCTTGGTATCAACCAATTAATCCAATTAATCATCATTAAAAATTTAATTAAAAATGAGCATGTGTGTTTACTTTTAAGTGTAACTCAAAACTCAAACTCAAACTCAAAGCATTTATTTCAATTAAACCAATTACAGGCACTTTTGAATTGTCAAGGGGTCGGTCAGTCAGAAAGATGAAGCTAGGCGCCCATTCCAAAGCATAGTAGGTACCTATGGAGAAGAACAGGCAAGAAACTCCACGGACACTCTTTTAAATCAAGATATGGTTACAAAATAATGGTTACATCATTCATGTTGAAATTTTACATGTGAGAACGATGCAGAACGTTAAAAGCGTCCTTAAAAAAAAAGCAATTCAAATATTTAAATTAAATTAAAATAAGCCGTGGCCGCTAAGGTATGCCCAGCCTTCACTGACAGCGCTTGTTCACGAACCTGACGCATGGATTAGCTAAATGATCCAACACGCGCCACCATCAGCGAGACATTAGAGTGTAGGTAACACTTGAGTTAGCACGTAACAATGCGCTGGAGTAGAGTAACAGCTTTCATTGTTCGCCTTTTACTTCAGACAATCACTCTCAATTACATGCCATGAAAATGCTATTAGGATTACCATGGAGATTTTAATGCAAGAGATATGCAGCATAGCCAAAAGGCTGTTTAAATTGTATTTTGTGTCTTGGCTTGGCTTGTTTTAACAAAAAAAGACGTAGAAAATGTGTCATAGCAAAATGATACTCGAGAAAGTACAACATCCCTCCATTGTTTCATGATCACATATTTTAGTGACGCAACGCTGGTTTACCTACCGTCTACCTAATTATTTCAGATACTGAACGCCTGTGAGCAAGCAAACATAAAATAAATAGCAATAATATATAAATTTCACTCACCAAATCTTGTTGTTATTGTGATGTCTGCTCAGTCAATCATCAGTGAGTAACTTCCTCTTTTGGCACAACGAAACACAAAACAAATAAAGCACACACAAGTCACCGAGTTTGAGACACGCGAGATAGTTTCGAAGGTTGTGGAATAATGAAAATCAATTAAAAATTATCAGAAAATCAACAAAATCCATTCAGCAAACACTAATCCATCCACCAGTCCCCCCAATCGTCATACATAGCCAATCGTTTCGTTTCGTTTGACAGAAATAGTGTTGTGCGTTTTGTGTAGTAAACATTTTACTAATTTTATTAGATGATTATTGTTATTATATAACCACAAATAAAATTATAATAAATTGACTTTGTTGTGATACAAGAAATAAAAAAAAAGAAATAGTGTTGTGCGTTTTGTGTAGTAAACATTTTACTAATTTTATTAGATGATTATTGTTATTATATAACCACAAATAAAATTATAATAAATTGACTTTGTTATGATACAAGAAGTACGTTTTATTTAAATCAATTTTAAATAAAAGAGATTGATGCGTTATTTACAAAGTTAAAAATATATTTCCAGTTATTAAAGTTTAGTCGATTTTGAAGTCTGTTTTCAATCTAACAAGACAGAATCTGTGTTACAACCCTAAGGAAACATGACAAGACCACAGATAAAAAGAAAAAGACAGATTATAATAGTTAGCTCCAATCGATTTATTAGTGTTGGACATCTTGTCAAGTTACGGTTTTTTTTCGATAATATTATTGTTAGAATTATAAAATTATTCAGAAAAGTAATACATTACAACGATAACATTTCATGGCCAATAACTAGAAAATCATATGAAGTTAAGGAAACATAAATTAATTGATTTAAATTTTACAACATGCAACCACCACAACATTTTATTGATTTTTTCCGTGTACAAATTACGTTTATTACGTTTAGGCACAATGTCGACATTAAATTTTTTTTTAGGCTGTTATATTATCTTAGGTACTTATGGAACACGGGAAACGTTTGCTGAGAAAACTCCGGTGACTTTCACTTTCAAGGAATATCAATATAAAGATTCACCAAAAAACGTAGGTTGAACTCGTGAGTTATTCAAAATTATTAGCACCAAGTACCTATATACGTAAAATTTATTTATTTACACATAATATTTTCATTTATTTTCCTTAATATCTTTACTAACCCATTATAATAAAGTTAAACCACTAACTGCTTGTTAGTGCTGCTTGAGAACGAACATCATTAATCTACAGCGTAATGAAAAATCAAAAATTCTCAAATGTTAAAACTTACACTTTCAGGAGATGACGTTCAGAGAATTTGAAACTGCATGCGAACAAAGTGGAGCTTGCAGTCATATTACGGGGCTGCTTAAAACACGCTGCGTGAGGGAATGTGTCTCACCTTCCTGCTATAGAGAACTTTACCAGACTGATGCGGTAACATATTACTATTATCCAGGACATAGTTTTCATCAAACATTATCATCAGCCTGAAACAGCCCACTGCTGGACAAAGGCGTCTCCTATTGCACAACATTCAACTAGATTTTCGGCAACTCTCATCCTGTTGCTACCAGCCACCCTTCGAAGATCTCCACCTACCTTGAGGGTGTCCTAACTTACGTTTGCCGCAGTGAGCATGTAATTTAATGTTTATTTTATCATGTATTTCAGCTTGAGGATGGTGAAATCGACGTCCGTTTAAATTCCTTCAAGGGATGTTTCATACAAAGAAGTGGTCGAACGAGAAATTGATTTAATCCAAAAATAGTATCTTTACTGGTACTATGCGCTAATAAGATTATTAAAATCTATCGAAAAGTGCGTTTTATGTTACTAGTAAGTACTGCTTTGTTAATTATTTATTTCTTTTAACCACCTCGTTGGTCTAGTGGTCGTAAGTGCTACTGCTGAACAGGAGGTCCTGGGTTTGATTCCGGGGTCGGATTAAGTGTTATTAGGTTTTCCATCAGGAATTTCTTAGTAAGTAGCAGCCCGGAGCCTGGATTTGTGACTGGTTGATGGCAATAGTCTCGCCCCCTGGTGGCGTGATGTTAAATTATGTGTTATTTCCTTTAGTTAATAGAATATACAAATTCTATAATTTGTTTCAGCTCTTCAAGACCACAGAAGAAGGTACATTTTTAAATGGCGTGATACGAAAAGTATTTGAAAACAATTTTTTATGAAAGATAGATTCTAGCTACTGTTTTTTGATGAAGATGAAAAATGTCAATGATTACTTTTCATACATGTACTGTACCTATACATTTTTTTCACCGCGGCATTAATTATTTTACCCTCATGCATTGCATTACATTTAAATTTATTTAGTACAAATAAGAGTACAGTACAACTACACACATCAAAAGTGTCTAGGGATCAACATATATTTTTGCAATAACTTTTCTCCTGATTGATATTAATTAAAATTTTCTTTAAGGATTCATCAAATAAAGTGTTTTCGTTTGTCACAGTAACGATAAACCAAGTCACCTTTGCATTAATAAAGAAATTTGCCATTTTCCTAATAAAGGGATTTTGACATTTGAACCACTAACATTAAAGTTCGAAAAAAAGACTGAAATAACAGTTTTCTTTAAAATTTTATTGGGTAACTTAAACAATTAATAATCCGTGTTTCTACCGCGAACACTAACAACACAAGAACATCGGTTTGGCATACTCAAAATGAGTTCATCCAAATCACGCTGTGGAATGGCCGCCCATGTTCGTTGCAACAACAAAAAAAGGTCTTCTTGCGACTGGATACCCTCCATATTCGGCAGAGCTCTTCTCTGTAGCATATCCCATGCATGCTCAATCGGGTTCAAGTCTGGCGACTGAGCAGGCCAGGGCAGGACATTGATGTTAGCTGCGGCGAGAGTCTGTCTTACAACTCTTGCGGTGTGCGGTCGTGCATTATCATGCATTAACTGAAATAAGGGACCGATTTGCACTTGTAGAGGAACGATGACGTCTGATACAATCGTCTCAGCATAAATTTGAGCGTTGAGGTTGCCTCTGATCCAAATCAACTCAGTTCTTCCGCCGATCCAAATACCCGCCCATACCATGATGGTTCCACCACTATAAGGATGGACTTCCTGGCAGGATTTTAATCGCTGTTGGCGTCCAGGGGTTCTCCAGTGTCGTATACGTCTTGTATCCGGTCTCATACCAAAACGAGACTCATCAGAAAAGCACACGAAACGCCATTGTTCTTCTGCCCAATTTCTGTGTTCAAGAGCCCATTGATATCGAATCCTACGATTGTGCATTGCTATAGGTGGTACCCGTAGCGGTCTTCGGGAATGAAGGTTCACTTCATGCAAGCGGTTTCTGACTGTTTGGTCGCTAATTAAGTTCCCTGAAGAGTGATGAAGCCTCACGGCTAACATCATGGCGGTTATAGTTGGAGCTCTTCGAGTTAAGATTTGAATGTATCGGTCTTGTCTCCGTGTGGTGCAGCGATACCGTCCTCCATGGCGCTCAGCCACGGTACCAGTGCTTCGGTAACGTGTCCAAAGTCGACTGATAACACTCTGACTTGTATTCAGAGCTAAAGCCACAGTACGTTGCCGGGAACCAGCTTCTATCATTCCCACGGCTCTGAGCATTTCTTCCCTGCTTAAATGACGTCGCCGCTCCATAATAACGTTGGTTTTAATCAGTAGTAGGGAAACAGTAGCACTAATAATGTCTTCAATGCGTTGTATGTTTTTATAGGGAAAATATTGACAGCTGATTTTCATCTTTTACTCGAATTTGATTCACAGTTCCTGATTCAAATTATGAAATGCACCAAAAAGGATCCATATAAATTTATAAAATCATAAATTTATTACAAAGCCACATCTCAATCTCAAGAAATCCGCATAAAAATGCTTGATCCCTAGACACTTTTGATGTGTGTATTTTCTTAATGTCCCTCGGCAAACTTCGTGCTTAGCAGCTTTCCTCCCATTTTTAAAATAAATTATATTAAGTTAAAAGAGTGTTAAGAACTCTATAAACTTCCAAGTAGATTCAGAGCGTTCGGTCTGCACAAAGTGCAAAGAAATCCGAGCAACTGATAGAAATCCTACGACTGGTGAAATACGAAGTTTGCCGAGGGACATTAAGAAAATAGTTGTACTGTACTTCTATCAAATAACATTTAAGGTGCAAAAGGTAGTCAGACTTTTGTTTTAACTGACGCACGCACTGGACACACACATGATAGATGACTCCAACCCGTTATACAATAACCAGCTATTAAAATATATTAAAGCTTTTGTTATAATAATTTAAATCCCAGCCAATTAAGAGCACATTGTCATAAGTTTAGTGACAAAACATGTAACACTGGGAAATGCGAGCAATAAAATATTCCTCACATATTTTACTAGTTTCCATTTACTTTATAAGCATTCCGAAAAGCATATTCAAATCTATATTAAAACCGAAATCTAGATGAAAAGCATCTTTGCCTGTATGGAGGGTCCAGGTGAATCCAAACCATCTAGCTAGTAGTGCAAACTGACATACTTTAACAGGGTTATTTGAACAAAATCGGGTTATCGGTTTATTGTGCCAAAAAAAGGTCATAAATTTTGCTGAGCCTCTGTATTTACGAACAACTTTTTCAGAATGTAGACTTCAAGCAACGAAACTTTAGCCTATTAGAATGAACCACGTAGAATTTCCACTGAAACGTAGTTTGTGTTTTAATTTCCATTTTCACCCAAAGATGGCGTTTTAAAACTTAATAGAAAAACATCTTTCAATATCAAATAAACTTAAAATACTACTTACCGATTGATACTATGGAATACATTTTATATAACAGATATTTATTGTAGCCATATACACACATCAAAAGTGTCTAGGGATCAACATATATTTTTGCAATAACTTTTCTCCTGATTGATATTAATTAAAATTTTCTTTAAGGATTCATCAAATAAAGTGTTTTCGTTTGTCACAGTAACGATAAACCAAGTCACCTTTGCATTAATAAAGAAATTTGCCATTTTCCTAATAAAGGGATTTTTGACATTTGAACCACTAACATTAAAGTTCGAAAAAAAGACTGAAATAACAGTTTTCTTTAAAATTTTATTGGGTAACTTAAACAATTAATAATCCGTGTTTCTACCGCGAACACTAACAACACAAGAACATCGGTTTGGCATACTCAAAATGAGTTCATCCAAATCACGCTGTGGAATGGCCGCCCATGTTCGTTGCAACAACAAAAAAAGGTCTTCTTGCGACTGGATACCCTCCATATTCGGCAGAGCTCTTCTCTGTAGCATATCCCATGCATGCTCAATCGGGTTCAAGTCTGGCGACTGAGCAGGCCAGGGCAGGACATTGATGTTAGCTGCGGCGAGAGTCTGTCTTACAACTCTTGCGGTGTGCGGTCGTGCATTATCATGCATTAACTGAAATAAGGGACCGATTTGCACTTGTAGAGGAACGATGACGTCTGATACAATCGTCTCAGCATAAATTTGAGCGTTGAGGTTGCCTCTGATCCAAATCAACTCAGTTCTTCCGCCGATCCAAATACCCGCCCATACCATGATGGTTCCACCACTATAAGGATGGACTTCCTGGCAGGATTTTAATCGCTGTTGGCGTCCAGGGGTTCTCCAGTGTCGTATACGTCTTGTATCCGGTCTCATACCAAAACGAGACTCATCAGAAAAGCACACGAAACGCCATTGTTCTTCTGCCCAATTTCTGTGTTCAAGAGCCCATTGATATCGAATCCTACGATTGTGCATTGCTATAGGTGGTACCCGTAGCGGTCTTCGGGAATGAAGGTTCACTTCATGCAAGCGGTTTCTGACTGTTTGGTCGCTAATTAAGTTCCCTGAAGAGTGATGAAGCCTCACGGCTAACATCATGGCGGTTATAGTTGGAGCTCTTCGAGTTAAGATTTGAATGTATCGGTCTTGTCTCCGTGTGGTGCAGCGATACCGTCCTCCATGGCGCTCAGCCACGGTACCAGTGCTTCGGTAACGTGTCCAAAGTCGACTGATAACACTCTGACTTGTATTCAGAGCTAAAGCCACAGTACGTTGCCGGGAACCAGCTTCTATCATTCCCACGGCTCTGAGCATTTCTTCCCTGCTTAAATGACGTCGCCGCTCCATAATAACGTTGGTTTTAATCAGTAGTAGGGAAACAGTAGCACTAATAATGTCTTCAATGCGTTGTATGTTTTTATAGGGAAAATATTGACAGCTGATTTTCATCTTTTACTCGAATTTGATTCACAGTTCCTGATTCAAATTATGAAATGCACCAAAAAGGATCCATATAAATTTATAAAATCATAAATTTATTACAAAGCCACATCTCAATCTCAAGAAATCCGCATAAAAATGCTTGATCCCTAGACACTTTTGATGTGTGTAGTAACAATATACAAATTATGCATTGATAAAAGAATCGATATACTTTTTACCGGTTTAACGGTTGGTTGTCGCCAGTGCTGGTAAAGTACGATTCTTCCTTTCCCTAATTCGTCAGAAAAAAGTTGTTTCACTTGCATTCGTGAAAAGCGGTCTAGTGAGAAATTTAGCACAATGGCATCCTTATGCAGGCAAATTGTTAGAGGAAATGCATTTAAAAGTGTTCTATTATCCACTGCCCGACGGGGATATGCCGACAAAAGTAAGAAATCGTGATATTTTAATAACAGGTTTTTCATGAGTGTCGCCACCCCTGTCACTAAAGTTACGTAATGTCAAATTTCCCTTAAAATTACATCTGATTTGAAATATGTTTATGTTTAGCCAGAAATTAACGAAAAAGTTCTATATTTTTAGATATTATAGAAATTTACTTTCAAAACGTAAAGTTAAAACTAAAGACGTCATTTTCCATGTCATGCACGTTATATTGATTATTTTTGTTATTGTTCATCGATAATGAATTAAAAAGTTACTCATTATTTCTGTATCTCGAAAGTGTTCACTTATTTTGCAGAGTCAATAAATTTATTGATTTTCCTTCTGCCAGTACATCATAAAATAAATTGATTTTTAGGTTATCTTTCTTATCATTTATAATCTCAGATTATGTGAACCGTAGCTACGTTGTAGTTGATTCAAATCGTTTGTTAATTTTGTAATGATTTATTTACGTTTCTACAAAAATTATAATGTCACAAGGTCATTCACTTTATTGACAGCTGAGAAAAATCAATAGTAGGCAAAAGTCTGACCATGAACATCCTAGTTCCAAAACCATTAGTGGTGTAGTTAGAAGTTTCTTTCCCACTTCCCACATTGAATGCTATAAAAAGTCGTGTTTTTAATCATGTATGTTTATTACTTACGTTTTTTGGTTCAATTATCCTGTATGAATATTTAGTTCAAACAAGTTTGTAGATTCTAACTTCCTTGTTCAGACTCTATCACATGAATACTTATTTAATTCTCAGTGAATATACTTTTCTATTAATAATTTGGTAGAGTGACATAATCGTGCATCCCAATCCGTATTCTACTAAATTGTAAAATCAACTTGTTACAAAAGAAGCATTTTCAATAGCATTTTGTTTTTAATTCTAAACATTATAAAACAATGGCCCAACTGTGTCCATTCATTTGCCACAGTTTTACAAAAACAAAATGACAAATTATGCCACTAAAGGCCATTGTTTCATATGACATCATAGTGCCTAGTTCTATAGCCAAAAACACCTATTGTATGGTATAACAGGCTGATGTTTGCAATTCTACATCCTAGCAAATATATAGCATCAATACCAGTATTAGCTGAATACCAGTATTTTACATGGAGCGACTGCCTATCTGACCTCCACAACCTATTAACTGAGTAAAATGATACCCCTTGGTAAGACGGGTTGTCAGACTTTCCGGCTTCTGACGACCCATAACAACTGTCAAAGGTCCACAAATGACAGCCGGGACCAACAGCTTAACATGCTTTCCGAGGCACGGAGAAGTCTCGGTATGTAAAGATGGTCACCCATCCACGGACTGACCCCGACAAGCGTAGCTTAACCTGATGGATCGACCCCTGCAGTTGTTATTACGTAGCCACAAGCTCCTCTGGAAAATCAATAATTTGATCCCCAGCTCTTTAAGAAAGGCCGACAAAGCCTTGATATTACTGATGATCTCATGAAGAGTACCTATTTACCGTGGTTACCGAAGTACTACCACTGGACATAATATAAGCATAAAAACGCCTTTTAACATCATCAAATTTTTTTCTCAGTGATGCCTGATCCCCTGGAACATGCTACCGGCATGGAGAGGAAGGAGTTGATGGCCATGCAGGCTGGCAACGATGACCCCTTCAACATGAAAGTGCTGAAGAAGAATGCGGGTACTCGTGACAACCCCACCCTAGTGCCCTCTTGCTTCGACGCCCGTATTGTTGGATGCATATGTAAGTATCTCTAATTATAGATCTTATTACTTAGCATAATCATTCATTTTTGTCAAGCAAAATGCAGTATAAACCCAACCGTGTGTATTTTACAAATCATTTATTGATTTATTTTGAACTAGCTTTTGCCAGCGGCTTCACCCGCGTGGATGTCGGAAATTATCCCATGGGAACCGTACAGTTTTCTAGAATAAAAACCTATGTGCTATTCCAGACTATAATCTCCAGATCCATTCAGCCGTTCTGACGTGATTGAGTAACAAACAAACATTCATCCAAACTTTCGCATTTATTATATTGGTAGGATTAGTAGGTGCAAGACTGGAACAAGTTAAGTTCAATAAACATTGTTTTTGTATCCCTTGTCCAGCATCTGATAAATTGTTCTACTATTGCTGTAAATTGTTATACCCCTAGGCTCTAGGGGTACACTTTAACTAAAATAGAATACCCTGGGGCCTCGGGTACAGGTAGTGCAATCCACGAAGACGCACCCCACTATTCCTCCTAACTGTTTATAGTATATGTGTGCAAGCTTCCGCCAATGTTTGAGTGTTACACTAATTACCGTGTACTAACTATAGTGTGTACCGATAACACTCAAACATTGGCGGAAGCTTGCTTGAATAAACGGATAGGAGGAATAGTGGGGTGCATCTTTGTGGATTGCACTATCTGTATTCTATTTTAGTTAAAGTGTGTTTTGAAAAAGCCACACCTCACTACATCTATGTTGTACATAAATGTAAAGCTTGATATTAAACACAAGTGCTTTACTGATAATAAAACAAATAAATGATTTTCCTGTTAAACACACTACAATAAGCATACAATTTTATGGCTTTGTATGGTGCTAATGTATCTTAGTATACTGTTAAGATCTAAGGGAAATACTCGTAGCTATTAACATTTTCAAGATGAAATTGAATGTCATTAAGAACTTAGCAGTAGTAACTAAAATAAACACAGATAGTTAGAAAGGAAACCTGGACTTATATTTACCTAATAATAAAAGTGTAACTGAACGCTGTCTATACATGGAAGATATTTGAGTAACACTATTATTGGGGGTCTTTATTAACGTAATAGAACTCAAAACAATGATTTTTAGAATTGTTGTCTGTGCATACGGCTTAACCTATTTGGGTGCGGTTTTCACTAATGTATGTGGTAAGCTTCCCTTAAGATTTAGTGTTTGTTTTATTTAATCAGTTCATAAATAATGATCAATTAACACATAGGATACTTTTTATCCCGAAAACGTACTACATTTCCATGGGTTAAATTTCCACCCCCACGTGGGCGAAAGCGCTGGGAAAATCTAGTAGTTAATATAAGTCTGAAATCGCCAACCCATCTTGACCAATTGTGATGATCAATGCTCGTGCCTTCTCTGTATAAAAAGAGGCCTTTGCTCTGCAATGGGGCAGTAATAAGCTGGTATTATTAAAAACCAAAAAGTCATGCAAGAAACAGTAGTTGCATAACGTCATGCCAAAGTTCGAAAATTCTATAACAACTTCTGAGCTCAAAGGACTATCTCATATTGTACTTAGTTACAGCTTAAAATAATCCTTAGAGAGGAATTTAAATCTTATTACACAAACAATAATGTTATGGCAAGGTGCCACATTAGGGTAGGATAGCTCTTATGTGTTCTGTTACATGTTTTGTACATCTCCTAGAAACAAGAAAAGAAATGAATTGGACAAAATCTACTGTAGTGATCCAGTACTTATTATTTTTGATAGTATGGTCAAAGCTTTACAGTAGCCACCTAAAAAGTGGGGATACGCAGTACGGTGTACCATTTTTTTGTCAACCTTTGTGGCGAAGACTGTACTACTAAATAGAGAAGGAACACGCACAGCCCCTGCTAATTTATTGTCCCCCACACCGCATCAACAGGCCTGGCAGTCCTGCCATACCATGGCTCAAAACCTGTGTGTCCAGAATGAACTCATGTGAATTCATTAGAAGGGAGTGTCTACTATGGTCTGGTACAGCCAACAAAAAAGGTTAAAGCAAAAAGGTATTTTATTAACTTTACAAACAAACTCCATCACTATTCTCATTGAACAATACTGTGGCAACAATGTTTATAATTAACAACTTATTGTTTTCAGGCGAAGAGCATGCCACAGCTGTCACTTGGCTCTGGTTACACAAGGTAATGTAACTGTTTTATATAAATTCATAATAACTACTATTGTGTGTTGTTACTATTTCATCCTTTTCCTGTAACACAGTTGGTTATGATTAATTATGATAAAATCGGAAAATGTCGTAGAAAAGTTTTGAATACGAATGTGGATGCCTATAAGAGTAGGGGAAGGTCAAAGAAACAATGGACTGTGTGAAAGATCATACGGCTGGAAAGGGGTGACTACCGAGATGACGACTAATAGATAAGTTTGGAAGTAAATCATGTTGCGCTGACCCCAAATAAATTGGGGCAAGCAAGTGCAAGAGAATGATTTCATGAAGATCGGAAATAAAATGATCATTTCTTAGTTGTCTTAGCAAAGTGACTGGGTGATAGGTTGAGATGAAATTTTCTACAAAAGCAAAGAAATAGCATAGTGATGCATGGAACAGCAACAGGAAAATTATTTCCATGTTCAATTCAAAGCATTGTTTAATTTCAAAATACAAAAAGTCCCCATTGTTAAAACTTTGTGTTGCCAGTTTTATGTGTTTTTTTTTTTAAATTAAAAATTTATTTTTTATTCACTGCAGGACCACCCCCGCCGCTGCGAGTGCGGTCATTGGTACAAACTGATCGAGAAGCAGCCAGTCTAAACGCGTCTTAAATATTTTAGTTTCTATAGTAGTGGTGTAACACGCAGTCATGCGCATCACACTTCCGCAATGGTCAGTGTTACTATGTGTATAAAATAATAACAATCGAAGATGCGTTAGTTTGAACATATTACCAAAATCGACAAATCATTAAATAATTGTAAGCATACTTAAACAAGTGTTTTATTGCCTGCGTTAGTGGTGTATTTGTTGGATTCACTTTATCAGTATGTAGATAAATAAAAAAAATTAATTACGGCGCAGAAATTTTATTTTTAGTGACTGTGCATCCTATTTGACCTTGTTCCTCTTGGGTATTCCAAAAGCAAATTATAGCAAGATTGGTGTTGTCCCCCTTATCATACCAAATCAGTATGTCAGTGATGCTATGCAGAATAATCAAATATGAAACTTGGGAGTGGATTTCATGTATATCGCGGCCTACAGCAACGATGCCACTGGTTAGTGCCATATATAATGTAATGTGGCGTGGTGCAACATTAAGAATGTCTGCTTATCTAGGTAAAATAAAAACGACCATGCCAGACCCACTCTGGAATCCAGCAATAGTAGTTGTCTAAGGTAATATAGGTAAGCAAATACGCTATTGTTGACAGTGGACAGCGATTAAATCAATATACGTTCTCAATGGGGAGGGAAGGACAAAGCTAATTACAGATGTCGCCCCCCTCACTGGTAACTGTCAGCTGCTGTCGGTCTGTTTAATGTTTTGAACATTGTTTCCAGTTTTTAGGAATAGACCCACGTTTTCTTCTTTCCTTGTCTGCAGAACCATGGTGTACACCTTTTTTTATTACAATTCGGTTATTTAAAAAAAAAACTGCGTTTTTTGGCATTAACTACATTAATAATTAAATGATTATATGAATAATACGTAAAAAATGTATGGTGTTTGACAAGTAAATAACACTAGCGACAATGCGACTCCTAACGGGATAAATTGGCAGTGTCTCTCCCATTCGGTGTCCTATATTCTTGCTGCGCCTTGGTCATCTAAACTAATAAAATTGTTTCTTTGTACAAAATTATCTCTGGAAGTAGGTAGTGATTCGATTACAAAAAATCTCACTAGAAAGCTCAGCGGAAGTGTGCTAGGCCCTAATGTTATTGTTGACTTCCACGGAGACCGGAAGTCACTGCAGAGGCTAGTAGTCGTACAGCAGTTGCAAGACATGCTATTCATCTCACAGTAATGTTACATAAGATTTTTCGACATCGACAGAGTTATATTTTTCCACGCAGACCGGAAGTCACTGCAGAAGCTAGTAGTCGTACAGGAGTTACAAGACATGCTATTCATCTCACAGTAACGTTACATAAGATTTTTCGACATCGACAGAGTTATATTTTTGCCGTAATCTAGTTAATCATTTATTTAACCGTATTCGGCTAACGTCTAAAATAGTCGATTTCTGCGGGAATTAGTATGTTTAACACGTGTCGATCTCTAATCGGACATGACATTTGTTTATCGCGTTCAGAAATCACTAAAAGTATAGTAACTTATCTCTCTCTTTCTCCCACGTAAGTTCGATAATTCTATCTCGTCAAAAGTACGATACTCTGTGGTACGATACGTTTACTCTACTTTACGAACTTGCGAAAAATTCCATCTTCTAGATTTCTGTAATTCTGCTGTCAAAAATCGAAAAATCAAATGATTTTGTATTTTTGTGTTGTGGTATGGGTTGTGGACACTTGTGGATTATTTGGTTGTGCGAAATTAACTAAACATTATTTAATTTCGCATTAGATTATTCAACAAAGTGTCAAGTCATTTAATCAATCAAATAACAAGAAATGATACTGTTTTAAAGAAGAGAACACTGTTTGTCAACATTAAAACTTTACAAAGTCTGGTAGTCCTCAATGGCATAGTCTAAAAAAACATATATTATTATACCATGCTCAATGGGAAGTTTCTCAAATTATAACGGAAATCTATCAGTTCCAAGAGAGCCATAAATCTGTGGATACTAGATTATAAAACCTCGTTATAGCAAGGTTAATTTGGCTTCCTACAGTATAGCGTATTTTGAAGTTTTTAAAGTTGAATTTTAATAATAACAAAATGCTTTATATTTTCGTTATATTCTAGCAATGGCATTCGTACAAGGTGAAGTGTACATAGCTGATGGCTTCGCAGATGACTGCGATGAGCTCATGCACCGCTGCCTCCAAGCAGGGACCCTAACTTTCGAGATATTCTCCGAAATTTGGAAGGATATGCAGCTGTCTTGTATATTCCAGTAAGTTTGTTCATTTAGATATCTTGGGAGAAATAGACTTCAAAACAACAAGTATGAAAATTAATCTAATAAGTACTTCTAAACTAAAGAACAATATAATTACAAATTGTAACTTTAAATTTAATACCTTTTGAGAAGTCAATAATTTGCAAGGTCAGGGGTCATACAAAGCAGTTTGTCCACCAAATTATCCGTCTTCATATTGCTGGCTGGACACTATTAGAATTTTTTGTATAAACCAAATCAGCATCACCAAACTTTAAACTCATTTAAATTACACTCCTACCAACTTATCTGTGAAATGGCGAAAATTGGAACTACGGCAGTCATGTTGAAATTTCATTTGATTGTGCTGACGCATGTCATTAGATTGTGTCAACGTATCGACGGTCCCGCCTCTTTCAGTTCACAGATAAGTTGGTAGGACTGTACACTGGAAATCAGCAACTTACAACTTACAACCTCCATACATCCAACCTCCTACAGAAGCCGCAAAACAAGTTGTCAAATATTTGGGAAAGGGGGGTACAGAAGTCTGCACAGGTATTACTGAACCATGCATATAAACTGTTCTTATTAAAAAAATGAAACTGCATTGCTTGTAGGGGAAGGTCTTCAGGTGCTGAATTAGCAGAACTATCAGAAGAAGTACTGCACATAGCCAAGCATTACATGGTGGCTGATACTAGCAATTTTGAGGTGAGCTCTTGCATCGAGGTACCAAGTTTCAAATCAGTCAGATTTTTGGTAGCTTGGCATCATTTACTCAACTTCAATTTTCTACCCTGGTTTACCATAAACTTTAAAAGTATATTATCAGTTGTTTTATAAATGATATATATATTTCTTTAAATTGGTTCAAAAAACACACAACACATCAAAAATAACTTATGTTTTAAAACTAGATGAGGTTGGCGTTTCCTATCTGACTACTCTGAGCAGAAAGACCGAAACAAACTCGGAGATCACAGCCTCTTTTAAAGTTCAGACATAATCTTGGCCAGGCCATATGAGGACCATGCAGGTCTGTGTCTGAGATGGTCTTTTCAGGAAAGAACCACACAGATTTGAGAGGACATGTTAGTCTGTTAGTGCATGCAAAGTTATTTCATCACCATCATCCACAGCCTGACATCACCCACTGCTGGGCATAGGCCTCTCTTTTCTTGTGCCAGCCCCATCCAGGTTTTGCCTGCGATGGCAACAATGTTGTCCGCCCATCTCACTGTCGGGCAACCAACATCTCCTCTTCCAGTCCTTAGACGCCACTCTGTCACAGGCTGTGATAAAGTTATTTCACTTCCTGTAAAACTGATTATTTAATTTTTGCTGTATGATTTGATGACTGATAGGTAATACGGGCTGGTATCCGCAACTCCACGGCAATGAGTGTATTTTGCATACGGGTGGGAAAATCGATTATTCGATCCACCATATAGCTCCCAAAAAAGGTCAGCAACGCCTTAGTGTTACTTACTACCTCACGTAGGGTACCTACCTACCTGGGTTACCGAAGTACTTTGCCCTGTATGTGGCGACCACCGGGCAGTTTAGAAGCAAATGAGCTGCTGTCTCGTCGTCCTCCATGCAGGCCCTGCACAGCGGACTGTCTGTGACTTCTATGGCAAAGAGGTGTTTATTAAATGACCCATGGCCAGTTATAGCAGCTGTAACTGTACGCAACTGCTGTTTAGTTAGTCAGAGAACCTGTTTCGTGAGGCGGCCATCAATTGTAGGGAGTGCTTCCTTAGCCTGCCTACACTCACCTTGGTCCGACCATATTTGTGATATCGGTCCCTGGAACGTTTCCTTACCAGAGTGCGTAAGTACCCGAAGGGGAATGGCGCGATGGGTTCCGGTCCCACTGGTGCCAATGCTCGAGCCCCTTCTGGTAAGCTCATCGGCTGCGTCGTTGCCTAGCGAACCGCTGTGTCCTTTAATCCATTGAATGGTTATGTTATTGAGTCTACCGACCTGGTTGAGGCGCTGGTGGCACTCGTATAGCCCAGAGTCAATTGTGTGTCTGCTTAGCGCTTGCAGAACAGCCATGCTATCTGAGATGCGGATCGAGTGGTCCTTAACTTCCCTGGCCATGAAATTAGGTTAGCTGACTGGTATAAAACAGCCAATCAAATAACTTTAGAATGATCCCGCGTCCTAACTAAAATGACCGGTCGCACAAATACGCGATCGTCGCATTCATTTGTCACTTTTGTCCTCTATCGGCGCGACCGAGCGATCCGAATCACCGAACAAAAAGTGACAAATGTACGCGCCGAATGCTTTTGGTTAGGACGCGGCTTGAGAGTTAACAGCTATCTAAAGCAAGTTCTTTAAAAAAAAAAAAAAAACTATTTCTCCCCTAGGAATCAGTAGCCGGCCTCTTCCTAGTCTACAGCCTGATGCATCTTCAACCGTACTCAAACTTCGCATCACTCCGTATAGTCCAAGAAGATATACGTGCTATAGAACGGTTAGAGTTAGTAGCCAGACGTGACAGAAGACAAGATGTACTGTATGTGCTCGGCTCAGTGCTCATACAGGGCCCGGTGCAGTACCATGCTGTGCTGCGGGAGAGGGGCATGGAGTATTCCATCAGGAAGTATTTGGAAGGTACGTAGTTTGCCAGAGAACAGTTAGTAGTAATAGAAGACAAGATGTACTGTATGTGCTCGGCTCGGTGCTCATACAGGGCCTGGTGCAGTACCACGCTGTGCTGCGGGAGAGGGGCATGGAGTATTCCATCAGGAAGTATTTGGAAGGTACGTAGTCTGCTGAGTGAATAAAATTGCATCAGGGCATGGTAACAACATGCGCTCGCGCATTCCCTTTAAACTTCAGGGAAAGATCTATATAAAACGATAAGATAAGACCTGCTCTTTTGTCCGCCCCGACCCTTGCCCGAGCCAGCTCGCGCCACCGAGCCTGTAGCTTTAAATTCGTCCCCTAGTAATCTTATTCCGATCCAGCCTGTCCCTTGCTGTTGTACTCTCCTAGCGACGCCCTAAGCCGAGGTCCATACCCAACAGGGGGTGCCCTTAGCGAGTAGTCGCTTAGTTTATAAGTTTTTTGCCCTGGTTGGAGGCCTTAATTTATTGAGGCACCCACAGGAAAGTCCGGTTAAGCAACCGACAACCTCCTAGGTTGACCTGCGAGATGCCATTTTACAAAAACGAAAAACTGCTCTTTTGTATGGATTAGAATGTTGGGCTTGGCCCACGAAAGGGTGCTCAAAAGCCGCTCGCTCGGCTCGCGCGTAGCCTATTTTATCGGAGTGCCCTAAACCGTAATACTTATCACGTTGCCTGTCCAGAGTACTTTAGATAAGGTTGTCGTGACATCCAATTTTTTTTTTCGGCCAAACTGTTTCATTTTAATGTACTTACAAAGAATTTACAAATATTTTCAATAAAACTTTTGAATTTACTGAAATTCAGCATTGCATTATTTTTAAAGCACGGACGTGACGTCTAGAATACCGTGCATTACAAATAATGCACAAACGTAGTAGTAAGAACATTGTGGATTATATGGACCTATAATGAAGGGAAGAAAGGCATAGACTTGGCTGATCAGCTAGCAAGTTACAATTCGCCGGCGAGGAAAACCTCTGTTTGGTATAAGAAAATTGCTGCGGACCTTGTTTCTATAAGTGTAGTGAATGCCATTCTGATTTATAACGAGTTACACCCACAGTCAAAATTGAAGATTCTGGATGGTCATCAAATCATTATAAAGAAATTACTTAAGGTGGAAACTGAGAACTTTTCAAGTTCCAGTTCTGCGAGTTCTTTGCGTCCTACAAGTCACAAGTTAACGAAAATACCCAAGAAAGCTAATGGAAAAATTTGGCAAAAACGTTGCGCCAATTGCTATAAAAAGCTGAAGGAATCGGGATTCACAGCCAATGATGCTAGGAAGAAGACTTCACAAGTTACAACCGAGTGCATTCCATGTAAAAAACCATTTTGCTTACAATGTTATAACGAATCTCACTAATTGCCAGTGGACTTTATTCAAATAATAATGCTTTTCAATAACCCAGTTCATGTTACCAACCAATAAAAAAAAATTCGCGGGACATTGGTGTTTTATTATTCCCAATTCACTGCTCATACGTCTGCAAAATATTAAATACGTAGCCCTCACGTCCAGTCTACAAAACCCCATTCAGAAGGAATATGCTCGTGCATTACCGATAAAGCACAGACGTCACAGCAGCAGCCAAAAATGCATTATATATAATGCACGGACAGGCAACGTGTTATATTACTAGATCATGCTCGTATCATAGTTGTATCTTTCATTGTAAAAGTGAATTATCTCCTTATAACTGAATTTTCAAATAGCGAGCTTTTTGCGAATTAAAGTGTGGGAAAAAAATATAAGCATTCATTCAATGTTGTCTATTTTTTATTGTGTAAAATACAAATCAAAGATATAATCATTTATAAGATATGACTAAATGTGATCCATTAAGCAAAACAACATGTATTTTTAACCGACGAAAAAAAGGAGGAGGTTCTCAATTCGACACGTACATTTTTTTTTTTTTTTATGTATGACGCATAACTTTTTACAGTCGTCCGATTTGAAAAAAAATTGTTTTATTCGAGAGGGTATACATCAAAGTTGGTCCCATATAAAATTGATTAACTTTGCTTGGGTAGTTTTTTAGTTAGCTTCAATAATACGTATTTTTTCCCCACTTTTATATGGATGATGCTCTAGTTTGTTTTGCAGGTAGTGGTAATAGAATTTGTGTGGGGTAGGTACCACAACTAAAAAGTGAAAAATAAAAACTTTTTTACAAAAAAATTCAACCGACTTCCAAAAACAACACTGCAAAGTGAAAAATAACTTTAATTTCGGAAGTCGGTGGCAAAAAACGAAAATACATTTAACCAGACACCGACTTCCGAAATTAAAGTTATTTTTCACTTTGCAGTGTTGTTTTTGGAAGTCTGTTGTATTTTTTTGTAAAAAAGTTTTTTTAAAATATGGAGTTACACCACTTTTAGTATTTTACAATGAACAACACAGTTATGAACCGCTTTCATGTAACTATATGATGGCTACGATGTACGGGTTCTAGTAGTTAACTCCGTACACCGTGATTTGACGTGAAGGTTTGTAATTTCAGATGTTAGAAACACGTCCACTAAGATGCACTAAGTACTTACCTAGTTAAGTTTATTTAAGTTAAGAGTAAGTAATAACAGCTGCACGGGTCGATCCATCAGGTTAAGCTACGCTTGCCGGGGTCGGCCCGTGGATGGGTGACCATCTTTACAAACCGAGACTCCTCCGTGCCTCGGAAAGCACGTTAAGCCGTTGGTCCCGGCTGTCATTTGTGGATCTTTGACAGTCGTTACGGGTCGTCAGAAGCCCGAAAGTCTGACAACCAGTCTTACCAAGGGGTATCGTATTACCCAGTTAATGGGTTGTGGAGGTCAGATAGGCAGTCGCTCCATGTAAAATACTGGTATTCAGCTGCATCCGGTTAGACTGGAAGCCGACCCCAACATAGTTGGGAAAAGGCTAGGCAGATTGATTGAGTAAGTAACAGTTCTAGAGTGGAAGGCGATTATTTATCTCAGTTGTTGATAGCTACACAGTTGTAAGTTCACTATATTTAAATTCGTTATTATAGTTATGTTACTTTATAATGCTAAATTATGATGCGTATCGTTGGCATAAAGTAGTTTTCAGTGTAGACAGAAAAATGTACTGCGAAGGCGATGAGACCGTACATACGACCATCTTATTGCGACACATACAAAACACTTAATAAAGAAAAATATATAAGGATAGTAGATCACAAAGGTTCTGCTTATTTCTAAAGAAATTCCCAGCAGACCTGCGTCAGCAGAGCTGGATGATAAACGTAGACACAGTGTGTGAGGTATGAGGGAAAAGGGTGTGAAGTTCACTCATCCTCCATAGCAAAGGCAGGATCCTCCGACCAGACAGCTGTTATGTCTGGTAATGAATAGATAACCTTGAAATAGCATAAATAATAGACCTAGGCCGTTATAAAAAACAAAATATCCCAAGTACTTACCTAAGATTTTTTTAGAAATAAATGAAAATGTTTTATTTGTTATACAAGTAAATTTAACAACTAGTGATTGGAGTCTCCTTTTAAGCAAAAAAGCCTGTGTTAGGAGACTCCGCTCTTCCAAAACTTAAAATATTAACATAAAATTACTTTTTTAAGTGTTATAAAAACAGGCGATTTAAAATAAAAAGAGAAAATTAAAACTAGACAAGAAGCATGCAAATGTGTGAGTCAGAGTAGGGGTGTGTGAATGTGAGTATGAGGGTGTAATACTAACTTTTTTTACCTTATTTTACTTTCTTCTTCACCACGACCACACATGAATGAATTCCATCGGTTATTTTGTTGTTTTAATATTGTACATTGACTATGCCGACAGAGAGGCAGTAAATAGTGTGACTTGAAATTGCACATTATTTTTATTTTTTTTCTAAAAAACTTAGCTTAGGTACTACTTGGGATAATATGTTTTTTGTATTTTCTTTAGAACAGCCATAAAGTCTAAGTGCTATTTCAAGGTTATTCATTCTTTACCGGACACCCTGCGCGTCGAACTTTGCTTGCGCGATGCAGGATTTTGCATGACGGAATTTTGCGTCACAGTACAAAGACAAGACAGGAAAACTTAAATGATACTTTGATGTATTTGGGCTGATAAAATAAAGACATTCAAACCAAATTTTCTTTGTCACCAGGCTACGCAACCGTAGACAAACTAGGAGTTCGTCCAAAAGGCGTATTCTACAGGCAAAATACAGAACTGGATATAATAAAAGAATTAAGGAACCTCACCGTTCGGTACACCAAGGCGAAAGAGAATATCCCAGGTAAATATAGTACAGCAGATTATGCCCGCGAGTTCTTCCGCGTTAAATTTCTTCTTATAACATAATTTTTTTTTTTTTCAGGTGTCCCACGTGATGACCGTAACCTCAATTACTTGGACGCAAACTTCGCGAATGACCTGGGCACGTCTTTGAAGAATATCATCAACGGGATCATCAATAATGATGAAAATGGTGGTAAGATTAATTAACAGGCAAAGGAAACACATGAATTTACTCTTATTTTAAAAATGTTACATGTTATCTAAGGTTCGGCTTCCAGTCTAACCGGATGTAGCTTAATAGAGCTCGTTTAAGCTGAAATTTCGCGCCCCATTACCTCATTTACTTGAGTACGTATACTAATTTAAGTAGTGAGGCGCGTCATTTCAGCTTAGACGAGCTCTACGTGTGACTGACACTGGCATAGCCACCATCAGAGATTTTAATTTTGATGACACAAAAAAAATGTCGCTAATTAGTCTAAATTTGATATTTTTGTCTCTGATATAAATGTGGCCGAGCTGATGAGATGCTCCCCAGATCGGCCACCTATGAACCCTTATAAATTTTGAGTCAGTGACCAAGAAATTCTGATATTTTGCGACAATTTTCGACTAATTAGCGTTTTTTTGTGTTATCAAAATTAAAATCCCTGATCGTGACCATGCCAGTGTGAGTCACACGAGCTCTCCTAGTATTTTACATGGATCGACTGCCTATCTGACCTCCATAACCCACTGGGTACACACGCGTACACGATACCCCTTGGTTAGACTGGTTGTCAGACTTTAGGGCTTCTGACTATCCGTAACGACTGTTAAAGATCTACACAAATGCCAGCCGGGATGAACCGCTTAATGTGTTTATAAATTATAATGATGCCGAGAGTTGTATCAAACTCAGGTCATCATTACAGGATATAAAAGTTACATTGCAATGACTTACTTTTTTTCTTTACGTAAATAAAAAAAATCATATATGTGCTCCTTTTTAGTCAGCAATGGGGCAGTGTTAGCTAAATAAAAAAAGTCCTGGCCCAAAAGCTAATTTTGGTTCACGACTCAATATTTTGCAGGAGAATCTACTAGCAGCGTTGATGCTATTAAGAATTTAAAGAATAAAGCAATGAAGGCCCAAGTGAAGCCAATAAGACATCGTGTTGGAGTCGACAATAAGTACGTATTGCTATTGTTTTTTTTTTGTAGTTTAATGGTGGATAAGTACACATAATGTGAAACGTAACTTACGTTGAAACTAGAAAATACAGTCCCGCGATTCCGACCGTTTTTTAGTCCCGAAAATCCCGGGTTTGAACTTGAGTAATCCCGGTATTTTCGGGATTGCCAGCAGGATAACAAACAGATGAAGAAACAAGGAAAAATAATTATATCTCAACTGCTATTGACACTGAAAGAACAGTTACAGCTTGAAATTGATAAGAGCATGGAATCTCCAGATGCTCTTGATGTACAAAATGAGTCAGATTTGGTCAAAACTTCAGAAGCATTAGACATGAAATGAACCTATTTGAAAATGTTTGTGATTATCACCTCCGCCAACCAGTGTAGAACCGGAGCGAGCATTTTCAGCTGTTGCTTATATTGGCAATAAACTAAGAAGCAGGCTTGGAAATGAAACATTAGATGCCTTGACAATTTTTAAGTATAGTCCAAGAGCTAGATCAAAGATTTTATCGTAAACTCATCGGTCTAGCTCTTGGACTATACTTAAAAATTGAACTCATTATAATAGGTCTTTACCTATGAAATTGCCGTTTTGTATGAAAAAATTTAAACGAATTTTTTTCATGCATTTTTTATTTGTATTAATCGAAGTAATCACCCATGCAATCAATGCATCTTTGCCAACGCAGTGGCAGTTTATTGATGCCCTTCTTAAAGAAATCAGCTGGACGGGAGGCAACAAATTCTTCAAAGGCATTTTGTCCTGCCTCTCGGGTATTGAATTTTTTTCCCGCCAAGAAGTTATCTAAATTCTGGAAAAAGTAGTAGTCTGTAGGCGCAAGGTCTGGTGAGTAGGGCGGATGACGGAGAGCTTCCAACCCCAGTTCTTGCAACTTGGAGACCGTCTGCTGTGCAGTATGAGGTCGCGCGTTGTCGTGCAGGAGCAGCGGAGACGAGCGATTGACCAATGCTGGTTGGAGATGTGCCAGCTTCTCCATCATTGTGTTCAGTTCTTCACAGTACACATCTGAAGTAATGCTCACCCCGTTTGGTAAGAAGCTGTGATGAATCACACCGGCGCTAGACCAGCAAACACTGACCATCACTTTTCTAGGGGTAAGTTTTCGTTTAGGGCATTGTTTAGGTGCTGAACCAGGATCCAACCAACTTGCTGAGCGCTTGCGGTTATCAAACAGAATCCATTTTTCATCGCAGGTAACAATGCGGTTCAAAATTCCTTCATTTGTGTGTCTGTTGAGCAGTGCAAGGCACGTCTCGACGCGTACTTCGCGCTGGCGATCATTGAGTTCGTGGGGCACCCATTTGTCAAGCTTTTTTACCTTGCCAATTTGACGCAAATGGACCAATATTGTTTTACGCTAACGGCGAAAGCTGCTGCTAATTCAGCCGTAGATTGTGTATCATCAGCTGCCACAATCGCCTTTAATTCGTCATTGTCGACCAAAGTCTTCGGACGACCGCGAGGTTCATTTTTCAGGTCGAAATTTCCAGAACGGAAGCGAGCAAACCAATAACAAGTGGTGCGTTTGTAGTGTTAGCTCCGTAAACGTCGTTGATGTTGCGTGCCGCTTGTTCCGCGTTGCTGCCACGACGGTACTCATATTCCATAATTACCCGAATTTTTAACGTATCCATGATGACGAAAAATATTGAAATGCGATGAAAATGTAACACTAATCAATAAACAAATGACTACTTTTGGAAAAAAAAATCCATGTTTTTAAAATAAAATTAATTTGAAATTAGAATTCTTAGCCAAACAAAAATTATTTTGATTTGAAATGGCCAGTACTGCAGAACGGCAATTTCATAGGTAAAGACCTAATATTAACTTTTGTATGACTGTACAATATTTACCTAAATTATAAACTCAAAACAATATTTCTTCACAGTTCAAAATCCAGTACATCTAAACCCAGTACATCAAAAGACAAATCGACCAAAACCACCAATAATAGAGGCAAAAAACGTAGAAGAAAAGCATCCGATTCCTCATCTGACAGCGATTACACCGCGAAGGGCTCTGACTTCGGAACTGCAGAGGAGCTGCTAACTGAAGAAGACCTGGATTTGACGAAATTCAATAAATCTAATTTCCAAAATGAAATGTCGGATGACCTTGATTTTGACACTTTAAACGTTTTAAGAGGCGAAGTCACTCATCCTTATGAGATAGAATTTATTGATGAACTTGACCAGCCATCGACTTCCGGGCTAAATTCACCATCTACGTCAGCACCAGCACAAAAGAGGGGCTTGAAGAAGACAATACTGAAATCTAGGTTTAAAAGAATGGGTATGTTGCATGTGGCTAATTTTGACACTAAATGACTAGAATAATTTACGATTCTCACCTGTCGGAGAGCGAGGTCTGACCGTATTTCGTAGAATGTTTATTAAATGCAACTAGGAACTTTAACCTTTCGTATCCCGTAATTCCAGATCACAGCAGGTTAAGCTACGCTTGCCGGGGTTGGTCCGTGGATGGGTATGGTCACCCATCCACGTTTACATACTGGGTCTCCTCCGTGCCTCGGAAAGCACGTTAAGCCGTTGGTCCCGGCTGTCATTCGTGGATCATTGACAGTCGTTACGGGTCGTGAGAAGCCCGAAAGTCTGACAACCAGTCTTACCAAAGGGTATCGTATTACCCAGTTACTGGGTTGTGGAGGTCAGATAGGCAGTCGCTCCATGTAAAATACTGGTATTCAGCTGCATCCGGTTAGACTGGAAGCCGACCCCAACATAGTTGGGAAAAGGCTAAGCAGATTGATCCCGTAATTCCAGTAACAATAAAAAGCCTAGTCTCGCGTAGATCTGCTGTGCGGCATGCGAAGCGTTAATTATTGAATCACACAATAGGTAGGCAAAATAAGCGGACTGTGTTGCATCTGCGCGCGTGGACTGCTCTATGAGAACCACGAACGAAGAGATTTTCTGATGAATAATACATTTTATGACGATGTTATAAAGTGCAAAGTTTTACAAACACTGCACATCAAGCTACCCAAATCGCGCTCGTGCAGATTGCAATTTAAGGAACTGACAATAAAGTTTATTATTCAATGACATCAGAAAATCCTGTGCTCCTTTTGGTCTACGCTGAACCTAATAATCCACCAAACTACCAAAATCTGAAATAGAACATCCATATCATTCTCCAAGAAATATTTTGAAACTAATATTATTGACAATTCGCAAAGGACGAAAAGGAAATAGGGATGATGACATTTTTTTTATTTTAAACTCTTGTTTGCAAATAGTGCAAACAATCAATCTACCTAGCCTTTTCCCAACTATGTTGGAGTCAGCTTCCAGTCTAACCGGATGCAGCTGAATACCAGTATTTTACATGGAGCGACTGCCTATCTGACATCCACAACCCAGTAATTGGGTAATACGATACCCCTTGGTAAGACTGGCTGTCAGACTTTTGGGCTTCTGACGACCCGTAACGACTGTCAAAGATCCACGAATGACAGCCAGGACCAACGGCTTAACTGTTTTCCGAGGCACGGAGGAGTCTCGCTATGTAAAGATGGTCATCCATCCTCTGACCAACCCCGGCAAGCATAGCTTAACCTGGTGGATCGACCCGTGCGGCTGTTATTACTTAGCCACGAGCTCCTCACTCTTTTGCACTTTTTATAATTGTACTATTATAAAAAATGCAAATGCTTAAGTTAAGCTTAGTAGTGACGTCACACATATGTAAGTCCATACTAGCGTCACTAAGGATTGCAATCCGATGTTATTTCAAAGACCGGATGCAACCGGATTTCCATCGATCCGGCCGGATTAATCAAGTCAGGATAATGTTCCCTTTTAGTTCCAAAATGGACTGTATAAGAGAAAATCGAGTGAGTGTATTACTTACCTAGGTAGTTAATAAATATCAATCAGCTCCAATCAAATCAATGTTACAACGAGCAAACAAATTTAATTTAATGGGTAGGGTAGTCTCACTAGATTTCATTAACAAACACAACATAATCAACTATTTAATTTAGTGAGATCACAATAATTCCATAGTTTAATCAATTTAAACTAGCTGACCCGACAGAATGTCCTGTCCAAATTTCTAATTTCAATCATTCATATGATCAATATTGTCTAATAAATGGCACAATTATTAAATATAATTCCATAGTTTAATAGCTGTGTTCACTTCGTTGTATGTTCGAACACTACCAATGTTTTTGTAATATTTTTTTATTAATTTCTCACAATTTATTCATGTTTTCTGTGATAATAATTTAGTTACTTTATTATATTAATTGTAAAACTTGTAAAGTGTAAGATAGGGTTATCTCTATAAGTGTAATCTAATAAATAAAGATTTGGAAGTAAACTATTGTATTTGCTTTTCTTCTGTAATTTCTGACGGTATTTTTAAAAGTAGTGAATCTTCGGCTCCACTCGGAAATACGAAGTTGGCCGAAGTTCAATATTATCAGGCATCCCAGCTTCGGTGAGAGGTTTCGGCGCCATATTTCCAATTTTGTACTGCTCCTGAGCTCTGAGAGCTCGCCTTTCACACATCAATGAAAATCATTACCCTCTTTTGGGCTCCGCCGCAGTCGGGTAAAAAGCTTGAAGTATTGTACTCTTGTAGAAGAAGAAGAAAACAAAAGACATTATTTAGAACCGACGACCTTGTGAAGGTCGCAGGAATCGGCTGGATGCGAGCAGCACAGGGGTGGTCGAAGTGGCGGAGCTTGGGAGGCCTGTGTCCAGCACTGGACGTCTTTCTGCTGAAATTATGATGATGATGATGATGAAAAGACATGTTATACACGACATTTCTTTATTGATATCTAATAATTAGGTACATTATAATATTTACTATACAATTTAATATCGTTTAGGTCGTAGGACACTTTGTTTGAACTTTATTTCTTAAGCCAATACAAATAATACTTATAATAAACCAGTTTAAATTCATAAATGCTGCTTAGAATTAAATTTAAATTGAAAATTAATTAACATATAATTTTAAATTCAAAATTAAAATGCATCTTACGGGCAAGTTAAGCAAATAAATAACTTAAAAAATATACAAAAATACGTAGCAGATTAGGCCTTAAATTAAGCATTGTTATTATATTAAATGTTCTGTAAATTAAAGTATTGATATAACGTAAATTAAGACAATATAAAGTAATCGGAGAATTGGGTGCCAGTTACGTAGCTGAAAATTTCAACAATAGAACTTGAAGTTAGCGTTTCCTAAGATTGCGGTGGCCGCCACATAGTGTCCGCAATTTACCGTCGAATGACGTCATTGAAACGTTCTCGATAAAAGTATGTTGGTGTTTCTATTATAGAGCGTTTTTTGACACCGCAAAGTCAAACCCCGCTGCCATCATTTTTATGACGGCCGTCATACGGCGGCCACCGCTCTTCTAGGAAGCATTAGACTTACAGGCATTCGAAAACCCAATAAAATTACGAGCCCTCTTTCGGTCGGTCACAGAACTATTGCTGATCATGTCCGAAAAAACGCACATAAATTATAACAAATGATTGCAACACAATTCTCCAAAACAAGTCGGATCAAAAAATGTTAGATCCATAGAGTTGAAGGCTTTCCGGGCTTCGGGTTGTAAGAACCTAGGTTGTGAAGAGCCATATTCCTAAAACAAAGCGAATAGTGTCAAGCGATTTTGAACCATGTGCGGATAAAATTCGTAGCACCGACCACCTTCAAAGCTGTCAGTTTCTATATATTTATTTATGTCGTAAAACGATGATCAAATCGCTTCGTTTGTATGTTTGGAAAGTGTTGACAATGCCGCCTCTTGCAGCGGCCACAAAGACGTTTCCGTGCTCTTCTCCCCGCACCTGTCAGGACGCTGAACCCAGATGACCTACAGTCCGTAAGCCCATCCTGATGACTTCAGTTTACAATGTGCCTGAGAAAGTTGTGGCCAAAATTAAGGGTTGGGTTAACCACCAAACTGAACAACTTTCTCCCGGCGACCAACATCGAAATCGTGAAAAAAAAAATCTGCCGTCCCATACAAAACTTTAATCGTCGACCAAATGTATGGGATGACTGATAATTTTTACGCGATTACGATGTTGGTCCCCGGGAGAAAGTTGTTCAGTATGATGGTCTGTACCACACCCTTAATTTTGGCTACACCTTTCTGAGACACCCTGTCTAGTCACGTATCCCAGGTGAAATTATCTAAAGTCATCCTATATTGTAAAACTAGACTATCACAATGATCAACAATCACTAACGTCTATGTAAATGTAACACCTATCTGATTCTATTACGACGAAAAGCAAAGGTTACGTTCTTAATTTTTTTTTCCTCTGGAAGAGATATTATACAGGATGTAATTTTAATCATCATTATCCTAAGGAGTAATTGTAATCATCATTATGAACATCTTTTGCTATGGGACCAAAACTGAAATCGCGAAAAAAAAATCAGCTGTTCCCTACATTTATGTTCCCATAACTAGACAAAATGTAGGGAACAGCTGATTTTTTTTTTGCGATTTCTGGTTTGGTCCCTTAGTAAAAGTTGTTCATAATGACGAGTACAATGACCCCTTAAGAGCAGAAAGATGATTAAAATTACACTGTATAAGATGAAATCTTGGTGAATTTAATTTCTCCACAGTTTGAGTTCAACTCTTACATAACCAGTTATTGGTCTTGTTGCAGTTACCAAACCTTTTTTTGCTAGTGTAGTAGGTAGGTACCTATAGGCACTATCGGCTACCGACTATTTTCTCGCTCAAGAAACGTACAAAAGATTGTAGGTCCCGTTTCAGTAAAAGAGATACATACAGAATGACTGAGAAAGGGTATGGTACAGACCAACAAACGGAACAACTTTCTCCCGGGGACCAACATCGTAATCGTAAAAAAATTATCAGTGATCCCATACATTTGGTCGGCCAGGTATTGAAGTTTTGTATGGGACGACTGATTTTATTTTACGACTACGATGTTGGTCGCCGGGAGAAAGTTGTTAATTTTGCTGGTTTGTACCACAACCTTAATTCCTCAGACACATTGTATATTGATAGTTGATCGCTGACTGGGTCACACCACCGCACCAGCGAGAAGTCTGGCAAAAAACAACTCGTTTGTCGCTAATCGCTGGCAGCGGCAGCGCAGCGGTGGAACAGGTGCGTTATAGGTATTTACCCAAACATTAGGTGATTTGTTCTGATGAACCCATACCTGCTCTACGATAGCGTAAGTATTAAATCTGGTACACACACGCTGCTTTTTTATTGGCCAGGGAGCTGCCACGGTAGTGTTGTACTAATTATCATAAATTAGTTTTACAATGGGGCCAAGCCTGAAATAGCGACAAAAAAAATCTGCTGTTCCCTACATATGCGAACATAAATGTAAGGCACAGCTGATTTTTTTTTCATGATTTCAGGTTTGGTCCCATAGTAAAAGTTGTTTGTTATCATGAGCACAATCATGTGTTTAAGTATCGGTCACTAATTACCAGTCACCCTATATATACAAAAATCAATTGCTGTTCGTTTGTCTCGCTAAAACTCGAGAACGGCTGGGCCAGTTACAATATTTTTTTTTTTTTTTGTTTTATTTTCCTCTTTACTGGGGCGGTATAAAAGAAAAAAAAAGAAATTGTAATTTTGACAGGACATCGTTTGGCGGGTCAGCTAGTGATGAATAAAACACTATGGTGGCAGCTTCCTAGCACAGAGTAATAAAGCTACAGTGGTTTATCTGGGCAGTAACCTTGAATTAATTACCTGCGGCCGCTCGGTAGATAAATACGTGTCCATCCGTGCGTAATTGCCGCGCACTCGAACGTTGCGTAACTGAGACTGACTGAGATTTCGAAGCGCGTCGTTTCGGCCGTTTTCTATGAAGATAAACTACTGTATCACTATTATACTGTGTCCCTAGCCAGTAAAAAAGCAGCTTGTATAATGGGTATTAGGACAAATATGTAATATGTGTTCGTTGTTTGGCGTTATGTAGCTTCTGTCTACCCCCATGAAACGAAGGCGTGAGTTTATGTATGTAAATTTAATTTAATTTATTTTGAATAATTGTGAACTAAACATTTATAAAATTAATGAAGTCGATTTAAAAATTAGTTTCCGTCCCCGTAACCGTTGCCTTGCGCCGTTTTGCTAAAACGCATATACCCAAGCGTACTTTAATTTGTAATATATTTTTATTACGTTATTAATATGATGATGTGTAGCCTCAGACTAAATAAAAAACCAAGACATAGTGCTATCAACAGTGACGTGAGGCCGCACGTTTCGGGTTTCGTAAACATGTCTGTACATAATGAGGTGTAGTTTTGGTATAAATGTGTGCGTGTGAGTGTGTATGCACAGAGCGAGGTGTAGTTTTGCGCATACTTCACTGTATTGTTCGCAACAGCGCTCTGTCTGGGATTTTTATTTAATCTGAGTGTGTAGCACGTTCAATGTTGAAAACGCATGGAATGATTTTAAATGCATTCAGTTATTTTAAACGCTTTTGATAATTTTCATAATCAATAAATTAACGATTTTAACGATTGTCGGAACTATAAAAATATCTAGGCTGTCAAGGCATGCTGAAGAATCGGCTATTTATGATTAATAATCGCAATTGTTTCATAGAGATTTATTATCGCATAGCCCTCCTGTAAGTTCATTTCGTTTTGAAATACAACGCGGTTTATTCAGAGATCTATTCAAAAATCTTAATAGAGTATCATCTAGTTTCGTTTACTTGGTTTGCTAGCCTACAAGACGGTGGCATAAACCGTGTTCCCTGTATCATTACAGTAGTCGTAAGTATTAGTGGGTTCGTCCTTCCGAGGTATTCAAGATGATTGCGAAACCTATGATTTAGTGAGATCGCTATTCCTAGTTTTTCAGAAAATAATATTCTACATTTCCACTCGCATTCGAGAACATCACAACGCGATATATTCATTATACAACCTCTTTCAAACTACTTCGAGCTATAAATTCAAAGAAGAATAAAATTACGTAAGTATACCACAAACTACACGTTCTTATTTCAAATTTGACAGAACTTCGTTAAACTTGCTTTCTTACAACTCAAAGTTCTAGTAAAAAGCTGAAAAGGTAATTATTTAACAATTGTCATTTCGTTCTATTATCGCTAATTCGTCGTCTTCGCCGGAAGTATTCGTTTTGGCGTCAAATTGCAAATTGGCTTCAGAAGACCCATTACTTGATTCGTGGGACCGTGGACTTGCGCTTGTCTTTCTAACGTAAAGTATATTTGAGTCTAATCTGTTGTGATCGCTGAAATAAGCACTCCCATCCGATATTCGGTTCAATTTGTGTATCTGTTCTCTCAATTCGCACACTTGACTATACAACTTCTTATTCTCTCTCAATATTGCTATATTTTCCGTTTCCAACAACTCTCGTTTGCTCCACTGTATTGTGTTTTCTGATTTCAGCCTCTCTATCTCCATTTTTAGTTCGGCGATCTTTTCTTCTAAGACTTGTTTGGCTGCTATTTCGTCTTGCAGCTCGTTTTGGAGCCTTTCGACTTCACTATGACTGGAGTCAGTAGATCCTAAGGTTCTGTCGCTATGGGTTACTTCCAATTTAATGTTGTGTAGTTCTGCGTTTAAGTTTTCGATTTTAGCTTGAAGGAATGTTTTCTCGTCCTTCTCACTTTGAAGGGTCTTACTCGTTTCATCTAGCCGCAGTCTTAGCTCGCTCAATTTGTTAGCGAGGACATTGTCTACGTTTGAGAATTTGTGCGAGTCTAAGGAGGCTCTTTGTCGCATCGAAGGTTCATTGGGCGATAGGTATCCTACGTTCTTCCGCCTCAACTCTACGCCATCCTCAGTCGTGAGATCGCCAGCTAGTATCCTGCTCTCTCCTATAGTTAAAAGCTTTTCGTTGTCTCTTTTCAGTTCGAGCAACTGTTGTTCTAGGTCATTCTTTTCTGTTTTGGAGGTCGACAGCTCTTTGGAGAGTGTGTCAACTTTGTTTTTCATTTGTTTTGATTCCTCTCGCGCCTTATTTCGTTCGTTACGGACTTTGCTCCACTTTTCGCGCCAGTTGGCTGTGCAGTCGGACCACCAGCGCATAGTTTTCTCCATCTGCGTGGCCCTAGCTCTTGCTTCGTCGAGTTCTCGTTGATAGAGAGCCTCTTTGGCCTCCCAATCTGTGTTTGTGTATCGCATAGCGGGTCCATCGTGGTCCCTGCTCCGCCGGTGACTGCCTCCGTGCGAGCTTTGAGCCATTTTTCATTTGATCTGAGGAAGAGAGAAGATGTAGATTAAATAGTATGACAAAACACAAAAACGAAGTATCCAGCAACAAACCCTCATCTCCTCTTAATTCTCACACACTTCCAGCACTATGGCCTGCGAGTTGCCCCCGTGCCCGCCATGCCCCCCGCCCCCCTACCCGCCGTGCCCGCAAATTTGCGCACCGCCCCCGGACCTACCGCCCTGCCGCTGCAAGCCGATCATGCGCGGCCTGCACTGGGCGCAGACTAGACGCAAGTTGACCGAGGCGATCATTCTGTCTCTGGTCGCCGGTGCAGCCGTCTATTACATGGGGATGCAGAGAAGGGCGGCCTACGCAGAATATTATAAGTAAATATTGTTTTTTTTTAGGGTGTTACATTTTGCCTGGTAATAGAGTTTGGAGATTGGCCAACGTACGAGGTTTACCAACCCGTACTGGGCCCGCATGGTGGGTTACGGTCCACTCCCCAGAGAGGAGGCCTGAATCCTAGCAGTGGGATCAATATAGGCTGATTATGCGACAGAAGTTTATAAGCAGTCGATCAAGTAGGACTGTGGTCTGAATGATGTTGATAAATATTGTCATTATTTGATAAAGTTTATTAGTAGCTAAATATATACCGAATATGGGTCACCCATCCACGGACCGACCCCGGCAAGCGTAGATTAACCCGACGGATAGACCCTTGCGGCTATTATTACTTAGCTACGAGCTCTTCAGCCAGCTATAGTATCTGTAATGTGGAATAAACTAATAACACTTGACCCAGCCTGGGAGTGGACTCCCAGGCTGGGCCAAGTGTGGACACTAGGACTCCAGGTTTTAATATTATGATTGTTATAGGAATAAGGTGCACTTTTGCTTGTAGGAATTTTAGGTAATAGAAATACGTGTTTGCGCTATGCTGATTTATTTGCGACTGTTTTGAAGGGCAATAGTTCTATGTAATATAAGGTCACACACACATGCATACGTACTTGTTTAACCAATACACACATACAAAGATTCCAACTCAACATACCGCCCACCAAAGGGACTATTTTCCCTTTAACAAAATAAATATTCTAACAGAACTAAAAAGACCTTAATAACTATTGAGTTACGCTCGATATTCATGCAAGGTTACATCATTAACTAACACTAACAAAATTATGTTTCAACGTCTATTGGTAAATAACACAACTTATTAAATGATCTTTGCACAACACTATCACCACTCTTCACACTGTACACCCGCGTCACACCGTCAGTACCTGGATGTTTGTCCACTATACGTCCCATTATCCATTTACCCGGAGGTAAGTTATCGGATTTTATTAGCACAATGTGTCCTATGTCAAACTCCTTTACTTTGTTGTGCCATTTCGAACGTTGTTGCATTCTTGACAGGTATTCTTGCTGCCATCGGTGCCAGAAGTTACTCAATAACCTTTGCTGATGTTGCCATCTTGACAAATGACTCATTGGGATATCTTTGAGGTCTGGAGTTGGAACAGTGATAGGGGTTTCACCGATAAGAAAATGACCGGGGGTTAGTGGTTGAAGGTTGTCGGTGTCCGTGTCATCTATTATGCTCAGAGGTCGAGAGTTGAGGCAAGCCTCAACTTGACATAGCAGGGTGCTCATCTCTTCGTAGGTCAAATGATTGTTTATGATTCTTTTCAGGTGATGTTTCATAGATTTCACCCCTGCCTCCCACAGTCCGCCCATGTGTGGGCTATAGGCTGGGATGAAGTGCCATTTAGTTCCTTCTATAGCTAACTTCTCGGCGATTGGACCGTCGAATTGTAATTTTGCTTCAGCCCAATCTGCGGCAAGTATTCTATTCGCCCCAACGAAGTTGCGTCCTTGGTCGCTCCATATCTGAGCGCATCTTCCTCGTCTAGCTACAAACCTTCGGAAGGCTCCAATGAAGGCATCTGAAGTGAGATCTCCTACTAGTTCCAGGTGAACCGCTTTTGTCGACATACAGACAAAAAGAGCGATGTATGCCTTGTTCGTCCTTGCTCCTCGGCCTCTCGACATTAAAATATTATATGGACCTGCGAAGTCTATGCCTGTATTCAAGAAAGGTTTCGCAGGGGTGACTCGAACGCGAGGTAAGTCTCCCATTTGTTGTGACCTTGCAGTAGCGTTTAATTTTGCACAAGTAAGACATTTTCTTACCTTGGATTTAACTAAAGTCTTTACTTTCAGTATCCAGAATCTAGTTCGCAGGAAGCATAGCATAACTTGAACTCCGCCGTGCAGCGTCTTCAGGTGAGCGTCGGCGACGAGGAGAGACGTAAGATTGTTGTCTCGATCAAGAATAATCGGATGTTTGCCATCTTCATTTAGGTCAGAGTGACGCAGTCTCCCGCCCACCCTGAGGATTCCATCATCGTCCAGGTAAGGTTTTAAACTGATTAATTTACTATTCCTTTTAATTTGTACTTTTGTTTTCAGTTGCTGTATTTCTTCTTCAAAGCTATCCCTCTGTACTACTCTTATGCAGGTTTTCAGCGCCTCATCCAATTCCTTCGTGTTTACAGGTGAGTCTTTGTTTTCTAATTTCCTTCCCTTTAAGAATCTTTTGCAGTACAGTATCACTTTAAGCAGTTCTTGTAACGTGTCACATTTATCAAAATATGTAGCTATACTTTTCTCATTATCAAGCTTTAGGTTAACTTGTAATGTTTCCTTTCTTTCCAGATCTGTCATCATCGCCTTTGGTCTGCTGTAGTGGATTTCTCCTTCTCTCAACCAATCTGGACCCCTCCACCATAGTTCATCGTTTTTCAGGTCTAGCAAGGACTGTCCTCGCGATGCAGTGTCAGCAGGATTTTGTGGTGATTTGACATGGTACCAATTATGATTGCCGATGTTGTCAAGTATTTCAACTACTCTGTTTCTAACGTACGTGTTCCACCTGATAGGATCACCGAACAGCCAGGAAAGTACAATAGTGGAATCGGTCCATGCGAATATCTGACAGGTGGGTATATTCATTGCTTCCCTTATCTGTTTCAGAAGACCAGCAAGTAGTACAGCTCCACTGAGTTCCAGACGAGGTAATGTTTGGGGTTTAGTCGGTGCTACTTTCGTTTTAGCCGCAATGATTGATGTCTTTACTTCACCCATGGCTGTTCGTACTCTGAGATAAGCAACTGCGGCGTAAGCTCGAGATGACGCGTCACAGAAGCCGTGGATAGTGACGTTATTCATTATAGTTTCAGTAGTATGAAGCCATCGGTCAATTTCGATAACAGGTAAGTTTAAATGAAAACCTTCTCGTAGGTTGTTCCATTCAGCGGCAATGGTTTCGTCTACTTCTTCATCCCATGTTACTCCTTGCATCCATAATCTTTGAATGAGAAGTTTTGCAGGCAAAACAGAAGGTGCCAGCCAGCCTAGTGGGTCAAACAATCTTTGCAGGTCAGCCAGGATTGTTCTTTTCGTAGTGGTCTTTGACATTGCAGGTAGGTTCAGGCTGTATTGGAATAGATCTTTGCCCATGTTCCAGTGTAATCCTAATGCTTGTGTGATTCCGTCTAATGTTATGTCTAGTTTCACGTGAGAGCTTCTTTCAGATTCATCAAATTCTTTAAGAAAGTCGGCGTCGTTAGAACACCACTTTTTCAGTTTGAACCCGCCTTTCTGTAGTATGGCGTCTATTTCTTTGGCCACTTTTACTGCATCTGGTAGATTGTCTTTACCAGACATCATATCATCCATAAAGTAGTCGCGCCTTATAATTTCCGCAGCTTCAGGATGGTTTAGTCCTTCATCTCTAGCTACTTGATGCAAGGTCCTTACTGCCAAGTAAGGAGCAGAAGCAGTTCCAAACGTGACTCTGGTAAGACGGTAGTCTTTGACAGGTTCTTGATCATTAACTCTCCACAGTATTCGTTGCAGATCTCTGTCCCTTTCACTAATGACAATTTGCAGGTACATTTTCTGGATATCAGCCACGAAGCAAATTTTCCTCATACGCCATCTCATGATAAGACTTCTCATGTCATCTTGTAACTGTGGTCCCACCAACAGTTCGTCATTGAGTGATACATTGTTTGTTCCCCTTTGAGAAGCGTTGAAAACAGTTCTTAGTTTGGTCGTTTCTTTATCTTCTTTAATTACAGCGTGGTGTGGTAGGTACACAGATGGATTGGTTATTTCTTGGTTTGGTACTTCTTCCATGTAATTTGTTTCGTAATCTTTCATGACTGTAGCATAGTCGTTCTTAAGTTTTGGGTTATTCTTGAATCTTCGTTCTAATTGATATAATCTCTTTAATGCTATTGTTCTCGTATCTCCTTGGGTTGATGCTAGCATGTTTGATTTCTTTGGTAATGTCACAATATACCGTCCGTCTTTATTTCTTACAGTTGTAGACTCGTAGATCTCCTCGCACTTTCGTTCCTCCGCTGTGGGTTCTCGTTTGTCGTATGGATCTTGTTCCCACATTCGTTTTAGCATATCGTTTAGATCAAGATTGAGGTGCATGACGATAATTTCATCTCCTGGTAATTTGTTCTCTACGTTCCCAAACAGGATCCAACCTAGGGTGGTGTTTTGAGCACATGGTGTTCCTGGAGGACCTTTGATAACTTCACCCTTCATGATTTGGGCACACACGTCAACACCTAGCAATAAATCTACTCTGCCTGATTTATTGAAGCTTGGATCCGCCAGAGGAAGTCCTTGCAGATGCGGCCAGGTGCTGGTGGAAATGGTTTGTGATGGTAAGTTGGCAGTGAGTCGCGTAGACATGATGTATGTTTTGATCTTCAAGTTGAAACCAGCGTCGTGTCTGGAGAGTAGTTCGATTTCTGCAGCATGTTTAACATTTGTTTTGGTTGAGCCGACTCCAGTGATGGTGCCATTGATCGGCGTTCTCTTCAATCGTAACATCTGGGCCGCTCTTTCACTCATAAATGTAGCTTGGGAGCCGTGGTCAATCAACGCACGGAGCACTGTCACTTGTCCCGATTCGTAGTTTCTCACTGGTACCAGGGCTGTGGCCAGTAATGCAGTGAACAAATTAGCAGCGACATGCGATGAAAGCGTAACCTTGGTTTCGGCCGATTTTGCAGAATCTTGATGAGTTTCAACTTCTTTATCTGGTTGGTTCTTATTGTCTGGTTGATTTGGAGACGTCATGGGCGTGGATTGATGCGTGAGCGTGTGATGACGTTTGTGACATTTACGACAGGACATCTTCAGGCGACATCTATAAGCTGAGTGTCCAGGGGCCAGACAATTATAGCATAGGTTGTGCTGTTTCAGGTACTCGCACCTCTCTGTTGGATTAAGTTTGATAAAACCGTCACAATGACACAATGTGTGGTCTTCTTTGCACATAGTGCAGCTTCTTGGTTTCGAAGAGGTCGTAGCATTTGAAGTTGATACGTGAACAGCGTATTCTTTTCCCTTAGGTGTAGATTTCTCTCTGGTCGGAGGTGTGACAAGCTCGAGCGTGCGGAACTTCGATTGTAAGAACTTGTTAAGTGCATCCCATTTAGGTAACTCATCGACATTATCTTCGTAGGCAACATCTTCCCATTCACGATGCGTCTCTGGGTCCAATTTTTGAACAACTAAAAATATAATGAGCGGATCCCAGGAGCTCGTTGACAAATTCAGGTTTTTCAGTGCATTCAGACATTCTGTAGTCGTATCCAATATTGATTTAATGTTATTTGCTGTTTGTATAGATATCTTCTTCTGGTTAAACAATCTTTTCAGTATTGAATTGATGATAATACGTTTGTTGCCGAAACGCGCCTTAAGCATACTAAACGACTCGTCATAGTTAACCTCTGTAACTTGCACGTGCTTCAAGAGCGACAGGGCTTCTCCCGTAAGACTGCTTTTCAAATAGTGTAACTTTTGTACTTTATTTAGTGTTGGGTTATCATGCACTAATGACGTAAATAGATCATGATAAGCAGGCCACTCGTCGTAAATACCTGAGAAGGTTGGGAGTTGAATCCTGGGTAACTTGACTTGCACTTCCATTAATGGAGCCGAACCGCTGTTGTTATTGTCAGCTTGCATATGTAACGGCGGCGACTTGTTGTATGCACTCAGTAAATCATTAAGATCGGCTAGCAAACAAATATATAAATCTTCCTGAATAATGTAATCTTCGTTCACAAAATATGGAATGTCATGTCGATTCGCTTTCGGAACACACTTCACCAGCTCTATATGTGCATTTTTAAACGTAGACCAATAATCTTCAATGTTTTTAATCCGTGTTTCTATGTATCCCTTTGTTAAACTTTGTTTCGGACATTTCTTAAGATTTGCTTGCGTTTTTTCCAACAACATAGCTGTATCTTCTAACACATTTAGCAATTGTTCCGGTGTATTTGCCATATTTGTTGTAATAAGCCTTCAAGTTGCCATAAAATAGATCGTTTCTTCGTATGTTTGTAAGGTTATTTTCTTGTTATTATCACATTCACTAATGTCTCATCACGTCTTGAGGCTTAAAAATTGACATCTATTTTTAGCACAAATTCTTTCTATTGTTCTCCGCTCGGTGCGCGAGCCGTTCTTTTGTATTAGCGCTCGGTGCATGAAACGTCGTAAGTCGAACAGTTATCCGGCTCGAAGGACCAAATGTTATAGGAATAAGGTGCACTTTTGCTTGTAGGAATTTTAGGTAATAGAAATACGTGTTTGCGCTATGCTGATTTATTTGCGACTGTTTTGAAGGGCAATAGTTCTATGTAATATAAGGTCACACACACATGCATACGTACTTGTTTAACCAATACACACATACAAAGATTCCAACTCAACAATGATATTGTCTTAACTTTATGGAAGTTTATTTGTTACTTTGAGGAAAAGACAACTAATTCCTAGTTCCTGTTTGATATTGTGAGTCTTGGAGGGCTTAAATTATGTTCAATTGCTGCTAAACACAGTCAGGTCATTCTCAAATCTTTATGACTGTAGATGTGTATAGTCAACTGCATTGTCTTTGGTAAATTTCACATTGACAGTGCCTTTATGTCATAAACTGTGTAGAGCAGTTTTTAACCGCCTTCAAAAAAGAAGAAGGTTCTCAATTTGGTTGTATTTTTTTTTTAATGTTTGTTACCTCAGTTATTTATAAACCGATTTGGAATTCTTTTTTTATTTGAAAAGATATACTTCCAGATTGGTCCCATTTTTATCAAAATCCAGTTCTAATGATGGGATCCATGAGGAATTAAAGGAACTCTTCAAATATTATAGGCATACATATAGTGATTTTGGTATTTTCATCAACAAATCAAGCATTTGCATTCAGAAAGTATGATTTGGTGCAGTGGAACTGATGAAGAAGACCCTGTGGTCCACAATGATATTAAATATTTCACGGGTGGCCATAAGATTCTCGATAAGACAGTTAAGCAGTTGATTAACAAAAGCAAAGCAAATTAAAATGCCTAAATGGTTCTGACGAAAATGGTACCATCAAACTGATTTTATGATAAGAAAAAAATAGAATAGTATATGTTTAGCCTACTACTATTATAAATGAGAATGTTTGTAATTGTATGTTTGGACTTTTGATACTCAATCACGCAAAAACTGCTTAACAGTTCAGCTCACAAATCCATAGTAATATTATAAATTCGAAAGTAACTCTGTCTGTCTGTTACCTTTTCACGCCTAAACCACTGAACGGATTTCGATAAAATTTGGCAAGTCTATAGATGGCATCCTGAGGAAGGACATAGGCTAGTTTTTTTCTCAAAAATAACCCTACAGGGGCTGAAATAGGTGATGAAAGTTTGTATGGGAAACCCAGCATTTCTTAAGTTAGGGTTATGAAAATTCAAATATATGCTTTTGGTAGGAAATAAAGGAATATGTGGTTCAGCGTTTTTGGAAAATCATCTCCTAAGGGGGTAAAATAGGGGTTAATTTTAAAATTGACAAACTGCACGGATTTCAATAAAATTTGGCAAGGCTACAGACGGCATCCTGGGGAAGGACAGCCTACTTTTTGTCTCAAAAATAATCCTACAGGGGGTGATATAGGGGATGAAAGTTTGTATGGGAAACCCAGAATTTCTTAAGTTAGAGGTATGAAAATTCAAACATATGCTTTTGGTAGAAAATAAAGAAATATGTGGTTCCGCTTTTTTGGAAAATCATCTCTTAACGAGGTAAAATAGGGGTTGATTTTAAAATTCACAATACTTCATGGATATCTATACAATTTGGGCAAGGCTACAGATGGCATCCTGGGGAAGGACATAGCCTATTTTTTGTCTTAAAAAATTGTCGTACAGGGGGTGATACAGGGGATGAAAGTTTGTATGGGATACTTAAGTTAGGGATACGAAAATTCAAATTTATATTTTTGGTAGGAAATAAAAAAATGTGTGGTTCAGCGTTTTTGAAAAATCATCCCCTAGGGGGGTAAAATAGGGGTTTATTTTAAAATCCACGAAAATGCACAGATATCGATAAAATTTGGCAAGATTATAGATGGCATCCTGGGGCAGGACATAGCTTACTTTTTGTCTTAAAAAATAATCCTACAGGGGGTGATAGTAGGGGACGAAAGTTTTATTAGAAACCCAGCATTTCTTAAGTTGGGATATGAAAATTCAAATTTATGGTTTTGATTTATGTTGATTGATTGTTGATTTTAAAATTCACAAATAATATTAAAAATTTTGTGTACCTCTTTTTAAGAGATTTAAGGTATTTGAAATGTAGCATAGTTTGTATCTTGAAGTAACGTTTAATCTTAATTTTTTTTTAATTCCCACGGGATAGGAAATATAGAGGTTTTATATTTTCGCTTTAAAGTTGCCTTCAAAGGCATGCAAGTTGGTAATTTTCCGTTTGGTTATATTTATTCCATTACTAATGTTAAGTTTTAAAATTTATTATCCTACAGTACTTATAAGCAGTGCGAGAAGACATTGTTTACACTTAGGGTACTTTTAATCCTGGTAGTACGTTCCCTTGGGATATTTTCTGACATCCATGCGGGCGAAGCCGCAGGCAAAAGCTAGTAATTTATAACCTGGATTAACATTTATGATACTTTTTATCATGGTAGTACATTCCCATCAGATAATTTCCAAACTCCATGTGAGCAGAAGCATAATAAATAATCGTCCAATGAGTTCTTCTTCCTGTCTCCTGTGTCAACCGGCACGCTATCATTCACTCCCTTTTCTTTCATATCATCCGTCTCCCTCACACAATCTATTGCATCTGTTCTTTGATCTTGTAACAATGAGTGAAGCAGACTATTTATCAGACAGTTTGCAAGTCAAATCCTTGTATTGTTAAATGCAAATTATTTGCATGCTCATGTATAATATGTAGTATAAATAGCCCACCATTCACAAGTGACTCAACAATATTTTTGAACTGATTTCTATCAAATATCCACGTCCTCTTGCATTGACAGTTAAGATTTACTGGGTAGGTATACATCCATTTTTTATTTTAGATATATCACTTCTGTGAAAAAAAATAATGACTATTTTAAGGTAGTCCATTTGCTACTGCTGAATGGGAATTGGGACTTTTTTAAATTCCCCCAGTCCAGAAAACATAAATTTTTGTGGTTCTGCAAAGCATAGTGTGGTAACATACAATTTCTAAACTTAATTAACTTTTAACAATTCTGTTTCTAGAACTAGACAAACACTTTGGACACAAAATGAGGTAAAACATGCTGGTTCTTTAAAAAAAGTTTCCATTTTAAATTTTTGTCTTTGTAAATAGAGGTATATGATTCACCAATTTTGTCTAGGGAATGTTTTTTGGTCTACATAACCAGTACCTAAAATTTATCATGACACCACTATCACATCTTTTTTCTATATAGTCTAAAAGTAAAACTTATTGATTGAATTTAATTAGAAAAGCGGAATCTTAATCTATGCCTTGAGAAAGTGTTGGTGATATTTTGATGAATGCATTTGACACACTGTTACTAATAAAGAAAGCAAACTAATTTAATACAGGATACTTACAGTAAAGTTGTCATATAAGTTTATTAAATACAGATAGTACCAATGTTACAATACGTACATTCTTAGGCTGTTCGTAAGATTGTGAGTCAACAAAACACTGGCAGTTTTGTTTATTTATCGACGAAAACTAAGTATTGCACCTAGGTTTTTGAAACAGGCGTTTAATTGGAGCAACATTTAACACATGTCAGAATATTTTTTATTATTTACTCCAAACAAAATAATAGGTATACCGTATCACACACACACAACACAATGATCGACCGTTTCATTCCCATTCATTTTTTTTTATTTACTTTTTTTCTTTGCGGTATTTATAGGGTTGCTAGCATCATACAAATATATTATAAACAAAATTGAGAACGGGTCTTCTCGCGATATTCCTTTTTACGAGGTAAACAGGTACCTACTTGTTTCCCGACGTTTCGACCACCATGCAGCGATCGTGGTCACGGGAGGACTGATGACAGCTCAGCGACGTCTTCGTAAAGTGCGGGTATTGGCATATACCCTCACTTGTCTTCACAATTTTTATTATTGTCACTATTGGTACTTCTACACACAACACTAATGATGTATACACACTGGCGGACCTCGTCGAACGACCGGCGTTGCTTGCATTTGCTAATGACTGGATTCCAAGTTGTAGGCAGTCGGTATCCATCCTCTCTGTTGAAATTTTTATATTTCCTGATTTCAATCGCTTCACGTACTATTCTGGAGTAATAGTAACGATCAGTGGAAAGAACCTGTCGCCGGTCGTTCGACGAGGTCCGCCAGTGTGTAGACGTCATTAGTGTTGTGTGTAGAAGTACCGACAGTGACAATAATAAAAATTGTGAAGACCAAGTGAGGGTAGATGCCAATACCCGCACTTTACGAAGACGTCGCTGAGCTGTCATCAGTCCTCCCGTGACCACGATCGCTGCAAGGCGATCGACCTGTCATCGGTACTCCCGTCATCACGATCGCTGCAAGGCGGTCGAAACGTCGGGAAAGAAGTAGGTACCTGTTTACCTCGTAAAAAGGAATATCGCGAGAAGACCCGATCTCAATTTCTAATTTGTACAAATCGCGAAAGTTTAAAAGTTTAATCATACAAATAATTTTAATAAAATGATTGATATTATGTTAGGTGATAAATACCTAGTCGTTTCTACTTACTAAATTAGGTTAAAATTTATTATTTAGTAATATTTTAGATATCTTAATCAAACTTTTATTTTTCAGGAGAGCTTGTTTTGATGATTGGGTTGATGAAATGGCCAGAAAAGGACTGTTTCAAGCGGTGCCAAAGGAGTCTAAAGATAATCCGTAGAGTAAGAACTAAAGAAAATAAGAAGTTGCAAAGGGTTATATTATTCAAGTTCTCTGATCAAGTTGAATAAAAGTTTTGTTTATTAAAAAAAAAGCTCCATTTTTTAATCTTCCACTGGGTTTCATAATCACGAAAAATTCTCCACGACACACCATCGCTCTGAGGCCTTAGTGCGAGTTTTAAACTTACTCGATCGCGCTTACGTGTATATTTGTGTGTCCCATTAGTCACCAGACGGCGCTATTAAATTTCAGTTTCAGTACAAATTGAAGTTTACGTGATAGAGTAATTTTTAAAAACTCGCAATAAGGCCTCAGATGCCATAATGCATTCTCACTCTCACTCATGTAGATGTACTTTTTTTTTTAGTCGGGGTAGAAATTTTCATGGATGTTCTCCGTCCTGGGGTGGACAGAGGGGTCTGTCAGACTCGTACTAACTAAAACCACCCCGGTGTTCCCTCGTACACATAGCTCGTACACACGGCTACACATCAAGCTATACAATTCCAGTTTACACTGACCTCTCATTGTAAGGAAATCCTATACAGTGCGAGATCAGCTTATACTGGAAATTTATATCTTGATCTGTAGTCGTGCGTACACCTGCGTCGGGGGCTGCGGGTGCGAATGTGACTTCCGCTGCATGTAGATGTACCTAGACCATGGACCAACCGAACGAAGGCGTTTCAGAGATTACCGTTAGTCGTCCCGCCGAGCTGCCATTGCATGAGCATCCGCTTCACAGAACACTTGCCCTTACACACCGATGAAAGAGCACGATCGAGTATTATTCGAACCGGTAGCGGTCCGAGACGGTCGAAGAAAACTGCGAGCTGATCAGCAGTCCTTTGGTAATCTACTTTGAAGTTTGAATACCAAGCGCACATTATTTTACTTTATTAGCCGGAGAGAAGAAGCAGAGCATGTGACACTTGCACAGCAGACTATTAGCGGAGCTTGATGAACTCTCAAAGGAGCCTATCCTGTTTGGAGTTGCAGGACAGTTACAAATCTGCAACTAAATTCACAATCCTAAATTACGAAGTGGACGGCCAGGTATATGACCTGCAAAAGACTTGTAAAGTATCGACCCCGTGATACTTTGACAGGGAGGGGCTACAGGAACCCCTGTAGCCTAACACACAATCAGCAAAGGGTTTTGGGAAAGATTTCCAATAGGTACCATATTACACTATTCACCACTCTTGGCAGGTAAATTGACAGGACCAGCAAAGGAATACATCAATGTAGCTCTGCCCTCCCTTTTTAGTCACGCGGGTCATCCAAGAATTTATGCCCCGGCCACACCAACGTCAACGTCAATGCCCATCATCGCCATAAACTTCGCGGCAGTTAAATACCTGAGGTTAATTACGGTCATGACGGGGCCACACTGTACGTCAACGTCAATGCCCATAAACACTTTAAACATCGCGATAGTTAAATTCGGTCAAGATTTGGTCAAATTATCGCCTTAAGTGGTGGCTACACCTACGGTTATCGCCCTTCTACGCGATAATCAACGGCGATGTCCGTATAGTGTGGCCGCGGCATGATCGGTCAAATTATCGCGGTAAATGGTGGCTACACCTACAGCCAATGTCCTTCATCGCGATAATCAACGGCATAATTATCCCGTTAATGTGGCCGCTTGCGCTGTTATGCAGGAATTTATTTTAACAGGAAGTGATTCGTTTCATTATTTTGCATGGCGGCAGCCAATCAACGTGCTCTGAATTATTATAAAAACATGGAGATAACAGCATCAACCAATCAAAGATAGCCTTCAGTGGAGCATGAAAGGCTGATGACATGACTTTGATACAGCGCTGAAAATTCAAAAATAATCAACACAATATTAAAATTACACACCAAATTGAAAATTTTATATCCCTGAAATCATTTATGAATAATTTTACGTGTTTGCAATCAAATATATTTTTTATTTACAATATTTTTTTTTAAAAAATGAGAAAAACATACGCTTGTCTAAAGCTACGTCACGTATGTTTGTCTACTGCGAGTCAGTGCGCATGTCAAGTTGAAAATTGCAAATGGCGGCCGTTGTTATTGTTCGTACCGAATTAACTATTTGTAAATTATATACCAATCTTTTTAGCGATTTTTCTAATGGACTGTTATATTGATGCGATGCTTTAACTTCTCATAATTCGGCGCGACACGTTTTATGTACGTTTTTAAGTGTTTTTAGTGTTTTTTTGCTATTTTATGTGTGTCATGCAAATGGGGTAAGCTGGAATTATCGGATGTCGCTTAGGTTGTTTTGGATAGTTTCAATAAGAAAATGGAGTGAAGTTCTGTGACCTAAAGTGTTAAAATGGAAACTGCATAAAGTTTTTCAACTATCGCTCTAGTATTAGAGTGTAGCGAGAGACGGGAGCGGCTGTAATTTACGAATGTTCCATGCTGTGACTGTTCTCCCCGTACATTTCAAAATGGCTGCTGCTCTTCACGATATATGAGCTTTGCGTCACTGGAATATAATTCAGTGGATTCGATCCGTGATGATATTGTAGTGATTCCAGCCGTGTGATCATCTGTGAAAAAGCGAAAATAAGCCCCGGACGGTTTCCCGGGTGCACCAGAACCGGGACAGAGTAGTGGTGTGTCATATGTTTTTGGTGTAGAGTGGACACTGACCATAGGACCGATATTGCTTTGCGTCCGAGCCGGACGGTAATGTTGCGCTTGATTTTCCATCATGATTTGGGACACAAGGGAATAGAAATTGTGTGGAATTGAGCGGAATGTGACATTGTATGAGAGGTGAGTGTATTTTTTAGTTTATTTACATTCCACGGGGTGTTGGGTTGTGCGATGTTCATTACAAAATGGACACATTAGTGGGTGATAGAACGTCGGTCGGCCGGCGAAGACATGCCCCGAGCGGCGCCCGCCAGAAAGCGGCGATTACAGCCGAAAAACATATTAGTGTCACAGAATGAAATTTTATAAAGTTGTGTAACATGCCGCCGTGTTGTCGATACGCAGTCGTGCTAGTACGCACGCCGAGTGAGATGCTCCCTGAAGGATATTTAGCTGTAGGTGTTACCAAACTTGCTGTTACAGGAGTGTTATTTTCGTCATATTACCTGTCTAGTGTTTGCAAATAGAACAAACTGTCAAATATGTGTTCTAAGGTTAACAGTTCAGTAATGCAATCAACAACAAAACATCTTTACTTCAAAGTTTTCAATTTAATTCCTGACTTCTACAAAGTGATATCCTATTTGCTGAAGGGACAATGAGTACTAATATACTCATAAATTATCAATCAAATGGAACCATAGACAAAATACATAACCTATTTACTATAAACACATGATGGATTAGTGATTAATTATTGATGGAGATATTTGTATATCTAAGAAAGTTGTCCTTCTTGGCTTAAATTTATTGCTTGTCTAGGAAATATTGGTGTATAGGAAGTGTGATATTATTAACATATACTTTACCTGGTTTAGAACTGATAAAATGCAAAATGATGAAAAACCAAACATTGTTTCAGATTTTACTAAAAAAGAATTGCCCCAGAAAAAAAATACCTAAACTTTCTTTTCTTTTTTTATGTTGTGAATAAAGTTAAACACTGCATCTAATCAGAGTGACCTAGCATTTACTTTTTACACATAGTTGTTTCTAACTTTAAAAACTAAATAAAACAGTGTTAATATAATTTTTGTCCAGAATCATAGAATATATAACATTACATGGTGAATTATTTTAACAACCCTATTCACTTGGCAATACTTAGCAACCACACAAAAAAATATCAAAATAATCAATTAAAATTTCAATAATATTAGGAGGATAATTAAATTAATAAGAACTAAGGATTTGCTTGTAACCACATCCAATAATTTCAGGAAGTTGGTAGTGACTGACTATCAATGTTTTTGATAAGGTAAATGAGTACCTATCACGGATTCATGGCTGAGGAATTACTCATAACTAAAAATATTGTTATAATACTTTTAATATGTGATGCAAACACTGTTTTTTTTTGTAGTAATTAAATTTTTTTTTTTATTTCACTCTCAAAGTACAACAACCATCAAACATATATTAAATGAAATAATGTGTTTGATGGTTATACAGCAGGACATAAATGATTACCAACTCCCAAACTAAATGTATTTTGTAATTTTGGGAAACATCAGGGGTAACCTAGAGCCTAGCAATAATGAATGAACCATTTATTTGTCTAAAATTGTTTATGGCCTTGTTATGTGTCACCAAAACTTAATTTTTAGGGTTCCGTACCTCAAAAGGAAAAAACCGAACCCTTATAGGATCACCCATGTGTCTGTCTGTCCGTCTGTCACAGCCAATTTCCTCTGAATCCAATGGACCAATTAAGTTGAAATTTGGTACACATGACTTTCTGTGACCCAAACATGGACTTGTAACGGAAGTAAATGAATTTTGAATATGGGGGTAATTTTTGGGGGCAAATAAGAAAATAAAAAAAAACTTTTGCAAACTACCTTATAACATTTCAAATGAAAGGGCTTACTGTGAGGGTTTCAAATATATTTTTTTGTCATTTTAGAATAAATTGTTTTAAAGTTATTTAAGTAAATAGACGCACATTGACCATTCCCCCCTTACCTCCAAAACTGCTGAGCCTAAAATTTTGAAAAATACAGAAAATAGTTCTATAGATTAGAGGAAAACCTATAAGAAGTCTATAGTCTTAAAATAACATAGTAAATCTCTCACTCAAACTTACATTTGCAGTTGGAATGTATGGGAGAACATGTTTTTAAACTACAATGTTAAGTTTGTTCTTGGGATAAAATTGTCCCAACTATGGAACCCTTTTGGCCGGTTTTTTTTTTAGCTTAGCTTTTGTTTTGTTATCATTATAAACTTGGAACAATTAATCACAGTTTATTTTTTTTGTTTTGTAAGTCAAATGGCTTTAGGCTCACCTTCAATTGCAAGGAACTTATACTGTTAAACTTTGTTTAAGTAAAATACCTCTCTGCCTAAGGGGTGGTCCCTTCAGGGAAGGTGTATGTTTATTTTACTACTCTTTTTTTAAAAGGCCACAGTTCTAAGTAACAACACTCTTTAAAAAGTTTTTATTTTTGATTGAAATAAAAAGATATGTCTACTTTTAATGTTTGGCAAACATCCTTATATTTTCTTCATACATTTCTGTTTAAATGGTGCTTACAAATCAGTAAATCACTCAATTTCTCTCAAACTCAATTTCTAACAATAGAGCTCAGTGGTTTTCTCAAATAAGGGTTAGGTTGCACTATAATAAGGTAAGGCTGAATATCAGTCAGCAGATTGATCAGTCAGTATATTTACTTTCTTGTATGCAGTTAAATATTACTCCAATCCAACTCGTAATTAATTTGCAGAATATGTTGTGTGCCATTTAAGTAGTCTGTGCTTAATTAATGTATTACTTTATTTTCTCTTTGAAAATGATTGATAAGGGCTATTTAAGTTATTTTCTTTTAACCAAGGATGATTAATAATTTACTATCAAATTATACAAAACCAGAGTAATGAATGGGTGATATTATATACCTAAATTATATATACATATATTTGTTGGTAATTTTTTTAACACTGTGATTTATTATCACATAAATGAGAAAATATAGGTTTGTGATTTTGACACAGCATATGTTAACAATAAAAATCATATCGGACTTTTTTGTTTTTAATTGGAAAAGGTGCTATAGTGAATATTTAAATCGATAATACCTACCAGTTTTTTATATAATGTTAATTTATTCAGGAAATTACCATCTATCTTAGTATTTATCAAGTTATTGATAATATCATGCATTTAAATCATCTGCTTTAAATTGTAAATGACAACATTCTACTTTTTGAAAAAACTACCTATTTAGTTACCTATTTCAAAAAATATAATGTTGTCATTTATAATTAAGTATTTCTGAACATTTTCTTAACCAGCAATTTGACCTTGAAGAAATGTGTTAAGAAATCAGTGCTGTTCTAATTTCTGTAAAGAATTAAACCAAAAATAATATGTAGTGATAATAGGTGATATCACTATCGTTATAATAATGTGCACTTTCACAATAATTCCCCATTATATTAATAATAAATTATATTCTTATCATACAATGATGTAGTGTGATGTCATTCTCGCTTGATAGTTTTAATTGGTTTAAAACTAACAACAACTTACAACTACTATAGATAAGTCCAAATTTGGTATCAAGGAAAAAGCATTTTCCTAAATATTTTTTTTAGAAAGGCCTAAGTATAAAATTGTATAAAAAATATTTTCTGTTTATAATATTTTTTTTGTAAATTTTTATCATAGTTTTTTTTTATGAACTAATCAGAAAGAAGTTTATAGATTTTATTTATTTTGTAAATGTTCTCATTGTCCTTTATTGATCCAAAAAAAAAAAAAAAAAAAACATAGTTTTTATCAGTACCGAAATGGGTTAATTTGGGTAAAAAATAACTACTTTAGTTAAAACTATGTATAAATGTGTATAAAAAATATTTTTTATAGGAAAGGAAGTCATGATCAATTAATATCTGTTGATGATGTTGATGAGTAATCTTTATAATTGATGGCACAGTTAATGGTTGTTTTATAAAAAAATATAAACACAGGTGATTGATGAGGTTAATATCCAAAAAGTTCCAATATTATATTATGGGGAAAATATTTAGTGGCCACAGAAGAGTAAAAGAAAGTATTTCAAGTTTGAACAAATCTCGAAAATATACTATGCCACTGAAGTTTATTTAACCTTTATTTATTTAGTTACTAGCGTCTGCCCGAGACTTTGTTTGCATGGAAGTCGTTAGACACCACAATATACTAAAATAACCGCTACATTCTCCTGCCTGTGCTTTACTTCGTTTTCGCTTAGCTTTCTTTTAACTTTTTTTTTTTGTACCGCTCTTAAGGGTAGTAGCGTGATGTTAAATAGCCTATATACCATTGTCAAGAATCAAATGCAAAAAGAATTTTTCAAATCTGTCTGGCAGTTCCAGAGATTAGCTTGTTCAAATAAAATAATCAAACAAACTCTTCAGATTTATTATATTAGTACAGATAGATAGATTAGAAAATGTCAGTTCTATTTACAAAACTTTTAATAAATTGACACAGGCTTTGTCTTTCGGCAATCGGTATAAATTACACAAGAAAATACTGACATCTAAATTATTCTAATTATAAATAAATATAAGTCTTTCAAGTTAATCAATTGAACAGACATTTCCTCTTCCCAAATTGTCATAACTTTTTATGTTGTTAGATTTGATTCCAGTAGATAGCTGTGTTAACAACTGTACTTTCATAAAACAACTTAATTTTTAAAAGTAAATAAGACATTCTCATACAAATGGAAAAGTATGGGGAGACCGTTGCCCAGCAGTGGAAAAGCATATTAAAAAAATAAAACGGTTAAGTGCGAGTCGGTCTCGCACTGTACAAAAAAAAAAACAACGCACACACAATTAAAAAAACACTTCAGTTTAAAGAAACATGTTTCTTGCATGGGGACCCCCTTTAATTTATAACTTTATTTAATTTTTATTATAATTGTCATTATCGTAGCAATAGAAATACATAATCAGTGAAAAATTACAACTGTCTACATATTACGGTTCATGAGATACAGCTCGCTGATAGACAGTCCATTTATACTCAAAACTTTCCTAATTTATAATTAATATAATTAATTATGACATTACAAGAAATCATTCGCAAAAAAAAACTTACAATAGAAAATAAATAACTACTTGTTTATGGTATGTCTTTGTCCTCAAATAATTCACGCTGTACTTGCTTATGGGAACAGTGACAGGTGGTTAGGGTTAAGTGATGTGTATGAGAGTGCTATCCACCTGCATAATAACAACATACAAGTAGGTTTGATATAATAAACACAGCTAACTTATCGTTTTTATAATGTGAGTATGCAAATTTAATATTATAATTATTATTACTAGCGACCCGCCCCATACTTCGCACGGTTTTTACGGTTTGACAAAACATTTTACGCGATTGCTTTATTGTAAGGTTTATATTAATGTATTAGACATATAAACCTTCTGGAATAAATTCTCTCTTATATGATGGTGAAAACCGCATCAAAATCCGTTGCGCAGTTTAGAAGTACAACTCGGCCACACAGACAGACGCAAAAGCGACCTTAATTTATAATATGTATAGATGTAAACTTTACTACATTTTAACATAAATGTAAACATAAAACATAACGAAAAAACAAAAATAAGAAAATAATATTATTATTCACAAAGGTAAAAAAAAATAGTAATGATTGTTTTCCCGCAAATTGTAGCATTATTATATGCCCATTATATTATTTGCCCGCGACTTCGTCAGCGTGAAATTTCTTGTTGCCCCGACCCATCGCGTCGCGTTGCATCGACCAGCTTTTTTTTCTTTTCTTGGCTCCTAAGGGCCGTAGGGCGATGTAAAATAGCCCAGGCCCAAGAAGCATAGTACCTCCCTCAAGAATTGTGCTATTAAACGCAAAAATATTTTTTCAAATCCTATTGGTAGTTCCAGGGATTAGGGCGTTCAAACAAACTCTTTAGCTTAATTATTAGTATAGATTGTGTTTGCGAAAAACGGACGAAATAATTCGACTTATTATAAATATTATTCTATGAAACTTCCATTTTAGTCATAAAAACCACGGAACGGTCCTTTGTAACTTTGTAAGCATCGGGTTACCGCGCGATTTTATACTTACAGCCGCGCTGCGCCCGCGCGTGTTAAATTACACGGTACAAACGCCGCATGTACGATGTTACGCAACTATACACGTGCTGCATTAGTGCGTAGACACCTTTATTTGCATGTTGCAATTAGCAAAAAAAAAAAAAGATTTTAATTAGTTATTTAAATGGTAACCTAGAGGTTGAATTTTTCTTTTATAAAGTTTTTTTTGAAATCTTGTTAACGATATTTTTTTATTTTACTTTTTCTTAGCGTGTCGATGGCAAAAATAACACGAAAAAAATATACAGTATATTTGTTTGGCCCAAAATTCAGCAACGCGAATACCGTTCGCTGACGCAGCCATTAAGCCCTCACGTGGGCATGCGTGCAAGTGATTTTACTAAATGTTTATTAAACACCCATAGCACATTTTCAAGACTTGATAAAAAATCATGCAGTCACGTTATTAGCTAAGAAGATAATATAAATAGAAGATAATCGTTACAAGTATGTCATCGTCGTCATCATGATGTTGATGAGGTGACATGTTTCTAAGTTTATGTGAACATTGTGTTATTATTTAATTTACTGTCGTAGTAAAGGGCTCTGTTCTAGTCTGAAACTATGTGACAGGTAAGCCCGAAAGAAGACGCGAACTTAAAATCTATACTACTGTAATAAAGCTGAAGTTTGTTTGAACGCGCTAATCTTTGTAACTACCAGTTGGATTTGAAAAAATATTTTTGCATTTGTTAGCCCAATTCTTGAGGAAGGTTTTAAAGGCTATTTAATATCACGCTACCGGGTTAGGAGCCGAGCAATAAGAGAAAAAGTCGGAAAGAATGCTAAGCGAATACGAAGTAATAGGGCGGGCATTCGATGCAATCCGACGGGTTGGGTCGGGGGGAACAAAAGTTTCACGCGGACGAAATCGCGGGCAGCTAGTAATAATATAATAAAGCTGAAGAGTTTCTTTGAACGCGCTAATCTCCGGAAATACCAGTCGGGTTTGAAAAATTATTTTTGCATTTGATAGCCCAATTCTTGAGGTAGGTTATAGGCGGTTTGATATCACGGTACGACTCTTAGGGCTAATTTGACCAAAGTCGGATATCTTTTATCAGTGGAATAAAATTGATTCAATTGAACAAAAATTCTAAATTTATTCGAAGGTTAAGACTAGATACTGGGTATAAAAGTTTGGTCGAATTCACCCTTAGGAGCCGAGCATAAAGAAAAAAAAACAGAAAGAAATCTAAGCGAAAACGAACTAAACGCCCTGGGTCGGGGGTCAAGGGAGTTTTATAAAAATGTTGCTGTTTTTTTAGTCATATTGTATATCTTACGACTTCCAGTACAGTATTTGTTTTGACCCGCGTAACCCGCACGTGGTTAGTGGATTTCTTTAGCGTGAGATTTCACGCATGACTAAAAACACCCTATTATCTTAAGCGGGCTTTACACCGAACCAACCTCGTGCCAAAATATTGTGGTGTGTGTCGCTTTATCACGTACTGCAAACGCCAACATCATGCGACTTATGCAGCCTCAATCAATCATTTCAGCCTAGGTCATAGGCCTCTCCCAGGCTGCGCCACAACGCCCTGTCCTCCGCCTTCCGCATGCAGTCTGTCCCAGCCACCTTTTTAAGGTTGTCGATCCATCGCGTCGCTGGGGGCGTCCCACACTACGCTTGCCGATACGCGGTCTCCACTCCAGGACTCGTCGGCTCTACCGGCCATCGGTCCTTCAGCAACACACTGCCACTTCAGTTTACTAACTCCAGTTCTTTTCCGGATAACATATATATATTCTGATTTTATCCTTCAAGGAAACTCCGAGCATAGTCCGCTCCATAGCGCGCTGTATAATCAGCCTATAATGTTCCCACTGCTGGGACACGGGCCTCCCATCTTCGAGAGGGAGTGAGCTATTATCTACCACGTGGGCCCAGTGCGGGCTTGTAGATGTCACATCTCTTCGAATTTTTGGTTCTAGGACATGCCAGTTTCCTCATGATGTTTTCTTTCGCCATTTTAAGAGCAGTGGTGATGAAATTGTTTACTAATTAAAGCGCCTATCTGAGTTCGACCTTTAAGTCGGGGCCACCCACAGGCCACCACTGCTCCCCTATAGCGCGCTGAGCGACCTTGAATTTGTGGAACAGCCTAACTGTCAGTGTCAACGTATGCATGCTGCGGCAGATTAACTTATATCAATGCAGCAGAATCTAATCTCGATCTTGACGCATTTGAAGTGACGCAAAGAATCCTTAGTATCCGGATACTAGTCGCGGCAATTTGCGGCTTGGGGCTTGACGCGCGATGTTGCGACATGAATCTGTGCGTATTTGAAGTTTTTTCCTGGTGTAAAGCCGGCTTTATGATTTTTGTCAAAATCTTCTTTTTTTTTTAAAGTTGAATCTTTCAGAATTGTCACAGCTCCTAAAACACCTATTACCCTTCACTGTTTCCTATATAGTGTTTAATTTAAATGGCGCGACAAACTCCCCAGCAACTAACACGTCTTTATCTGTTTAGTTATTATTAATTAACTTTATCGGGTTTATCGAAGGGTTTCTCCTAGTAATTTCGACTCGCGAGTAGTTGCGATGCGTCTAGCGTTCGACTTCGTATCTACTATGATCTGTTCCAACAGTATCTGATGAAAATATAAACAAATGGTTTTTAGAACGTAACTGCAAATTCAGTGCTTTGATTTGATTTAAACCCAAGCTAACTTGAATAAATACGAATGTCTCGCAAATTAAAAATGTTCCTAATGATGTCTTTTCCCGCAGCATGGCAGCGGACAGCGATGGGCTAGGCTCGGCGGGCGGCGGGTCGTGCGGCGTTGTGGTGACGTGTGAGGGCGACCTGCGCGACCCGCGCTTCCCCGCGCGTCTGCGCCGATTGTTGCGCGAACTGCGGGCGCTGCTCGCCGAGCCGCACCCGCACACGCTCAAAGTTAACAAGGTAAATATTACACATTTTACTATTATTTCTTATGGCGAAAGTGCCAGAGTAGCCCGCGAAAATCAAATTATCTAAAGTTTTTTTTTTTTTGCAAATTATCAGGTTGTTTGTTGATAAAAATATGATTTGCGACCGTAACATAATTATATTATTTATAGAATAATTATAATTAAAATCATCAAAACAACGTACTTATCTAAATTAAAAAAAAAAGATTTTATGACTTGTGGCCAATTTTAACTTCTATTAGACAGTTGTATTGATGATTTTAAAATACATATTTGGTACGGAATCATATTTTGATCAATGTGCAACCTGACACTGACCATACATTGCAAAAAACGTAAGACAATTTGAATTTTGCCTCCTACTTTTGTGCTTAATTTATTCGCAATTCTAGCCCGCAAAATTCAAATTTTCTTACGTTTTTTGCAATTTGCAGATCAGTGTCAGGTTTTATCTTGATCAAAATATGATTCGCGACTATAACAAATATGTACGTATTTTAAGTTAGAGAGATGTATTGATGATTTTTATGGTTATAATTATGTAAATACATATTTGTTATAGTCGCGAATCATATGACCTGCAAATTGCATAAAATGTAAGAAAATTTGGATTTTGCGGCTTAACATTGCGGATCCATCAAGCCTAATTTAGCCTAGGTAGCATGAGCGTTTTTTTTATAGCGCTTTGGAATTTCAACTCTCGGTGTAGAGCCGAGCATTGAGATTCCAACAGAGTATATCCCAACGCGTTAAAAGAATATACTGGTGGATTTTAAACTCTCGGCACTAAGCAGTGCGTTAAAAAACCAGTGCGCGATAAAGAATCGCTCATGGGTACGAGGGCTCACATGGTGCGATTAAATTGCCCGTGGCATGCTATAAGTTGCAGCAACAATAAAAGGTTTAGTATTGATTTTTTTGATACAAAAAATTCTACCTCATCTGACTAAAAATGTGAGCATAGGAATATTCCATATCTCCAGACTTATTATTTTTTTCTCAATGGTGGCGCTAGTTGGCAGCACTACTCGCCTTAAGGTGATTGCGCTGAGGTAACCCGCGAAATTCAAATTTTCTTGCGTTTTTTGCAATTTGCAGGTCAATGTTTATTCGCGACATTAAGAAATATTTATTTACATAATTTTAACCATAAAAGTCATCAATAGAGATGTATTAGTGATTTTTAGGGTTAATGTTATGTAATTACATATTTCTTACTGTCGTAAATTATATTTTGACCAAGATACAACCTTACACTGTCCTGCAAATTACAAAAATCGCAAGAAAAATTGAAATTCGCGGGCTACCACAGCGGATCATTCTTAATGCTTACGAGCGGTTCGCATGTCTTGTCTAACGACAAAGATGCACGCTAATCGTAACAAAATAGTTTTTTTTATTTTTTAAAATAATTATCTGCGCTGCCTCTGTCCTGTTTAATTATTGTAGATGTGTACGCTTCTTAACTACACTTCACCGAGACAGTAAACATTTGTACGAGTTAGCCGGCGGCGGCGGTGAAATATAATATGACGATCTTTTTTTGCGTCAGCCGTCGTACTATGATAGAATGACGTAAACAACGCGGTAACGTAGTGACAACGCGTATATCGGACGTACCCTTAACTACGGTACCTCCTGAGAGTTCCGCACCAGTGTTGCCAACTTAGTGGATTTTCCACTAAAACCTGGTGGTTCCAAGCCCCTTTTTAGTGGCGAAATATTGCTTTTAGTGGCTAGTGGATTTTTCTAGTGGTTTAATAGACTTCAGTTTCAATCTGCCTAGCCTTTTTCCCAATTATGTTGGGGTCGGCTTCCAGTCTAACCAGATGCAGCTGAATACCAGTATTTTACATGGAGCGACTGCCTATCTGACCTTTACAACCCATTAACTGGGTAATACGATACCCCTTGGTAAGGCTGGTTGTCAGACTTTCGGGCTTCTGACGACCCGTAACGACTGTCAAAGATCCACGAATGACAGCCGGGACCAACGGCTTAACGTGCTTTCCGAGGCACGGAAGTCTCGATATGTAAAGATGGTCACCCATCCACGGACCGACCCCGGCAAGCGTAGCTCAACCTGATGGATCGACTCGTGCGGCTGTTATTACTTAGCCACGAGCTCCTTGTAATAGACTTCAGTTTCAATTACTGAAAATGCTTTACCCGACTACGGCGAAGCAAAAGGAGGGATATGATTTTGACCGGTATGTAATATACATACACACACTAGTAAAGTTTAGCAGTATGAATGTAATGAAAAACAATCAGAGGAACAGAATGAAGTTAAATCTTTTACCTGATAAATTAAGAATACCCTGTGAATATGAAATTCCAATATTTATAAGAAATCGGTACCAAAAAATCGTATGTTTAATCCAAAACCGACGATGATGGTGCAGACAAAATCATGTGAAGAAAACGATCTATGTAATTTAAAACAGCAGTTGTTATTGAGTAACTTTTTATTCTTGTCTTGTTGATTTGCTAATTGTTACCTAATATTTTATTACGTAATAATAAAGAAAATGATGATTATTAAAGAAAGAAATTCCAGTCATCTTTAGAGACTGGGTCGCTACCACTGTTATTTACGACAGGAGTTACCCACCTGCTCCATAAATCGGGTAGTACGGCGGAACCTAAAAACTATAGACCAATCACATGTTTACCGACGGTCTATAAAGTCCTTACAATCCATTCTTAGAGCAAAAATTGCACACCATATTTATAGTAACTCAATTATGTCTGTGTCTCAGAATGGTAGTAAGAATGGGTCCCGCGGTACTAAGGAGCTGCTCCTAATAGACATGACCATAAGCCAACAGGTTCGTAGATCCCGGATGGATCTGTCGACATGTTGGATAGATTACAAGAAGGCCTATGACTCGGTGCCACATACATGGCTCATTAGGGTGCTGGAGTTGTACAAAATAGACGCAACTCTACACACCTTTTTGATGTCGTGTATGGGGCAATGGAGGACGGTCCTTCTCTATCCAGGATGTCAGCAGATTCGAGGGATCGATGAACCGATCAGGATTGAGCGGGGAATATTTCAGGGCGATAGTTTGAGTCCGCTTTGGTTTTGCTTAGCCTTGAATCCTCTAAGCACACTGCTGGAGGACTCAGGTCTAGGCTATCGATTGAGAAGGGGTGGTCAGGTGATATCTCACCTTTACATGGATGACTTGAAGCTTTTTGCCCCCATCAATTTGCGACTGATGGAGTTACTGAAGGTAACAGAAACCTTCAGTAACGCCATCAGGATGGAATTTGGTGTGGACAAATGTGCAGTCATACATGTAAAGCGAGGGGAGATTATGGAATCCGTGGGAACCCAACTCTCGGATTCCATACATCTTAGATCCCTCTCCTCAACCGAAACCTACAAATATTTGGGTATGTCGGAAGCGTTGGGCATCAATGTTACTGACATGAAGCATTCGTTGAAGGAGCGCTTCTTTGGCCGCCTGAAGAAAGTATTTAATAGCCTTCTATCAGGCGGAAACAAGGTGCGCGCCTTCAACGGTTGGGTCATGCCGGTCTTGATGTACTCTTTTGGTATACTCAAATGGACTCAGACCGAACTCGACGCCCTGGATAGGAGAGTCCGTACGCTACTGACTGCGTATCGAATGCATCACCCACGGTCATCGGTAATGAGACTGTATATCCCGCGAAAGTGTGGAGGCCCGAGGCTTTTTAAATGCTAAGACCCTCCACAATCGCGAGATATGCAGTCTCAGGGAATATTTCCTAGAAGCCGACGTGGGGATGGATGCATCACGATGTGGTCGCGGTGGACAAGAGTCACCCCACTCCTTGTCGAAAGAGAATTGGCGCAAACCTGCAGTACTTGATACTAACGATCGTAAGGAAGTATGGCAAGGCAAAGAGCTTCACGGACGCTTTTTCCGGGCCCTCCATGGGCCTGATGTTGTGTTTTTGGCGTCTGTATCCTGGTTACGTTTCGGCGACCTCTTCGGGGAAACCGAAGGTTTTGTCTGTGCAATTATGGATGAAGTTGTTCTCGTCTTGCTAACGGGGAGTACTTGCACAGACACAATCTAGTGGCTAGGATTATCCACCAGCAACTTGCCTTGCAGTACAACCTTGTGGACTCCGAAGTACCATATTACAGGTATGTGCCCGACCCAGTTCTCGAGAATGGTCACGCCACATTGTACTGGGCCCGATCTATCATCACTGACAGGACTATTGTAGCCAATAAGCCTGATATTGTGGTGATAGATCGACGAGAGCGCCGTGCAATGATTGTTGATATCGCTGTCCCTCATGACGAGAATCTCGTGAAAGCTGAGGAAGATGAAAAAAATCAAGTATCTTGACTTAGCACACGAGGTTGTCGACATGTGGGACGTGGACTCTGCAATCATTGTACCGATAATCGTTACGGTTAATGGCCTAATGGTGGAGAGCCTCGACCAACACCTCAGGAGGCTCTCATTGCGCGGCTGGGTCAAGAGCTTGATTCAGAAAGCAGTACTCCTGGACACGGCACGCATAGGAGGTTCCTCTCTCTAGAGCCCTGACCACCGGTAGCTTGGACCCTGTTCCCGATACCGGTGGGCTACTATTTTTTGTTTTTTTTTTTTATTTTGTTTTTATAAAAATTAAAAAAATGTAATTAGTATGTAAATGAAATAAAGGAAGAAAGTGAATGAGGTACTTATTATTACTTACTGTTTTCTTTCGTAAAAATTAAAAAACTTGTCTAGTGGACATTTTTGCGGTTATTAGAGTAGGGCCGTTTTTAGGGTTCCGTACCTCAAAAGGAAAAAACGGAACTCTTATAGGATCACTCGTGTGTCTGCCTGTCTGTCTGTCTGTCTGTCCGTCTGTCACAGCCAATTTACTCCGAATCTAATGGAACGATTAAGTTGAAATTTGGTACACATGAATTTCTGTGACCCAAACACGGACGGGTAAAGTAAATAAATGAATTTTGAATATAGAGGTCACTTTTGGGGGGCAAATAAGAAAATTAAAATAAAAAGTTTTGCAAACTACACTATGTGGCATGTCAAATAGGCTTACTATGAGGGTCTCAAATATATTTTTTTTATAATTTTAAATTAAATTGTTTTGATGTTATTTAAGAAAATAGACGAAAATTGACCATTCCCCCCCTTATCTCCGAAACTACTGAGCCTAAAATTTTGAAAAAAATACAGAAAATAGATCTTTACCTGTAGATTACAGGAAAACTTATAAGAAGTCTGTGATCTTAAAATAACATGGTAAATCTATCAATATTGTGAGTACAAACTTACATTTATAGTTGGAATGTATGGGAGCACATGTTTTTCAACTACAATGTTAAGTTTGTTCTTAAGATAAATTCATCCCAACTACGGAACCCTTCATTGTGCGTGGTCTGACACGCACTTGGAAGGTTTTTTGTTAGTGGTTTTCTGGTGGTTTTAGAAGTTGAATCTGGTGGAGAGCCAGTTTAACTGTTGGCAACACTGTTCTGCACGCATTATTGTTTGTGGATAGATTTATTAATTCATTCATTCATTCACTCACTGACAGACAATGCGCAGGCCTAAACCGCTGCTTGAACTGGGTAGTCTAGACGCATGAAATTTTGCACAAGAGTTCCTTATTTAACGAAAGTAAGGATTTTTGAAAATTCATCCCCTAAAAGGGGTAATTAGGGGATGAAAGTTCGTTATTTTTATCGATGAAAATCCCATCGAGCATTCAATTTCAATTTAAAATAGCCTTTATTAGCAACTAGCTGACCCTACAGACGTCCTGTCCAAATTTCAATAATTCATACAAAATTCCCATAGAAAATGCACTTTCAGTTTTCCCGAGTTTTCCGATTTTTCTCTTCTTAAAGACCTTCCTCGGACTTCACCCGACAGACGTTGTCCTGTCCAAATTTCAATAATTCCTACATATTTCCCATAGAAAAATGCACTTTAAGTTTTCCCGAGTTTTCCAATTTTTCCGGCAACATTACAAAATTTTTCTGTTACAAAACAAGTCAAATTTGAAAAAAAGACCGAATTCGTCCAGCCCATAGAAATATAAATAATATAAAAAACTTCTTTCTCCATCCATCCATCCATCTATCTATGGTCCAGCCGTTCTCGAGTTATGCGCTTAGCAACACATTTTAGCCATTCTTTTTTATTTATATAAATCTTAAAAAACTAGTTTTACAATTTAGGTTTAGACATCAGAATTCTTCAGATTACTTTGCTCTTTAGCTTGGTCGTGAGTTTTTCTCCATGTCCCTCCCGCAGTAGTTTTCAAATCGTATTCCCATCTTTGAAGTGGACTACCTCTTTTCTTCTCTGGCATAGGTACCACACTTCTCTGGCCCATCGAACAAATGACCAGTTATTAAATATTTTTTCAATCAATCATGGTTTTTCCCCTATAGATCGCGCGATTTTTGTTCCACCATTGTTTTCGTCCACGGGAAAATGCAACTGTTTTTTAGAATTATACTGTACTGTAGGCTTCTCCAAAACAACAAATCAAATCAAATAATCTTTATTGTGGACTATAGGTATACACATAAATGCAGGTCTTAAATATATAAAATAAGTTCAGCTATGTCCCGCCGTTGAGGCATACAATAATAAAATATAAATCAAAATTTAAAACACAATTAGTCAAATTAACAGTGGGCTAGGATTAACTTTTCGAGTTCTGTATATTTTCTGCTCTATAATAGGTGAGATGAGACACATGACATGACATAAAGGGACACAGACACAGCTAGCGTATGCCGGCCGTACTCCCGTTTCATTTATGACATCACTCTGCGTGGTTCCTCACAGCGACAGTAGTAAAGCCTCGTGCACACTGAGATATGATTTGTATCGGGCACGTGGTTCTGCAACAGTTTCATTCCTTGGCATGAAACTGTCCAGTCAACTGTTGAATAACCTTATCCAGTCCGCGGCCATTATAATCATATTTGTGTCGAAGACTTCTGTATCTTTACTGCTCTAACTTGCACAAAGTGTAGAGAAAAGAACAAGGATGGCATACCGTCATATCGCTGCCCTAGTTCAACAGTAAGATATGTTGAACAAAGTATGTTTTGAGTTATTCATACTTTTATGATTTTAGTGTCATTAATTCACTCGTTGTTAATTGAAATGTGGTTGATTTTTAAAAACTATAGCTTAGTTTAATGTGTTACGGAGTTATTTATATTTCAATATGAATAAAATATTTTGTATAATATTTTTAAGGCTTTTAATAGTAAGATAACCGTATATTGAACTAAGACTAAATAAAACATGTTTTGTGATTTTAAAGTTGTCTCTAAAATGGTTTATTAAAAATTAAGTCTGTATTGTAACTCATAGAGTTATTGTTTTTTGTTTTGTTGAAGAAATACTAAAGATTTATCCAACCAAGCTTCCAAATTTATGGAAAATCAACAGAGATCGACATAATTTTAAGATATCTTAGTATTGCAGCACATCGATATTTAAGAATGTAAGTTGTCCGACTAAATCCGCGGAATGTTTGGTAAAGGGATAGGAAAATTAAATAAAAACTGAGAAATTAGTTTGCTTGTAATGTGTTATTTATTACCTAGTATTATAATTGCACAAATCAGTCTCATATTATCAGTTAAAATCTTATTATTATTATTGCACAAGTCATTTTAACTATTATAATAATCAGTCAGTGCTATTATGTTATTTATGTGAATCTTAATGGCACAAATAGGCAAGTCTTATAAAGCATTATAATAAAATTAAAATAATATATAATTAATTAATAACAATAGTGAATTAATTGTTTTAATTAATTCTTTTATCATACTCAATTTACTTGTTACAGGCTTTCATCATCACTATTGCCGCTTTCATTTTCCTGGTTATTTGTAGTTTTAAGACTTTCGTAAAAGCTGTGATGACATTGAGGTATCAAATTGGCAGTACACAATGATATCAGATCTCTCTTTTTGTGATTTGGTATTGCTGGTGCTTCATTATAAGCATGTTCCAGAGTTATGTTTTCTGAGATGCGGCCCCTTTGTTTCCTTCTGGTATTCACAATTTTAAAATCAAGATCTGAAAATGAAGATTTGTAGCCAAATTTGTATGGATCTTCTTTTTTTACTTGGATACATTTGATGTCACCCCATACAATTTTTTGACCATTTTCGTCTATGTTGAAATTTTTCATAATTTGAGACAGTTTTTTCCAGTCATAAATCTGTTGGTAGCCTATTTCATTGACTGTATAAGGTTTACCAGTTTTTTTGGCTGATTTCAGTACCATTGTCATTTGAGCAGGTGTAAATATTGGGCCACTTCTCAGCAATCTTCTCTTTTCTCTTTCTATTAAGGAATGAATGTTATCAGCATCATTCTGAGTGTGTCCTGCTATTAAAAAGTCGTGGGTAATTATATTTATGGGTAAAGCTTGCACTGCGTACATATACATTGACAGAATAAATTTATTTTTATTTTGCCCACCACAATTGTCGCTGTAAAAGATAATTTCTGTTTTTGGACCCACATTTTCTAATAACGAAAAAACACACGACCCTATTTCATTGGCCCCTCTTTTGGCAATACCTTCGTGCCAAGCATAACAAATACCATCTTTATTAATTATATCACATACAGTGAAATTAATAAAGTTTAACTTTGATTTGTAGTAGAATGTAGAAACTTCTCCTTGTGGCAATGGAACGACGGCTTGCAAATCATAATCGAAAATCAATATATTGCCATTAGAATTTTTTGCTCTGTCAACATCTCTTTTTTTCATAACTCTGGATAGTTTTTTCTCAGTAATATGCATGTCGTAACCATCTTGAAGATCAACTTTTGCCTCGGGTGAAGCATTTTTGAACGCTTCACATTTAGAACACTGATCTTTTTTAGGTTTGAAAAAAGCAATGTTAAATTCCGTATTAAAAATGTGTGCATACATTGAATTTTTGACTGCTTCTAAACCATTTTCTTCACAATACTGTACATACAGTCTGTACATTGTAGAAATTGTAAGATCTCCTTCCAAATACTCTCGTCTAGTGTCGGCTCTGCAATAATGAGATTCGATACGAGGGAATCTGTTTATATGATCTCGGACAGACTGTTTGGCAGTATCTGGAAGAGAATGATGTTGAGAATGCGTACCTCTGCGGTCTTTTGCAGTGAACCCTTCAGTATTTGTTACATTTTGAACAGTAGTTATTGCGCTGTTAGTGATGTCAAGTGTATTTTTAAAGAAAAGTTTGCAAACACGCCTTTTAGTGTTATCGAGATATAAATAGTACGCGTAATTCAATTTTCTGGAAGCCTCTTCGCGTCTGTATTTTCGCGGTGTTGTTACTTCCATACCTTTGCTTATAAAATCACGCTGACGAGAACGATTACCCATATTATAAAAATTATCAAATACAGTTTGCCTCTGATCTTCATTAAATTGTAAGCTACATTTCAATCTACACTTTTGACCGCAGCTCATTCCCATTTTCTTGGCTCTCTTTTCACGTCCAGATGATGTCACATAAGCTTGACCAGTATTTACTAAAAGCTTCTTTTTGTTTTTTGTCCAATTTTTCTCATTTCGGATTCTTTTCTTGGGCAGCCGCTCACTATCAATGTCATCCAGTACCGGGATTTGACAAAGCACCGGTGTTGAAATACTATCTGTATCAGTCGAAGAATCAATGTGTGCAGGGTCGGGGTGATAATCGTCATCTGTGTCTGAAGCACTAAAATCACCAATCGCGCCCTGCAACAAAGTAATAGTTGAGCAAAATGGAATTCGATTGTAAGGCTGCAGGCACGAAACTTGCGATGGCAAAACGATGGCGGGACGGCGCGACGGCGATATAATATACAAAAGCATTGCACAGTATAGCGACGGGCATGAAACGGGCGACGGCGGAGCGGGGCGAACGAGCGATGCACGGGCGGCGGTGGAGCGACGGCGACGCGGAGGCGACGAGAACAAACTAGTTTGGTTTCGTCGCTTGCGCGGGTACACAGTGTTGTATTATTTTAGTCTCTTTCGTGCCCGCGCGAGATATCGCTGCCTGATCGCCCCGTGTCGCGTCGCCCCGCTGCCATCATCACTCGGCCGTCGCAAGTTTCGTGCCCGCAGACTGAGGCCTGAATTCCTCTGTCGCCGACGTCGGTCGCGTACCGTCAGTCGCGTAGCGCGCTGGCTATCAGCGCCAATGAATACATCCGTAGTGCGATACCGACCACTATATGTAGGCGCACCTCGGCAATCACACGTTCAGTATCAATATTCATGGCGACTATACGCGCGCGCGTACCATCTAGCCGACGGTCGAGAACAGAGTGAGAACGCTCATAGCGTTCTATAGCGCGTCAGTCGACCGACATACGCGGCGCTGACGAGCGAGACCGAAGCGCGCCATACGCGGCGCGTAGCAATTCGCGCGCCGCTGATGACAGCGTCACAGTGTGGTGCTATATAGAACACAACGTATATTCGTACGCGCGACCGACGTACGCGACCGATGTCAGCGACAGAGGAATTCAGGCCTAAGTAGGTACATTCCACTCGTAATAATAACAATTTCTACAATGTACAGACTTTAAACTACCTACAAATTTGAACACAGCTTACGTCATTTGGTTGCTCCTCATTTACTGTATTATCAATTGATCGAAGATTTTCAACACAATATTCACTATTTTGCAATAGAGATGGTGACAATGATTTTTCTCTTCCTTCTGTTTCTAAAATTTCTACATTCTGAAAATAAATATAAATAAAAATATACGGGTACAGAAAACAAGCAAGTTGGTCTGGTATAAGTATAACTTTTAAAATACGTAAGTTGGTATAATTTTACATAGTTTTCATAATCATCATACCATAATTATAAATATTATTTACCTGTAAGCCGTCAATCGTAACCTTATCACTTGTTGATTCTTCCATACATACTTCGTATGCAACTTGTACCAATTCATTTTGTATTGCCGGTAAAATTGGCGAGACCCCGACCGGTGGTGATAGCCGTTCTTGAATAATCTATTACAATAAAACAATTAAATAGGTAGGTACAAAATGAAAACAATACAATGTTAGTTGCGAATACCGTTATTAAAGAAAATCACATTGGTTTTGTTAAGTAGGTACCTACTTTGTTTGAAACTAAATCTTACGGAACTTACCTCACGAGTTTGGTTGTTTGCTAGTTGAACTAATAATCTCCCACGTTTCATTGCGACTGATACTCGTACGAAAATTGTAACAAAAAAACTTAAAAAGATCAATTAATTATGTTTTTATTTATAAGATCACGCAGGTGACACAAATATTATACCAATAACAACAACAGCATGGCACAGACTGTTCGCGAAACCACGCATTGTATTGGAAGCGCGGGGTACCGGCGCGCGGGGGTGTCGCGCGACATTCGACGAACGGAACGAAAAATCAGTGCGCCTCACGCAGCCGCGTGATGCGGACATCTTATTGGAGAAGTAGGTAGGTTATTTTAAAATGTCCTAGAAATAAATATAATTTAACGATATTTTAGTTAAACACTGGGACAATTTAAGATGTCTCAACATAGAAATGTTTTTATAATTCCATATAAGGACATTTGAAGAAGTCTCTGTGTAGAAATAAAAAAAAAGTAAAAATCATCCTGACTTTATAAATATCTTAAGATGTCAGAATCTTGAACTAAAGGTCGGTAAAAATATGCTTAAATGTCTCAGTGAGACATTGAAATTTAGGCATTTTGGTTGCGTTTTACAAATATCCGGTTTTTGAACCGGACAGTAGAGCAAATTTTTCACATGAAACAAAACATAACTCAATTTTGTTTTTTTTTTAAGATATCTTACTGTTGAACTAGGGCAGCGATATGTCAAGTCCCTAAAACACCAACAACGCTATCAGATCGCGCGAGATCACTCAGAAGTACCGACACAGACGCGTAGATTCGACAAAATGGCCGACCGAACGGGAAGGGATATAATTTTGTGCTGACAATGGCATAATACGGAAAGGCTTTATCTTTAACCCCCCCCCCCTCACTATATCAACCTACTGTATTTTTTATTCTCCGTTAGTGAGATGAAATATTCGGTAAAAAAAGTAGGTTCCAGTATCATGAGTTATTTGTGTCCATCAGTCATCTCAGCCTCGTCCACTGCTGGACATAATTGTAGGTTATGTAGATCTTCTCCAAGAATCATTTGTTCATATACTATTGGGAGAAACTTGAGTCTTAATTTGTAGTCGGTGTTCATTTTTACTATAGGAGCTCGTGGCTCGCTTGCCGGGGTTGGTCCGTGGATCGGTGACCATCTTTACATATAAAGACTCCTCCGTGCTTTGGAAAGCACGTTAAACCGTTGGTCCCTGCTGTCATTCGTGTACATTTGAAAATCGTTACGGGTCGTCAGAAGCCCGAAAGTCTGATAGCCAAGGGGTATCGTATTACCCAGTTATTGGATTGTGGAGGTCAGATAGACAGTCGCTCCATGTAAAATACTCGTATTCAGCTGCATCCGGTTAGACTGGAAGCCGACCCCAACATAGTTGGGATAAGGCTAGGCAGATTGATTTGTTAGAGGGTGACTGTCAATGTAAATCAAATAACATAAAAAATTCACCCATCAATCTCCAGCGTTTGATGGTCTAACTCTACTAGTATAGTCAGCCACAAAAAGATGTATATTAGGTTGGGGAAAAAGTCTTTTCGCATTATAGTCTGTATGAACTTAAACTAAAATCTCTTTGGCTATACTATTTGTATCATTGAAAGTTTAAATTTTAAAGAACATAATTCCAAATTCAAATTAGGAAAATGTGTGATTTTCATTTGTTTTTCGTACTGTCAAGATGAGTGAATCTAATGAAGAAATTCGATACATTTTAAAATTTTACTACAAAAAAGGTAAAAATGCAACGCAAGCCGCGAAAAAAATTTGCAATGTTTATGGACTCAGTGCAGTGTCTGTGAGAGTAATACAAATTTGGTTGAAGCGTTTTCAATCCGGAAATTTTGATGTCAAAGATGCACGTCGCTCTGGTCGCCCTATTACGGATAAAATGGATGCCATTTTTGAAAAAGTGGAGCAAGATTGGCATATCAGTAGTTACGACGTAGCTGAAGAACTGGGAATTGACCACAAAATAGTTTTGGCGCATTTGAAAAAAACTGGGTACACAAAAAAGCGCAATATTTGGGTACCTCACGAGCTCACTGAAAGAAACCTAATGAACTGTGTACTCATTTGTGATTCTTTATTACGACGTAATGAAACCGAAACATTTTTGAAGAAGCTGATAACTGGTGATGAAAAGTGGATCACGTACGACAAGAACGTGCGAAAAAGGTCGTGGTCAAAGGCCGGTCAGGCTTCACAGACTGTGGCGAAACCCGGGTTAACTCGCAACAAGGTGATGCTGTGTGTGTGGTGGGATTGGAAGGGCATTATTCATTATGAGCGGTTACCACCAGGCAGGGCCATCGATTCTGAACTCTACTGCGAACAACTGATGAGATTAAAGCAAGAAGTTGAGAGAAAGCGGCCGGCATTAATCAACAGAAGGGGTGTGGTTTTTCATCATGATAACGCTAAACCTCACACATCTTTAGCCACTCAGCAAAAATTAAGAGAGTTTGGCTGGGAGGTGTTAATGCATCCGCCGTATAGTCCTGACCTTGCACCTTCAGATTTCCACCTGTTTTGGTCTCTTCAGAATTCTTTAGGCAGTGTCAAGTTAACATCACGAGAGGACTGCCAAAACCACTTGTCGCGGTATTTTGATCAGAAGTCCCAAAATTTCTATAGCAATGGGATCATGTCCCTACCTACAAGATGGCAAAAAGTTATCGAACAAAATGGTACCTATATACTTAGATAAATGTGAATAATGTATATTAAAAAATGTTTTGAATTTTCATAAAAAATGCGAAGAAACTTTTTCCCCAACCTATTAGTATACATCGACAAGACTTTATTTAATTGTCTACATCTTTTTGAGGCTTAATACTTACGTATCTACGTGAGATTGTCAAAATTGTGGTGACTTCCACCAAAGACATTCATGAAAAGTTGAAGTTACGTTTAGTTAGGAAGAACTGATAATTGGACTTGGCTGAGAGTTTCCAAGGTGCTATTATAGTTGGTTGCGGAAGTTCCCTCGTGCGATAAAATTTTCTATAGCGGAAATTAGCGTCCAAGGTGTGAAGTAACTGAGCAAGATTTACAGGCATTCTGATTGTGTAAAACTTGTAATAACTTATTGGTTGTAATTTTCTGTCGGTGTCTGTCATAAAAAGACATTCTTAGGGATTTTGTGCAAAACGAGTAAATAAAACATCGTATGACCTAATACGATGTTTTATTTCTTAATCATTAATTTTAGTTTCTTAAACAATTTGTTTTTACTGTAAAAGTTGAAAGTAAACGTTTTATGGTACCTACACGGATATTAAAAACAGATTTAGCCACAAAGAAAAGAAAAAGCTTATGCTACAAAATACAAACCAAAAACTATACAAAATCATGACTTTTTTATTTTATCTTCTCATATAGTTTCCTAGTCTTAGAGCCAGCAAATTCGCAAAGTCCGGACAGAACCTACAGCTATTTGGCGCGAACGCAAGTGTATTGAACATTTTATTTTTGTATGGCACCTTGCAGCAGGTCAACATAGGAGGTTGTCGGGCTTATTCTGTGGATGCCTTAAAAGCGAAGGCCTCCAGTCAGGGCATAAAACTTATAAACTAAGCTAATACACGCTATCCCTATGGGTTACGGACTTCGGCTTAGGGTGTTGCTGGTCCCGGGAGGTCGGCAAGGCAGATAGGCTGGATCGGATCATGTGAACGCTTTATTGAAACAAGTCTTTGTACAAGCAAAACCGCGCTAAATAAGTTACATCGGGCAGAACGCGCGTCAAGTGCCGCTCGTCGGAACTTAATCTTTCTAATTAATTCCAATTCAATCTTATTTTATCATTTCAAAGAATTAAATCTGTCGTCATTATGATACTCAACACGCAACAACTCAACGCAACTCTAATGGTGGGGATCCACACGATACAGACTCATCAACATCTATAGAATTTTGCCTGTACAGACAAAATGATGTCAGAAAAGTCGAAAGTCTGTATGTATGTCTGCGTATTTGTCGGAGCCAAATAATTAATTATTAAATAAAAATATTTCAATCTGCCTAGCCTTTTCCCAACTATGTTGGGGTCAGCTTCCAGTCTAACCAGATGCAGCTGAATACCTGTATTTTACATGGAGCGACTGCCTATCTGACCTCCACAACCCATTAACTGGGTAATACGATACCCCTTGGTAAGACTGGTTGTCAGACTTTCGGACTTTGACGACCCGTAATGACTGTCAAAGATCCACGAATGACAGCCAGGACCAACGGCTTAACGTGCTTTCCGAGGCACGGAGGAGTCTCAGTATGTAAAGCTGGTCACCCATCCACGGACCGACCCCGGCAAGCGTAGCTTAACCTGATGGATCGACCCGTGCGGCTGTTATTACTTAGCCACAAGCTCCTTCTATTAAATAAAAATATATACTTATTAAATTTTAAAGTAAAAAAAAAAAAAACTTATTAAATTTTAAATTAAAATTTTCTTTGTTTTATATTTAATTTTTATTTCCTTTATTTTATTATTGTATAAAATTTACGGAAATCCAAGTCTGTGCAAATATCTGTACGATCAAAAGTCTGTATAGTGTGGACCCATCATTACTCTTCCTATTTCCATTAACTTTATTAACCAATTTTATTACACTATAAAAGTGGACCTTGTTGCACAAATTTAGTTTTTGAATAAAATTACCTATAGTCAATTAAAACGCGCGGAAATTATGCCGCCAAATGGCAAAGTTGAACGCAGTTTATGCAGATTTACAATTAAAACAAAAAATTAACTCTTTTTATTCTGTACTAACTATAGCCATAAATGATAAAGTGGTTTCTTTTAAGATTTTTTAGCAAAGGTTATCTTTAAGTCCTTTAAGGATTCTTTAAGTCCTTATTTTAAAGCGGGACACACACGACGACACACGACTTAAGAGGATACGCGTGGTTTAGCTCTGTATATGAAATGGCGTTATAGCTGTCTAGTTTGACGCGCGAGGTAGAAGTCTCACGCGCACCGGAACTAAACGCGCTTCGTTTAAATGTAGATTTATGACAAAATGCTATAGGTACTTAAATAAATTTTTAGCTTAGTAAGTTCTTAACATATTTAAATACCTAAGCAAATTTTACTGCACAGTAAGGAACTGTTTACGTATAATCGTATAAAACAACAAGACAGTGCAACTTTAGAATTTTTTTCTATCGAAAAAAATTAAAGTAATCATATTTCGGTTTTAGTACAGCAGTAGACAATATAGTCAAATAACACATATATAGAAAATCCAAATGATTTAACCATAGGTATATAATTGGTTTTATAGGAATTTTAAAAACACAATTTTCGATGTATCCCCTTAAATGTCCTTTTCACGATAAGCCTGCGTACGCACGGGCGCTCTTTTTAACGCGACGTTTTAAAAAAAGCGCCCATGCTTATGTGGGCTTACAATGGCTGCGAGTTTTCGTCGTAAATGCTAAGTTTGCAAGGCTATTTGGGTGGGCTTAACCAATCGGCTACAAAAATTTTATGAGCCAGCCAATATACGCGTTAGTTTCTCCCGGCTCCAACGACACTTCCTAGTTGACTAATTCGGTCCTTTTTATATCGAGTTTAATAGTTTATCCTCTATTGTTATGTTAATTCTTGTTTGAAGAGGCCGTTGGCTTTGTATGTCTGCTGTCAAATGTGATAATGGAAAGTATTTCTGTAAATAAAATGTTTTATGTTCATATTTTTAACCACATGGGGAGTTCCAGTGTGTAGTAAGACTTTTCCTGTCCATCTTCATTTTTGATCTATCTATGTCTGATTTTCAAATACTTTTTATACGACATTATTTTGTGAGTTATGGTGGTGCCAGACCTACCAACAGTTTATTCGGCCAATAAACTCAAACTCAAAACATTCATTTCAAATAAACCAATTGCAGGCACTTTTGAATTATAAAGAGGTCGGTCAGTCAGAAAGATAAAGCTAGTCGCCCATGCCAAAGCGTAGTAGGTACCTACTACGCTTTGGAATGGGCGACTAGCTTCAGGAGTTTCTTGCCCATTCTTCTCCATAGGTACCTATGGAGAAGAATGGGCAAGAAACTCCACGGACACTCTTAAGTCAAAGTAATGTTACAAAATATTGTTACATTATTCATGTTGAAAATATACATGTGAGAATAATGTAGAACGTACACGTAAAATAGCCCGTAATAAAAAGATAATAAGTCGTGGCAGTTATGAGATGACCAGTCCCTTTTGACGGTAAACGGTTGGGAAGTCTGACACCACCATAACCAAGGTGATTAAGTGTCGAAATCTCCCCTCGTGTAAGTCTCTGAAGGTCTTGTGGACTTTGAAATCTCGTTTGCTGTAATAAACTCTGATTCATATCAATTATTTCATTACCAGCTGTCCAAAATATTTCCCCTCGTTTAGCTGCAGAGTTAGTTTTGGTCTAGTGCCGGTCGTTTCCTACAAATTCTCAGTTTTTATGCACTGAATTCATGATTTCGTTGATGGGTGTAAGGGTGCTTACTTACAGGTTTCTTTGAAAGAGAATTTTGGACAGTTTGTGTAGTGGTCTTTAAAAGAAATCAAGCTAGGTCTTTAAGAAAAATCAAACTACCTATGTTTTAATCTTCTCCACCCAGTCGATGGCATGACAGCGAGCTCCGGAGCTACCTATGTTTTAATCTTCTACGCCCAGTCGATGGCATGACAGCGAGCTCCGGAGCTACCTATGTTTTAATCTTCTCCGCCCAGTCGATGGCATGACAGCGAGCTCTGGAGCTACCTATGTTTTAATCTTCTCCGCCCAGTCGATGGCATGACAATGAATTCCGAAGCTACCTATGTTTTAATCTTCTCCGCCCAGTCGATGGCATGACAATGAATTCCGGAGCTACCTATGTTTTAATCTTCTCCGCCCAGTCGATGGCATGACAATGAATTCCGGAGCTACCTATGTTTTAATCTTCTCCGCCCAGTCGATGGCATGACATTGAATTCCGGAGCTACCTATATTTTAATCTTCTCCGCCCAGTCGATGGCATGACAATGAATTCCGGAGCTACCTATGTTTTAATCTTCTCCGCCCAGTCGATGGCATGACAATGAATTCCGGAGCTACCTATGTTTTAATCTTCTCCGCCCAGTCGATGGCATGACATTGAATTCCGGAGCTACCTATATTTTAATCTTCTCCGCCCAGTCGATAGCATGACATTGAATTCCGGAGCTACCTATGTTTTAAGCTTCTCCGCCCAGTCGAGGGCACGACAGTGAACTCCGGAGCTACCTATGTTTTAATCTTCTCCGCCCAGTCGATGGTACGACATTGAACTCCACCACTACCAAGGCATCGTCGCGCGTTGGTGGCAGCCTCTGCGGTTGCCACCGACGACGACGAGTTTTGGGCCAAGCGAAATTGCAAGCCTGCCTGATTAATGCTTGTATGTAAACAAAATGCGTTTGTTATAGGTGGAGCCTTGGAACTCTGTGCGCGTAACGCTGTCGGTGCCGCGTGCGGCGGCTGCTCGGCTGCGCGCGCTGGCTGCAGCGGGCGCGCCACAGCTGCGGGCGCTCGGAATACTGTCGGTGCAGTTAGACGGCGACGCGGCCGTCTCGCTGCGGCTGCAGCATGGAGCCGAGCTGAGGATCAACACCGACCCTGATGGTGAGTAATACTGGTTATACTGGCTGTGGGTTCTTGCATAAAGCAAAGGGTTTTCCGGTACAGATCGCTGCAGGTTGATCTACGGGAAGAAACTGTTACAATGTTTTACCTGTTTCTACGTGTGAGCACATAATACGGGGCTATTTTAACCGCACCGATCGGTACCGACTTGTCTTTCTTTATGCAAGCACTCTTACCCAAGATGTCAAATACCGTTGACAACCAAACATTGATGGTTGTTATCAGAAAGGAACCATGTTGAAAAGTAAAACATCAGACGGCCACTTCCATGAAAAAATAAATTGGACTAGATTTACTCAAGGTCACATGGAGCATTAACAACCCGTCTAGGGCGTCAAGAAACGTTAAAAGTAAGAAGCCGTCTGGCATGATCACATTGGGGACTTAATAATAAGTCCGACCGACCGACCGAAGCTTAGTTTTCGGCCAAAAAATCATGATTCGGCCATATTTTCGTTTTCGGCCATAAACCAGCCGAAGCTTCGGCCAAGCCGAAAATCAGAAGTTCGTCAATTGTCGCGAGTCATTCGGCATACTTCGAAAAGCTCGGCAATATCAGGTGACGTTCGGCTAACTTCGGGGTGAATCGTGTCTGCTCGTGGTTTCACTCGGATCAACTCAGCTGCGCAATTTTGCTTTGTAGTTGTGGTTGTGTTCGTGAAGCGAGGTTATGTTGTATTTCTTTTATTTCTATTAAAGCCTATATTAGCTCTTTCTCTCCCTAGGTGTAAAAAAAAAACAAACAAGATTTCGGTTTACTGCGGAAATATTAATATTTTGAATATCTAAATAATTTTCGTTTTTGGCCGAAAATAAGACTAAAGCCGAAGCTTCTTTTTCATTTTCGGCTAAAAATCCAGTTTCGGTCGGACACTACTTATTATGTTCTTGTGTCAGTTTTTGGCAAATAATCTTGCTGTCCATATCCTCCACTGAACATGCACTGCACAACGTATGCAGATTTTTCTGATTTGACTGAAGTGTATCGCGTTGACGGGCAATTGGCCTTAATACCAATTCTGCAAGATCTAACTAAAACTCCCGTTCCAGATGCAAGTACATCAAGATCGCAACCCAACTCCGAGCTCCTAGCTGGCTTAGGCGGCATCGGTCGCTTGCTGTCGGAGCCGGACGGCGCCGGCAGCAGTACCTCGGAACAGCCCGCCCCGCCCGCGACGCCCGACAGCTTCAAGTCTCCCAACACCGTGTGCCCCATGGACGGGAAGATCCCGCACAACATTCCCACGCATACTGCGGCTGATCGGTGCGAGTTCCCCTTTGGAAGTATGACGCAGGCGAGGGTTATACATCGCAAGGAGAATACGCTGGGTGAGTTGAAAGCTTACTACTTATTTTGAAACTTTAGACGCAGATATACGATAACGGCCTTGAGTGGTTAGCTTGCGTGTTCCGTGCTGAGCTGACGGAACGCGTCGTATGTTCACCCAGTAATAGGACAAGCCCATCAAGGAGCGCTGTCCCAAATTAGACGAATTATTAATGTGTTATACATAAAAACAAAAGGTATTATATTAAAACACGTACTTATACTAAAAGATAAATGATTAAATTATTTTTAAAATGGTGAAGGTTTCATAAAAATACGCTTGATAGTTTTTGCGTGATTCTCAGTTTTTTATCCGCGTTAGACATAACTTTATAAATTAATTACACTATGTAATATAAACATAATCTAAAATATTCACATATTAAGTTATTACGAAAATGTTCTGATTTAACATATATGTTTTCCAAATCATTAACACTACACATTTAGACGTAATCTTCAGTTTAAAATCATTAAAAGTCGGTTTTCTTCGCCTTAAATAGCAATAACTTTATTATTTTCAATAAGATTTCGATTTTTGGAACTTATTTCTTTATCGCACGTTATACTCTGCACACTTTGCGAATGAGAGCTACACCGAAAAAAGTGTAACATTTTGATCGTCACGACACTTTGTTACGTAACAAAAGTGTCGCCCACAATCGCCAAAGTGGGCTGCGACACCTCTCGTTTTTTTATTACTTTTAGGTACAGTCCGCGAGGCCTAAGCTGAGCTTTGCATTTGTGTGAGTGATCACCAAAATGGTACGAGAGCCCATGACCAAAATTTTTGTCTTATCGTTTTACGACCAAAACCGTATAAAATCACATGTGACGCGCAAAATGTGTGAAAACAAACTTTTTGGTAATAAAATTACGAGACCTATGTACATTTTTAATATCAGACATCAATCAATCAATCGGAGCTCGTGGCTAAGTAATAACAGCCACACGGGTCGATCCATCAGGTTAAGCTACGCTTGCCGGGGTTGTCCGTGGATGGGTGACCATCTTTACATACCGAGACTCCTCCGTGCCTCGGAAAGCACGTTAAGCCGTTGGTCCCGGCTGTCATTCGTGGATCTTTGACAGTCGTTACGGGTCGTCAGAAGCCCGAAAGTCTGACAACCAGTCTTACCAAGGGGTATCGTATTACCCAGTTAATGGGTTGCCCATATTACCCAGTTAATTGGTAAGCCGACTCTAACATAGTTGGGAAAAGGCTAGGCAGATTGATTGACATGAATCAATCAATCAATCATGTTTATTGTGGATCATAGGTATAGAAATAGATACAGGTGTTAACTACAGTGATGTTGATCAGCTATGTCCCGCCCTTTGGGCATACAATACAAAATATTCAAGTTATTCAAATTATTAACATTGTGTCACATTATTATATAAGAAATTAACATTATTATTTTAATAAATTAGTGGGTAGTTATATTCTAATATTACAACAAAAAATAAACACAAAATATAGGTCAGTTAAAAATCTTAAAATTAATAGTAATTAGCACCATGGTCTCGATCAAAACATACTTGTCTGACATAAAGTCCTTCAAACAGTAATAACATTTATCGACTAACAGGTCATAAAGTTTCTTTTTAAATAATTTAATTCCTGAGATGCTTCTAATATGTTTTGGAATTTTGTGACATATTGTGATAACACCATCTGCCTATTTTTTTTGACATAGCAGAAATGAACTCCCATAAAACTGACGTTTCTAAACAGTGCTGCCCACTGAGTCGGGTTCAGAATCATGTAAACTAACGATTTTATACGGTTTTGGCCGTAAAACGTTGCGACATGGTTTTGGTCATGACCTTTCGTACTAAAAGAACAGATTGCCAAAAAGCATTATAAACCGGTTTTAAACCAAGCAAAGGACGCGTCGCGCTCTAGGCCGGACGTCACACCTACACTATGTGCACTCACACAAATGCAAAGCTCAGCTTAGGCCTCGCGGACTGTAACGTTATTGTAGTAACTATGTGCCCCTTTGGATCAGACAGGGTAGTTTTCTAACCACATACTCAATGTCATTATGATAAAGGTTCAAATTCCATTGCAAACAGATTTTTTTTTTTTGATCTTTTTAAAAATCAACTTTGACTGCGTATTGCTAAAGTAGATAGTTGAGTGAGTGATGTATATCTAAGATTCTGAATTCAAGTGTAGCTTAGCAGCCTACGAAGGGTGAAAGTTCTCATGAATACACAAAGTTATAAACTATTGTAGCTATTATTGTTTCTATTGTAATTATGCTAGTTTGTTGTTGTTTCAAATAAAAATCTTTTGCTTCTCACAAAAATTTAATACTTAGGGCCTGTTTCACCACCTGTGATTAAGTTCCTATTAACTTACTTGGCAGATAATTTCATACGAATTATGTTCCATTTTTTAATTTATTCGGTGAGTAGTGGCTATACGGACATCGTGAAATAAGCCCTTAACCAACTAAATGCATGGAACTGGTGCTTTTTTCGCAATTTTATAGTTGGTAACATAGTAAAAGTTTTTTCCCGATGAAAGACACCAACCGAAGATTATCCCTGTACGCACTATGCAAGTATACCCAAGGACAACCCCCGGTTGGTGTAGGACTAGCAGGATATGGAAACAAAGATATTGAAATATGTGTTTGGATGGCTAAAGTGGACTGGTTACCTAGAACTAGAACTATGGCCCCTGTCTGATCTCTGTTTTATTATATATGGAAAAAATGGCAGGGGGTGACCTGCACACTTAAAATGGGCCCCCGTAAAACTGTCGCTGGCACTTAGTGACTATTATTATTAAAAACATTTTCCAGCAGCATCTCATCACCCACACATTCACATTCCAGGTCTATCGGGTCCTCCCCCCAACATACGGCCGCAAGCAGACGGCCCGTTCGCGCGGCCGTCGACGTCTACGTTCCCGGGCCCCCCGCCGCCCTACCCCGCGCCCCCCGCGCCCCCTGCGCCGCCGGCCGCGCCTCCGGGCGCCCCGCCCGCGCCCCCCACAGTGGCCATGTCGTCCCCGCTGCTGGTGAACCTGCTGCAGAATGATGCGCCGGCGCCGTCGCCAAGGCCGAAGCCGCCACAGCATCCCGCGAAGCTTGATAGGCTTGAAGATGGGCAGGTTAGTGTGTTGGCTATTTGATTTTTTTCTTTCTATTTGTTGATTCTGTGATTAAACTATGTTTTTTTTTTAATATGGTCTAGTAGTAGAGCTACACTAGGTAACTATAGATATATAGATTTGCAGTACGTGGCAAGTTGCAGAAATCTCATTATGTTGCGTAACAAATTATTGTTCCTTAACGCTTTCAAGGACACTGAACGAGACACAGACTGCTATAGCCGTTTTCTGAAAGTGACACTGTCCGAAAAGTTGTGTGGAAATCGGTTGTCATGGTACCGAGCGCGAGATGATGTTAAGTGTTTTTTCTTGTCGCCGATTGGTCGCTTTGTCTTCAAGGATGACTTTGACGAGTGACAAATACACAGCGCTCACTTACGTCGAAGCTTCCGGGAAACAACCCCATTGGTGAAATCGGCACTTATGCCTACCCCATTGGTGAAATCCGCACTTATGCCCGGTTTCTGAGGCACTTTTAACGGTGGTTTATCTATTCAATAGCGATATTGGTTCGATAACTTGATCGCAATGTAAGATAAACTTCGTTTAAACTTAGGTTAACTGACCAATGTTGGCCGTTCCACAACTATTTGATGTTTCATTTCATAGCAAACTTTTAGATTGTACATACTGGAGTTCTAAATTTTAATTTTAAAAGAAATGACAATGGTGTTGTGTTGTACTCAATAGAGTACAATTTTATAATTAAATAATCATTCAAACAATATGAACTTTTTATTTCCCTTGACGTCTCTAAAACTTAACAAAGTAGTAGACATGGAAACAAAATCACTTCTTTTTAATAAGTCATAGATAAATTAGGTCCGTGCATTATCTGTAATAGCCGTTCATACATCCGCCCATAAATAACGACGTAACGTTCGAGTTAACATAATTATAATGTTTTGAACTAAAACAGTGTTAAGCCACTTATTTATCCTCGATAAAAATATTATTGTAATTAAACTAGTAATAAAGATGAATTAAAATAATAAATCTATTTTAGTCGCGATCTCTTATACAGACCCATCAGGTGGCAACTAAGGAACTAAAAAGGAACTAAGGAACAAAATTATCTGTTTCATAGTTTTTGAATGGCTTGCTGCGTATTCAGAAATGTGCGGACAGTTAACCGATGATTATCTTATGCATAACTTTATTGAGTCAATAGCTATTGAGAGTTTATCTGAGGATCTCAGCAACCGGTCATTAGCTATGTCGTTTTTGGAATCTGTTGTACTAAAAACACAGTTTATCAGTGACATTAGACTTACCTATCACAACTTCACATCCACAGGTGGAACTAGCAGTGGGCCGTCCTCCGTTTGCGGAGTACCGCTCCCCGCGCACTCCCGCGCCGCTGACGTCGGCGGCGCGCTCCCCGCTGGCGTGCGCGCCGCCGTCGTCGCCTGCGCCGCGCGCCTCACCGCGCCCGCCCGCCGTTGCGCGCAGGCCGGCGGCGCCCGCCAGGCCTGCGCCACCCTCCCCGCAGCCGTATAGAGTACAGGTATGTCCTGCTTTAACTGAAACAATCATATTGAGCTCCTTAGTTTCTTCAAAATTAGTATATTTTTATGAGAAAAAACTAGAATTTGAAATATAATGCTTCGTTTGACCATACCAATGCTCCACATCCCGCTACGATACCATTTCGCCTTAAGTTCTGAGTTGAGCTGCACAATTACTGATAAATGCGTGCACTGTCTGGACAGATCCACTCAATCTGTGTGGTTCTTTCTTCAAAAGACCATTTCAAACATCAATCTACATGGTCTCACCAAGATTATGTCTGGACTTTAAAAGAGGCTGTGATCTCTGAGTTTGTTTCGGCCTTTCTTCTCACAGTAGTCAGATAGGAAACTCCAACCATGTCTTGTTTTACAAATAAATTATTTGTACAAACCTACTTACAGAAATAAAATATTTCTTTATTTACGTACACCAATACCGTGGTGGACCGATGACCTTGTGAAGACCGCAGGAATCTGCTGGATGTGGGAAGCATAGAACCGGTCCAAGTCGCGGTACTTGGGGGAGGGGAGGCCTTTGTCCACCAGTGGACGTCTTTCGGTCGAAATGATTATGAAAATGACGGATTTTCACGACTCCTGCCATTTTGCGGCCGTTATACAGGGTTAATCTTCTGATTCACCCTGTATAACCTGTAGGTGTGGTGAAATTTAAGGGTCTGGTGGTACATACCATAAAACTAAACAACTGTCTCCATGTGACCAACATCATCAGCTGACAGCTGATAATTTTTCTCGATTACAATGTTGGTCCTATGGTGAACAAAATTGTCAGTTTGATGGTCTATACCTACACCTTTATATTTGACCGCACCTTTCTTGTACACCTGTAGAATCGCACCACTTTCCTAAGAAACCTAATAATGTAATTCAAATAATAAATTTACATTGTAACTCCAGCAGATCCCCCCCTCCTCCCCATCCCCGGGACGGGGCCTGCCCGCGGGCTACGGCTCGTTCCCCGCGCCGCCGCCGCCGCCGTACCGCCAGCAGCAGCCGCGGCCGCTGCGCCCGCCCATGCACGCGCAGCACGCCCAACATGCTCAGCACGCGCAACATGTGCAACACGCGCAACATGCGCAACACGCGCAGCACCCGAGGGTCACGCCTGAAGACCTGCAGGCCTTGCTGCCGCCTCCTACTGCGTCTATGGATCAGAAGACTCAGTCGAGTTTCCAGGTGGGTTTTGTGATAATCTTAGGAGAAAGTAATCAGTTCAATTCACTCATTCTTAACATTACACGATTAATATATCCAAGAGGTGGTGCCCAAGAACCAAAAGCAATAACATTGAACTTGCCTAGGAATAGAACGCGATATCTGCGCGTCGGTTAGTAACAACGCGCCTAATAGCACACACTTTATTATCACAATCATTTTTTCATCCTATTTATCACCAGAAAACCATTAAATATTCTATAATTCATCAATATTATTATAATAATTCATAATTTGAGTAAATTCGCAAGAGTTTTATTAAATGTAGTTAGTTATGTAAGGTAAAAAATATTATTTGTTGTTAGGCATAAAAGGTTACATAAGTTATTTTTTAAGCTGATGACTACACTGTCGCATTAGGTTAAGGCCTAATGATAGCTACAAGGATGATAAATAAATAAATAAAAAATAATAGCGAAAATCTGAGACGATTTTTGAATTCATACAAAAAGTCGGACATCATTTTTGTCTCGTCGAAATTTATTTTTGTCATAGAAAAAAATAATAATGTCGTAGGTGTATTACCCCCGTGCATAATAAAATAGTAACAAAGTTAAAACTGTACATTGAATATTTTTGAAAAAAAAGTATTTGCTCCGGGAATGAGTCGGATGCGATTTTTTTTTTTTTGTATTTTCGTCTATTTAGCTGTTTATCGGGATGTATGTTCTGGATTGGCGAAAAACGGCGGAACGGATTTGGATGAAATTTGGCAAACAGACTACTTTATAACCTGGATACCTTTTATCCCGGCAGTACGTACGCGGGCAAAAGCTAGCCTTCAATATAAGTTTTAAAAATTTGCAAATATTTAATCCTCATTATGTCCATTTTCCAGGAGTTCCAGAGGTATCAGCAGCAGTACATTGCCCGTCAGCGCGCCGCCTCGCGTGCTACCTCACAACCCGACTGGAACGAGCCTTACCGGGACCTCGCCCTGTTGGACCTGCCTGACAGCGACCTCGAACACCTCATGCCCACGCTCGGCGACGACCTCAACCTCGACGAGAGCGCCTTTTCCGCCATTTCGGAACTCGACGCCAGCGCGAAGCTAGACATGCTCCTGTCAGGAAACAACGCCAACAACAACACCCCCGATTCCGTCCTACAGGACATCACCGGCGATCATTACACGAGTAATTACGAGCCGAGACACGACGTGCCTTCTAAGTCGGACGCGTATGACGCACAGGACGCCTTCATGCCGCCGCCGCCCGTGCCGCAACACTCCAAGTTCAGGAGACAGGACTCGGAAACTGAACATCAACAGAATACGCCAACGACGGTACAGCATACGCCGCCAGTTCAACATACGCCGACGGTTCAACATACGCCGACGGTTCAACATACGCCGACGGTACAACATTCGCCGACGGTGCAACATACGCAGACGGTTCAGCATCCGCCGACGACAGTTCACACGCAGAATGCGATACACACACCGACGACGACACAACACATGCCAAATGCGGTTCATCATATGCCGAATGCGGTACAACATACGCAGCATATGCAGCACGCGATGAATGCGGTCCAACACATGCAAAACGCGGTCCAACATTCACCAAACGCAATTCAACATACGCAGAATTCGGCGCCACATATGCTAAATGCGACGCAACATATGTTGAATGCGACGCAACATATGCAAAATGCGACGCAACAAATGCATAATGCGACGCCACATTTAAATGCAGCTCAACATACGCCGAATACTACGCAACATCAAAATGCCGCGCTACATACGCAGAATGCGCCAGCGTTCAAGTCGCCACCGTCAAGTGCAAGCCAGGCTATGCCTCCTCCTCTGAAGTTGCCCATACGAGCGACAACCTCCGTCGCCACGGCAACGGTCGGCTCACAAGCATCAGCACAGGAAATCGAGGAGCAGAGCAAGCAGTACCTCATCAAAACCCTCATGAGGGATGACGACGTACCTCCTCCGAAAGAACAAGAGAAGAAAGTCGAAGAGGTCACCGTAGCCAACTGTGAAGTGAAGGAACCGACCGTAGAAGCCGCGCCTGAAATGTTCGGCATCGCCAAGTCAGCTACTGACGAGGACACGCGGAGAGCTGACGAAGAGCTCCGAATGAGGAATAAAATAGCCAAGAAAGAGCGAGATGATAAACTCGCGCAGAAAGGCGGCAAGCCACGCACTGTAGGTGCGAAAGAGAAGCCCGCCACGCTCAAGGACAAGATCGTCCGCGACAACAAGACCACCAAAGTTGCCTTACCGCGCCCCCCGCCCCTTAAACTCCCCGCGCCCGTCCTCGATGCGCCAAAGTCACCGCAAACGGAAAAGGAGTCGATAAAACTCAGGCTAAAGCTCGACAAGAACGAGCCCGCCGTCCAAACTGTGTACAAAGCAGACATCAGCTTCGTCAACCAACAGAAAGGCGACAAGCCCACAGACGGCGAACTCAGAGTACCTCCCCTACACATAAGCCTACGAGGGAGGAACTCAGCCGTCATAAAAAACTCCAAAAAAGAAAAGAAAAAATTCGGCCCCGGTGACCTCCACACAAAGAAGATTAAAATCAGGAAATCTTCGGAATCGGACGATAAGTCACATCGGAGGGACTCGGACGAATCAATAGCCTCAAAATCTAGTGAAAGCACTGAGAACAAGACTGATGAAGAGTATTTAAACGTGAAAGGCATTAAGCTCAACAACCATTATGAGGCGGATGGCGTTAAAACAGAGATTACAGGCGATAATAACGTCGTCTACAGAATGAAAACTATCTCGAAAAATGCCCACATAGTCACCAAGTCACACGACTATAAACTAAACAACAAAGTCCAGAGTTTAGACCTCAAAATGAAGAAAAAACTAAAAATACTCAGCGACAGCAGCAAATCATCAGACAAAGAGCGAGACAAAGAATGGAGAAACGACACTCTAGATAAAGAAGGGAAATACGCGCAAAACGAGGGCTACAGAGAGCCGAACAACCACGAGGCGAAGAAGAAGTTACCTACTCCTAAAACAGAAGTGAAATGTGATAGTGTGAAGTCAGAGGGGAAAACAGTGCAATCAGACGTTGATAGTGACGTAAACCAAGTTAATCAAGTAAATCAGTGTAAATCAGGTGCTAGTGAGTGTGAGAGGTTGGTGAACTGTCATAAGGACTTAGAATGGACGCTCAGTGGCGACGTGCCTGAAGTTCAGCATTATGCTGAGTCCCGGCGCGTTGCCGAAGATGACAATAAGTTGAAACGGACAATCGCCGAAAGTGCAATTACCTCGCCTAATGGACTGCTCGCCTCTGATAAGAAGAGGAAGGCCACCCATAGTTCCTGTACAGGTGAGTTCAGTATTTATTTATTTATTTTAGTATATGGAGGACTTACAGCTAATAAAAACAAACAAAAGAGGAAACCATAGTCACCAAAAAGCCAATTACAAGACTTCTAATAATAATTTATGGTGTGAGCACAAAAACACATCGCCTTAATTAAAGCACAGATTAATAAAGATGGGACACTGTAGTTTAGGTATGAAGCTACAAGTAAGCGGCGGGCTCATCTCACTGGGTCAATTCAGTGTGGGCACGTTAGTTCGATACACACACGCGCCGCGTCGTAAAAGAAGTCAACCCTAACGAGTCAAAGGTATAAGATTTACGCGATAGAAAGAGAGGCAATATAACTAGGTAATGAAGCGTTGTGCGACCTGAATTGCAAGAGCAAGAGTCCCATCTGTATTAATCTGTGATTAAAGTAAGAAGCAATATATGTATTATGAAACATTATACAGTATTTTTATCTCGCAAAGCGACACGCGTTTTACTTGTGTTTACCAAGTGTACAAACATGCTCTGAATATGTGCGTGAAGACGAGCAGCGTCAGCACATAACACACACGCGCACACACTTCCGCCTTCGCCATTGTCTTGGACGGTACCGAGAGCTCCTGCGCTTACACACACATTCACAGCGTCTTTGAACACTTGGTAAACACGAGTAAAGCGCGTGTCGCTTCGTGAGATAAAAATACTGTAATATAATTGCTTTGTGCCCGGCAATAGGCTCGCCCCCTATTACATGATGGTAATAAATGTGGGTGTACTAAGGTACACGTTTGCCTAACCCTTCAGGATTGCAGGTGTGATGTTCTGATAAAACCTAATAATGAAATACATTAGTAGTTATAGTTTGTGCAAAACTAACCGGCTTTTATAGACATTTTTAAAGCTCGTTGAACACTTTATTGTAAATACCAACATTCTGAGCAAATAACTGAATATTCTATTTTATTCACATAATATCTAGGCTCCTTACAAACTATGCTGGCACAGTTGTCGGGTTTTTGTGTATAATATGATGCTCCATAACTTCTGCATAATGCTTACTGTGTTTGCTCTGCGTTTCTGAAAACAAAAATTGATTATTATACAGGGTGTGGTATATACCATCAAACTGAAAATCTTTCTTCATGGGACTAAAAATTTATCAACTGTCCCATAGAAAATTTAAATACCTACGTATATATGTATGGGACGGCTGATTATTTTTTTCGCAATTACGATGTTTTTCCCATGGAGAAAGTTGTTCAGTCTGATGGTCTGTACAATACGTGCAACTAAAGATGAGACTTGACACACCACGTGGTATAACGGACAGTCCTCTGTGCAGGGCTTGCCTGGAGGCGGAGGAAACCGTTACGCACGTGCTCTTTGAATGCACAGGCGTCACCCAGATTAGAACAGAAACTTTTGGAACACCCAGATCTTTCACAGATGTTCTTAACACTTGATCGACTTCTAGAGTGAGGTGGGCTGGTTGGAATAGCCCTGACGGCCGCCATGGCCGACGCACAATGGTCCATATGAAGGACTAAGTGCGGAAACCATATCCTCTAACAGTACCACCATATCCTCGACGATTTATAGGTCTTTGTAGCGGTATGAGGTCTAAGACGGGTAGGGACCGGGCGTCATCACGCAACGCGGGAGGCGCAGTACGGCGCTCGTCAAGTCTCATCTTTCGTGGTGCGTTTTGTAAAATTTCACCACAATTTTCTGGTACAGCCTGTATATTGCCAATGGTTTATGCTTGTTTGTCATTAAAGTCGTCCGTAAGGGCAAATTTCGCGTGTTCTATACCGTATACTAATCGCCTTGTAGCCCCAAAAATCGTGACTCGCGCGTAATCAAGACGCAAGTTGATTTAATGTATATTTATTCACGTATCTCGCGAAATTCGCCTTTTCTATACTACTTGTAGACGTAAGATTCGCCACACTTTTTACCGGCGAGCAGCTGGAATGATCACTTCACTATTTGACGATCACCAAAAACCTCATTACAGAACACGAAAAATCATAAATCTGCTTACGTTCCAGAACCTCCGGGCTCGACGAACGTGGGCACGATACCTACGAGCCGCGTGGAGTCACCGCCGGCTTCCCCGCGGCGAAAGGACCGGCCCAAAGACAAGTCCTACTGCAAGCTAGTTGCCGAGCGGGCCACCAGGCCTGACGACAAGTTCGGCAGCCGCTCCCCCGCCAGCCAGGCGCAGGGGGAGGACTCGGGGATTGAGTCTATGGATGCGCTCTCTGAGAAGTCGCCGAATCAGGCCAGTCAGTCGCCTCCCGCAAGGTAAAAGAAATATATATATAGTTATATAGTTAGAGACAGAGTTAGTTAGTTAGAGTTAGTTAGTTATAGTTAGTTAGTTAGTTATAGTTATATAGTTAGTTATAGTTAGTTAGTTATAGTCGATATTTAGTTTGTGAAGTATTTTACTCATAATTATTGTGAATGTGAATTATTAAATTATATTACAATCAGATTTCGTGTTAATCTAGCAGGTTGAATACTTTATGTTGCTTACCCATTGAAATGTTTTTTTTTTTTTGGTAATTTTGTTGGTTGAGCTCTTATGACTGACACTTGTTAGGACAGGTCCACTCAAATCTGTATGGTTGTTTCCAAAAATTACCATCACTCTCTGTGCACGTTAAACTGCACGACGGTTCGCACATGATCTGATTATAAAAAATATCCAGAATTTCAAAGAGACTTACCTCGTTGAGTTTGTTTCGATGTCTCTTCTCAAAGAGGTCTGATATTTGAAGTGCTATCTACAAGCAATCAATCTGCCAAGCCTTTTCCCAACTATGTTGGGGTCGGCTTCCAGTCTAATCGGATGCAGCTGAATACCAGTATTTTACATGGAGCAACTGCCTATCTGACCCCACAACCCACTAACTGGGTAATACGATACCCCTTGGTAAGGTAAGTGCTATCTACAACCAACTAACAAAATATATATAATTTCTTATTGTAGGAAGGAACGTCTCGACATGCCCCGCTCCACATCCCCAGCGTCCGTGCAGCGCATCATCGGCGTGGAGGCGCCGCCGTCCGACGAGCTGCTGGAGCGACTGTCGCGTGCGGGCGCGCCGCGCTACGAGCCCGAGCCCCCCGCGCTGCTGGGCGACATCGAGGCCGAGCTCGCCAAGATGCACGCCGACGTCAACGGCGACGAGGCGCCGCTGCGCAGCGACCAGCCCGAGCCCGAGCAGGCCGCGCCCGGCTCCCCCGAGCCGCACCGCGACAAGGTCAAGCTAGAGGACTTCGACCCGCCCCCCAGCAGGGTCTCGCCGCCCCTCTACACCTACTCTAACCAAGAGAAACTTGGACCCGTCGATGACGTTAAAGAGGAACGGACTGAGAACGGCGACGCGGGCTCAGAGCTACCGAACACCGACGAGAAGAGAGAACCCAAGCTAGAGAGGTTACCGCTGAAAGCGGACTTCCCAGATAAAAGTCTGCTCGAGCAGCTGCTTATCGAGATCCCCACGCCGGACTACGCGGGCAAGAGGCCCGAGTCGCCCTCGCCGTCCGCGCTCGAGCGTGTGGCGCGCAGCAGCGTACGCACGCGCTCCAGCAGCAAGCTCAGCAGCCCCGCCGACCAGCCGCGCACGCCGCGCCTCTCGCCAGCGCTCGCCAAGCTAGAGCGCGCGGACTCGCCGCTTGCGCCCAGGAACTGTGTGCGCGGCCCGGATGACAAGACCAGTCCTCGCGCCACCCCGGCGCCCGTGCGCGCTGCGCCGCCCGCCAAGCGCCGGCGCCGCGAGTCGGAGAGCTCGGGTGCATCCACGATCAGCTGCGACGACGACGCCACGCGGCCCAAGAAGAAGCCGCGCCGGGACACGCCGCGCGCGCCCGCCCCGCCCGCGCCTGCGCCTCCCGCCAAGCGGAAGGACTCTGACAGCGACAGCGACGAGCCGCTCATCTGCAAGGTGCGCGGCAAGGTGGCCAAGGCGGTACGCGGGCCCGCGCGCGGCAAGCCGGCTGAGGGAGTGGGCACGCGCCGCTCCGTGCGCCATGGGCCCACGCCCGGGCCTCCGGGCCCCACGCCGCCCGGCCCCGCGGGGCCGCCGGCCGCCGCGCCTGTCCGCAGGAAAACGAGAAGTGCCGGTGAGTCCCGCGTCAATACAGACTGATCCGTTGACACTTTTCCCCCCTGTCGGGCGGTGCTGACGTAGTATGTTTGGTGTGGGCGCAGTGGGTGAGGGCGCGGGCGCGGCGGCGGGCGTGCGGCGCAGGCGCGGTTCCAAGGACAAGTGACGGCGGCGCCGCGCGGAGCCCCGCGAGCCCCGCGAGCCCGGCCAGCCCCGCGAGCCCCGCCAGCCCGACGAGCCCCCGGCGGACTGACGCGCGGCCGGCGGCGGTGTGTCCGCGCCTCTAGGTAACGCTCGTGGTGTCCGTGTGTCGCCTGATCTCCCGCACGACGTAGCGCACAGAACGTTATACAGTAGGAGAATTTGTGACAGTCCGTACGACTACATGAGCGCAGAGAACGTTCACTGGTAACAGTGGTAATGATCATGCAGTCATCGCGGCCGCGAGTAGACACCATTCAATCTTTTGTTTTGTACCAGTAAGGGTCACGATTGTAATAATATGTATCTAAAATTAACTAAATTGTAAAATACGTTGCGAGTTGAAAATTAATCCGAAGTGATTTCCACTAATCCGCGATTGGTAATTGTTCATTTGAATGAATCTCAATTAATTAAATCGATGTGAATTAACACCAAAGTGTGGGGACTAGTAAAGTTGCAATACTAACGTTTGAGAGATACTGTGTTGATATTTAACATGAAAATTGTGTGTTAATGTGTATTTATGAATTCGGATGTGTCGTCGGCTTTTCTTTGCTAGAGTTCACAAACAGCGACCGCGAACCATAGATAATACGACCTGAAAGAAAAATACAAAAGTATGAAAACTATATAAATCGGTTAATTTTATTTATTCAAAGTTTTATCGTAGCATGCTTCAATACAATAATAATAGTATTAAAAATCAAATTGACGATAATAGTAAATATTAACGATTTCTGGTCGCGTGATCGCTGCTTGTATAAATCTCTTCCGTAGTTACTGGTCGGAAATAGAAATGGATTTAGCGAAATTGATTTTAGAATAGTTAAATTTTGATAGACATCAACTGATTGTAATTTTTATCTATTAAACTTTTAAGAGTCCGACCCTCGAACTAATCGATAATGTCGATAGTTTTAAGTGCCACTTCACTAGAATACAATTTAAAACAGTAGCAAGTAATAAATGGTGGCAATAAAAAATTTCTAAATATCAATTTCATTGCCATACTTATCATTAATCCCTAATTACGAAACAACAACGAAATCTATTCTAAAATTAATTCTTTCTAAATCCGTCCTGCAAACTTAATCTATTGATATTCACTATCGATAACGATACGTTAAATCGATTACGCCGGACCCAATCAAATGCTGGCAGTCATACTGTCGGTATATTTATTTTTAGTGAACAAATGTTACCATTCACTATAAAACACTCGACTTTTTTTGTTCTTTTAAGTGTAAGTTAATTTCTATTGAGTAATTTTAAGAGTGTTTCTCGTTAAGTATGGAAGCTAACGCGCTAGTTTTAGCATTCTAATTAGACGATTTATTAATTTAAAAAAGGTGTAGTTAGTGCAGAATTTAGTAACCATAGGTACATAATAGTGATGTTGATAAATCGACTAATATTGCAATGCTAAAGTTCGCGTGTATAGCCCGATTTTTCTAACTGGGCGTCTGTCAACGTCAAAATATTACAGTATATTTGTATTTAAAATAACAATAACAACTTAACGAATAATATTATAGAAATGTGCAGACGGCACGAGTGTGTATTTAGACCGTAAAGAGGCGTCGGCGGGGTGTTGAGGAGGAAGCAGGCGGCGAGTTCAATCATTTAACCTAACGATTTTGAAGTTGACAGACGCCCAGTTATAAAAATCGAGTTATAAGCAGGAAACTTGAAATGTTGCCACTTGCAAGACTCTGTGGAGTTTGCGCCGTGGGGAGCCTTAGTTTACTAGTGAATAGATGTGTATCATTATTGTACAAAATGCACTCGACATATAGGCACATTGTTATAATAGTATAAATACCCGAGAGATATAAAGAGAATGAAATAAATGCATAAAGTTAAATATTTTCATACGTTTTTGCACGTAACTTCGTGACGTCGATGCGGTGACGTGATCGCAGCGTTGTAGTTTTTATAATGTTTTGGCGGGAGGACGGCGTATTTTATTATTTTGTAATTTAATATTAAAAGTCGATCAGACTCAGCGGCTATTTGAAATTGCTGAATAAGATCGATGCTAGGTTCAGTTACGAGACGGCGTTCTCCCGCACAAAACGCTGGCCGCTATTACGATGTAACGTTAGCGTTTTTATATTTAAGAGAATTCACGACCAATAATTGTAATGAAATGTGGAACTTGGTAATTTCTTAGTGAATGAGATAATAATCGCGACTGAATGTTTTAACAGTATGTCTGTTCGGGCTTCCAGTATAACTAAAATTTTATTTTGACGCCCCCATTTATTTCGTTTTCCCTCGATTTGTCGACTTATGTTCCCACCATCGATACAACTAATTTTAATCCGAAGATTTACACCAAATCCATAGACAATGAACCAGTGAATCTTAGCTTCTATTTCGCACTAAGCATAGTCGATTATCGAATGAATTTAGTTTTCTAATATAGACGCTAGTGTTTTTTATCACGATTGTTGAACACTTGAGTATAGGAACGTGTGAACTCGCTCGCCTTAATGTTCATCATTTACAATAACGATTGGTTGTAACTAAATTGAACCTTGCAATACACTATTTGCGGAAAAAATCATAATAAATAATAAAACTTAATAATTAAATGGTGGACAAGACGACATGGGGTGTCCTACAGATCTCTTTTTTTAATGAATAATATTTATCGGTCGACGCGTGGTAAGTAGATCGACATATCTGTAGGCGTCTGTGGTTCGTGTAGACTTGTTTCGTTCCTGTAAGGGATACAAACCCAAAGCAATAATATTTGGATGTGACATTTTATTTAAAAGCACATTTTAGACAGCTTTTACACTATTAGCTTAGATGGCAGTACATTACAGTATTTTATAATTTCTCCCGAAGTATATGATCGTTTGTTCCCCTTCCCCTCTTTATGACGTTCAATGTTAGTCGGACAGTGATAGTGCTACGATACATACCGTGTATAGTACGTACGTAGATATAACGAGAAAATATTTTAATAATTAGTAATGAATTTATTGCCTGAATAAATTGTGCCCTATAACTGTGTGCCGTGGTAATTGTCTGTTAATATTAGTGTATAGAGCGAGGTGCGGCTAGTCTGAGCGCTGGACGGCGGGAAACTTTTGTAAACAAACCTTTGTTTTTCTTAAATTATTAATTACTAAATCGGTCCGGCCGATGTACAATCTCTTGTAAATGTTTATGTATAGATGGGGATATTAATATATGTTACGTTTTAAGTACTTGTTTTCTTTTTAAAATCATATTTAGTTTGGGGAGTAGCGTTTGTAAATAGACGTGGAGACTAGCGGATCGATCCCGAGAGGAGCGACTCCTGTAGACATGCAACAGCCTTATACTGTAATATAGAAGTATGACTTGCAAGCCTGTACCATATAATTATAGTGAATGAACTCTCAACTAGTTGTGTATATTGGGTGTATAGTTATCATTTTTAGTTTATTTTGTTTTGTTTTTATTTTCGACTAATGATAGTAATTTATGCCGATAAATAAATATCTATATTGTACGTTTATATATCTACAATGAAGAAAGAGAAATACAAATAGTTTTAATAACACTTATAAATATAGTTTAGGGGTTACACCACACGAGAGTAGGTTATAGTTTTGTTTACATTCTATGGAACTTGTAAATACATGCAGAAATAGTAAAATGAAAGAATTGATACAATAAAGTTAACGTTATGTTATTTGTAATATTTTTTCTAGTTCGTGTTGTGCGGCACGCGCCGCGGGGAATCAATTTAGGACAATGATAAACGATGCCTGTAATTATTTTTTGTTGCTGGCAATTTTATGAAGTTCAGTTTTATATTGTGCATTATTTTCTCTGTAAGTTGCTTTCACTGTCGTTTCTAGATTATTTTTAAAAATCATATAATTATTATATTGATAAAAAGTACGATGAGTCAAGCTGATTATCATCATATTATAACGATTGAAGAAATTATATTGATAAAAGTACGATTGAGTCATGCTGATTTATCATATTATTACGAATGAAGAAATAAGGAATATTATTGTTCTGCTATTATTAAATTTGTAAAGTTAGTTTATTAATAAATGAATAAAAAATACTTTGTGGTTTTAATTGTCAAATATTTTTTCCAAATTTCCCAACAGAAAGAAGCCCCTGTCAACATTACTACATGCACAGCGGACCAAAATTTGCTGCACGCGATGAATGTTTTATAGAGTGAAACAGCACTGTATTGTGAGCTCTGCTTCATGACCAGCACGCGTAGCATGACGACGTTTTGTCGACGGAAGAATAGACAAAACTACACATTGCACTGCTTAGACGCGAGTACAAATATTTCTACAATTTGCCATTTTATCTATTCTTCCGTCGACAAAACCCGTTTCTATTACTTTATACAGAGTGGATACGACAATACAACAATTAATTAAACTTCGTATACCTAATCACGTACCCAATCTGCGTACAAAAATTCAATTCAATTTAACTAATAGTTTAGTCACAGGACAATATTATTTTCAACATGATGTATCTGATAATACGGATATTAGACCAGCCTCTCCTAAAAAAATAAAGGTTTAAGACATTGCAATATTCTTCACACACGTTGCCAGCTACTTCAATATGGGAATTAATGCATGTTGTACCTTATACCAGAAGCATAAGAGCCATAAAGCGTGTCATCAGAATTAGACAAGAAAATAATGTTTATGGAAGTTACATCTACTCTTGTCAATCGAAAATTTTGAATGTGTGAAAGAGATACGTATGTAGACGATAGTTCCTTTATTTCTACGTCGCTTTCTCGCCGAAACAATAACAACCCAAACTTGCAAAAAATCCAAACAATGGTGTGTTGGGTCGGTCAGTGCCCCAATCGCCAGCTGTGTTAAAATATTTAAAAATGCGTGTCCTATTTTGTTAACACTTTTAAGCTATTTAGTTAGAAAAAGTCACTATTTTAATTTCAATTTATTTGATAATTCCTATAAACTGCTAGATACCTACATTAGTTCTGCTCGTATTTTCATTTATTGTCGTATCCACTCTATATAGTGTATTATCTATGCCCGTTTCTATGGCGGACATGGTATGCGTGCAGCCTGTAGGTACTGAAGTCGTATCGAGATATCACTGCGCGTGCCGCAAGTTTCAGCTACATTGAAGTATTCTTATTATCATTCCGGTACTTACCTAAGTACTTATGTTATCTAAGTAAAGCAAAATAATTTCTAAAAAACGAAGACTATTAGGTAAATAAATGGCAACCGCAAGCTACTAAAAACCTAGCAACACTTGCTGCTAAAAGTGTTGCCACACACCCGCTCGGCCGACAACGATGATCGATAAAGTAATATTAGTCTACGTCTATCGATATTATTACTGTTCAAATACACAATTCAATCTATCGAGTCTATCAGATTATTGTAGCAAGAGCTTTTCGCCTGGACTATAAATCAGTACAGAAAAACGATGCTGTCTCTAGCAGTTGGCCAAGGAAATTAAATAATTGACTAAGGACGTTTGCAAGCAACGTTTTTGTGGACAGTAAAGGCGCGTGGCCACGCCTGTCGCGGCCCGTGCCGTGCATTCCCACCACAGGCCTCATCGGATTGATGGTTCCCACGGCATGTTGGCCTGGACTGGCACGATCTGGGGCCGTACTATGACGTGAAAAAAGATCATGGTTCCAGTGTGAGAGAGACAGAGCTCTAGACGGCCTGCACCATCCTTTTTTCTCAACGGAACCATGATGGATCCATTATCTTTTTTCACGTCATAATAGGTACGGCCTGTAAGAAAGCGGGCCGTGGCACCGCGGCATAACAGATGTAGCAAATAATAGCATTCCACCAAAACTGATCGAACAAGGCGGTCTGCTAAAGTCGATCGCCTATTTACATTTTGATAGCTGTTCAATGTAAAGGCTCACGCAGACAGGTGCGACGCGATTCTGGTAGAAAAATGTCCATGAAGTTTTCATAGAAATTATTGTTTTATTTTAAACACGTCACGCTGTCACGTAGCGTCTGTCTGCAGCAGCCATTCAGTAACACTGAGTAAGGTATTTAAAATAATGCAATTGTGCTATAATTCTGAATTTGATCTGATAATTAATAAACGGAAGCGGAAAGACATCTGCATGAAACGGAACGTTACAGAAAATCAATGTTATGTTGAGAACATGCACGTGATCATTCAACCAATCAGGAAGTTTAACACTTGGCATAATTAAATCTTGTGATTGGCTGATGCCTCACGTTTGATGTATTAGCCAATAGGCATGTAGTTCCATAACGTAATCTCCATTCAGGTTTTTTTGCAATAGAAAACAGTTGAAAATTACACTTGCTGTTCTCGTGTGCTTTGCGATTTTTCGTAAAACTATCTAAATAAATGTAAGTATCACAATATATTTTACTTTTTTATGTTTTTGCTTGAAATTGAAGTAGTTTACAATAAGTTTTAACTTGATAATTACGAAAAAAATGCCATGAAAATGTTATGTAAGAACGTTGTCACTAAACACTCGTTACTCATGAAAATACTTTTCCTCTTCCATCACATAGTCGTAATATAATTATTAATCTAGTATTTTCCAGATAACATTCTTCTACTGCATCTCATATTGATTTTTAGTGATTTGAACGATATTCTAAATTCAATTGCTGTTATCATCCTATCTGATTTGACAGTAGGTACTCTTTGCAGGAGTAAAAATGATATGATTAAAACTGATAATGCTAAAAACTCATTGAGAAAATAATTAGGTTAGCTGTGTTTAAAGCCTATATAAATCTGAATTCAACTTCAATGTGTAGGATGTAGAACATGATTTATAAAATAATTTATTATTTTATAAAAATAATTCTCGGTGATTATAGCTTGGGTCGCCTTAGGGGCGGAGTTTGAAAATACCTAAAACCCCAGGTCTTATCAATGCAATGTGTTGAAGTCGCTAGGTGGTTGTGGTGAGGAGCGTAAATAAAATGCACAAGTCCGTAAAACCAGTCTATTCGATATTCACATTGACAGGAATAATACTGTGTACACAAGTTACCGTTTCGGCGCGGCGCAAACGACTGCCGGCTAAACCATATGCGCGGGGGAATATTACCATTTGCAGCGTTAGCACATTGCTGCTTGTAGTCCCTACACAATGTTAATCACTTATCCAAGACAGAATGTTCTTTATTGTACACCATGACAATCAATCCTGGGTTCAATTTCCAGGTCAGGCAAAGTGTTATTTGATTTTTCCAACTGGAATTTCACAGTAGCAGCCTGGAGTCTGGATTTGTGTCCGGTTGATAGCTATTGGCTATAGGCTCGCCTCCTGTTACTTGGGACCTTAGCATAACTGGTGAAATGTGCATGTACTATAGGTACACCTCTGCCTGACCCCTCGGGGGTACAGGCATGATGTTATGTTATAACAATCAATTCAACAATTGATCATTGTTTTATCTATAAATACAGAATGTAGTGTTGAGCATTTGTTTAATAACATTACATATACTATTGTGGATATTTGCAGTGAATCACTTTTCAACCTTATTACCTTAGCAACAAAATCAATCTGCCTAGCCTTTTCCCAACTATGTTGGGGTCAGCTTCGAGTCAGCTGAATACCAGAATTTTACATGGAGCGACTACCTACCTGACCTCCACAACCCAGTAATTGGGTAATACAATACCCCTTGGTAAGACTGGTTGTCAGACTTTTGGGCTTCTGATGACCCGTAATAACTATCAAAGATCCACGAATGACAGCCGGGACCAACGACTTAACATGCTTTCCGAGACACGGAGGAGTCACGGTATGTAAAATAAATAAACCATTTATTTCAGGCGACACGGCCCATAGATAAATACCTTAACCTAAACATACATATTTGAATATAAACAAAACTTGTGTTAATAAAATAGGCTTAAGACTATGTTAGTAGCACTCCTCTTTGCACTAGCTTGACTTTAAGTGCTGCCCTGTGGAACTTGTCCGCGGAAGCGACGGAACACCACATCCTGCGGCCAAAAGTCTTCCTCCATGACGAGGGGCAGGTAACAGTTCGGTACACGCACCACAAACGCTTTGAAGTTGACGTTGCGGCGCAACTCCAGTAACTGTAAAGATGGTCACCCATCCACGGACCAACCCCGGCAAGCGTAGCTTAACCTGGTGGATCGACCCGTGCAGCTGTTATTACTTAGCCACAAGCTCCTTTTTGTTTCTTATTATGCTGTACAATAAAGTGTTTAATACATAAATAAAAAGGCTACATGACTATACTCCATCTACAATAAGATTAGAAATTTAAACAAACCTTTTTTTACAGTCCGTTCAACCAATTTTGACTTCTATTGCGTTGCTGGTAAGACAAATGACAGCTGCAGTAAACAGTTGGTATTGTAACCACTTTTTTGTCCTTAATGCCATCCTTAAGCCTACAGAATAGAAGTCAAAATCGGTTGAACGGACTGTAAAAAAGGTTTGCTTCAATGTCTAATCTTATTGTATATGGAGTATAGGCAATATTTAAATGTACTAGCACACCCTGGTGACTTCTAATATGTTTTTTACCTCAGCATAAACTATTCTCAAGTCCCTTTCTCAATCCAGATGGCAGACAAGGCTGTATCCACTGCGAGCAAGCCCATGATGAGGGGGCTCCTCAACGCTCAGATCAAGAAGAACCTGATTGTGTCCATAGTGCTCGCTGGAATATCGGCCGTTGCTACCAAGCAGCTTCTCGGCAACGAACGCAAGAGGAAGTACGCCGAGTTCTACAGGTAAGGCAATACTACTTTACTGTATATATGTAATAATACCAGCCTATTATTGTCCCACTGCAGAAGATACCAATCTTTTATGCCACTTGCCAGTTTTGTGCCAATATTGTAAAAGTTGTGAATTGTCAGTATAGAACAAGTATTTGGATGGCCCAACAAATATCTGGTTCCTGAAAAACAGGTTCTTTAACCTAGTTTTGGAGTCAGGGTTTCACATTTTTAGCAACGTCAGTTTATGCCTATAAGGAAAGAAAGATTTTATTATAATACTTGAATGTACAGAAAACAACATCCTGTTGCTATGCTATTTTGGTAGTAGTAATTTCCAAATCTAAAACCGCAAAATGACCATAGAATCAAAACTACTTTTCTGATCAGCAGGTCAAATTACTACAAACTGTCAAATTTTCTCATTTGATTTTGAACTTAACTGTCAACATTTTAAAGTTTAAAAAACATTTGGAGAAATTTGACAGTTTGGTATAACCTTATGTGCTGTTGTCTGTACCAGAACAAAATAGTAATGGGCACCCATGGGCACCATAATAGTGTCGTGGTGGTGTCGCCATCAATTTAAAAAAAACAGCACGTACTTCGAACATAACACTGGTTGGATAATAAAATAAGCATACTTGACAACTTTGCGGTGAACCACTTTTCCACCTTATTACTAACGCAATAAGGTTGAAAAGTGGTTGACCGGAACTTTCGCGATGGTACGCACGGCTACAGATCAATCTATACATTTCCAGTATAAGCTGATCTCGCATTGTATAGGATTTCCTTACAATGAGAGGTGAGTGTAAACTGGAAATTGTATAGCTTGATGTGTAGCCGTGTGTACAAACATTACAGCATACTGTATAGGTGCTTCAATGAAACCTGGCAATTAAAAAGATATTGATTATGTTCATAATAATATAAGCCTGAAAGTGTGACCTGATAACCAGTCTTACTAAGAGATATCCCCAACCACAGCAATGTGGAGGTCAGATAGGCAGTCGCTCCATGTAAAATACTGGTATTCAGCTGCACCCGGTTAGACTGGAAGCCGACCCCAACATAGTTGAGAAAGGGCTAGGCAGATGATGATTATGGACATAATATGTCTGAGAGAAAAAAATAAAACATATTTTATTTTGTTTCCAGGACATACGACGCCGAGAAGGAATTCGAAGAGATGAAGAAGAAGGGTCTATTCCAATCCTGCTAGACGTGAACAGTTATAGAGTAGTATTAATTTTATTTCGCTGTGAAAATGATTTAATTATAAATAAAATTACATAAAAATTAGATTTTTTATTTATGAAACATACTACGAAATCCTCAGAATAATAGGTACCATTCGAGCAACTAAAAATGAGACTTGACACACCACGTGGTTTGACTTGCGCAGTAGACTATTTTAGGTCTAGCGGTATGAGGTCTGAGCGCGGGATGGGACCGGGCGTCTTCGGGGCGGCGGAAAGAGCGCGGGAGGCGCGGTCAAGTCGCATTTTTCTTGGCGTCTATAATGCCTACGATAGGCCGCACGTAACTGGTGGTAACAAAGCCAGTGCATAATCTATTGAAATTCCGCATTGCTAGGCCAGCGCAAAGTCGAATACCAACAGTGTAGGAGGTACGGTCAGCAACAGAAGTCGGTTAACACTGCTACTTTTTGACATCATCTAAAATTCTAAATTAACACAAAATTATTCGATAAACTGTTTTTTTTTTTCGTTTAACTGCTAAGACTTAATGTTCTTACAATTTTAAGTACTTTTGTTCCGATTTGAATTAAATATTTCGCTTAATAATTAAGATTGCAAAACTGCAAGTGTTAATCGACTTTTGTTGCTGACTGTACCATCACGGACACTGGCGGTAGACCACTTTTCAACCTTATTACTAAGGGCAACTATAATACACTCCTACCAACTTATCTGTGAAATGGCGAAAATTTGGAACTACGGCCGTCATGTTGAAATGTCTTCGATTGTGCCGACGCATGTCATTCGATTGTGTCGACGCCGGTCGACGCATTGACGGTGGCGTCCTCTTTCAGTTCACAGTAAGTTGGTAGGACTGTACAAGGCTTTGACATTATATTTAAAGCTGTTTAGCACTCTATATACTTGAATATCACTTGGAATGTTAATTAATAATTCATAGTTCTTGTATTTGATTGTAAATTGCATGTGTAGGTATATATTCAATACAATGTAAATTATTGTTTTATAAATAAATTTATTTATTTATTTATTTAAAACTCTTATACTATCATTACAGGTTACAAACCTAATGCGATAGCTAAGACTACTTGTAATAATTATTAACTATTTAAAATAACCTTATGAAACCATAAATGAAATGCATAAGGGTGAAAAGTGGTCAACCACAAATGTCCGCCGCAACGAACATGGCGGAATCGTGGGATTCCGCCATGTTCGTTGTCATACCAGTCTGTCAGTCTGTTTTCAGCCACCCAGCAGATTTACTTTGCCTCAACGCTTACGTTGGGCCATGCACGAAGCAAGAGCCAGCACCTACCCAAATGTCTTGTTCGACGGAGTTGTTGAGCTCCTTACGTCCTGAGTTGCGCTACACGATTGTTGACAAATGCACTGACTGGGCAGGTCCATTCAAAGTATGGTTCTTTCCTCAAAATACCATTTCAGACATGGATCTACATGGTCCTCACATGATCTGACCAAGTTATGTCTGGACTTTAAAAGAGACTATGACCCCTGAGTTTGTTTCGCCATTTCTTCGTAGTCAGATAGGAAATATCGACTCCATCCAGCTTATTTTTTTTTTAATAAGACTTGTAAAAGTGATTCCGATATCCTATTTACAGAATTTATGTACAATTTCATTTAATTTCAGAGCGAGCTCGAAAATTTAAGCACCATGTCTCCGTTAGGTTAGGTTTTTTTTAACCATTCATACAGGTAGGTATGTACCTACTTATTTTGCTGTTGACTGCAGAAAAGTTTGAGAATTAAGGGAGAATAGGATGCAAGAGCAAGCGAAGCGACCTTAGGAATTGGGCCCCCGACACGGCACGGTTCCTACACTGTTCCGAAGTTTTTAAAATTAGCGCCTTTGTAATCACTCTTCAAACTTGAACTAATTTTAAAGCACCTTAAATATTTTGTTAAGGTGTGTCCACACTATAACACGACATGTTATAAAACATAGTTATACTAGGTACATGTTTCTAAAGACAGGTTAGCAATGCTAATTAATGTGGACGTGTTAGATAGGTAACAAACGTTTAAGTGTTATGTTACGCACCCTTGGACATTTGGTGTTCAGAATCTAGTAAGGTACGAGCGGGTTGCACGAATTCCGGAGTTGGCTTGGTTCGCTCTAGCATCTTTATATAGGTAGGTATACTTAATCTCCATTAGGTATTTTTTCAGTAGTAGGTACGAACGGAACGTATTTCCGTCTTCGCCTCAACACAGGTCCTAAATAGGCAGCATATGTACCTCGTTCTAGTTACCTACAATTTGCCCAAAAGCTTGTTAACACAACCCCGGTTGGTACTACAAGTATTGGCATGGGCGTACCCAGGTTTTGGCCCAGGGGGGGGCAAATCAGAAATTTCTTAAGCCGGGACACATGCCACGTTTTTTTTTTCGCCTCAACAGTCTGCTCAATGTCCTTGATAAAATCTATGAGAGACCTATTTATAAGCGCCTCAGAGATTATGCCGAGATTTGGTTTTCGAACCAATCACTCTTGCGTACAACAGGTCCACCAAATAAACGAACACATAAGCGATGGTTTCCATCGTGGTGCGATGACGGGTGCTGGTTATTTCGATATAGCGAAAGCGTTTGCCAAATTCTGGCACAACGGTTTATCTATATAAATAAAAAGAGAAGTCCTAACTGTCTGACTGACTCATCAACGCCCAGCCCAAACCCTTCGACCTAGAAAGCTGAAATTTTGCACAGAGGTTCCCTTTATAATGTAGACAAGGAATAAGGAAGGAATTCCCGGTAGTATATTCCCGTGGAATATTTTCCGACATCCACGCGGACGAAGCCATGTGGGAAGTGCTAGTTATACATATTATTATAAGCTTTACAAACTCGGTGTGCCAGACCATCTCGTGCCCATCATACAAGACTTTTTGTCCTATCGAAGGAGCGCTATCCTCTCCCCAACCCATTCGCGCAGGTGTCCCTCTGGGCTCTGTGCTTTTTCCACTCATTGCCACGTTATTTATCAGCGATATCCCGAAAAGTAAAAAGGCACAGTTGGCTCTGTTCGCAGACGATACGGCCGTTTAATATTGAACGCCAAGACCTGATATCTCCACTCTTCAACTACAGTCGATAAACACGGCGCGTGGTTTCGAAAGTGCAGAATCGAAGTCAATCCCGACAAAAGTCGAGGTTCTCTTTTTGATGCCGCGTCTCAATCTATCTCCCCCAACCGACCGATCACCATGTTTGGCAAGCCGATCCCTTGGGAGAAGCGAGCCAAATATCTAGGTGTGACCCTCGATGAGCACCTCTGAGCACATAAAGCAGTCTGGTTCTGAATGCACGTAGCAAATTGTCACTTAAGTGTAAGTTGCGCATCTATACAGCGATATGATTGGGAGAACGCATCTCCCAATCATGACCTATGCGGGTTCAGTATTTGCACACGCAAAGTCCCGATACATCCATAGGATACAGACCTTACAAAATCGTTTCCTCCGAACGGCTACGAGATCCCCTTGCTTCGTTCGGAATGAAATCCTCCACCTAGACCTTAAAATCCCAACTATCCATCAATTCTTGAAACGCAATTCCAAGCGTTTCTTCGATACCCCCGCGAAACAACGCAACCCCTCTGGTTGTCGAATCCGCTAGTTATATCCCCTCTAAAATCAGAAAAGTCCGCCGTCCAAGGCACGTTCTCTCCGACCCCGATGACCCCATAACCCTCCTCCAAGAGAAAAGTAGGGCCACCAGTACAGTTTACAAACACAAATCTACATTCCAACCTCACCGACGAGGTCCGTTGCGACGACGACCCCCACGTAATTCCCCCCGACCCTTGATCGGTGAAGGAGTGCCAGCTTGTGGCGTAGCTGAGCCTGTAGTAGATAATAATTATCCAGATATGATCCAGCCTGTCCCTCCTTGCTGTCTTCCTCCCAGCGACGCCCTAAGCCGAGGTTCGTACACCACAGGGGGTGCCGTTAGCATGCAGTCGCTTAATTCATAGACTAATAAACGCAGGTTTATGGCCGCGCAGCGCGGGTTTTTTCTAAAATTAATGCATAATATATTGTACTTAATTGTAAAGTAAGTACACGACGAAGACGACCAACATAATATAACACAACTTTGAAACATAACTGAACATAACTTTTTTCGACAACATTACTTAGTCATACAAAAACCGGGGGGGGGGGGGGGGGGGGGCAGCGCCCCCCCTGGGTACGCCCATGAGTATTGGTATGAAGAAGTAGGCAGGTACCTACAATATTAGGTTGGGGAAAAAGTCTTTTCGCATTATAGTAAGTATGTATGAACTTAAAATAAAATCTCTTTGGCTATACTATTTGTATCTGGCTGGTTTTGGTATCATTGAAAGTTTAAAATTTAAAGAACATAATTCCAAATTCAAATTAGGAAAATGTGTGATTTTCATTTGTTTTTCGTACTGTCAAGATGTGGTCAAGATGATTGAATCTAATGAAGAAATTCGATACATTTTAAAATTTTACTACAAAAAAGGTAAAAACGCAACGCAAGCCGCGAAAAAAATTTGCGATGTTTATGGACCCAGTGCAGTGTCTGTGAGAGTAGCACAAATTTAGTTTAAGCGTTTTCAATCCGGAAATTTTGATGTCAAAGATGCACGTCGCTCTGGTCGTCCTATTACGGATAAAATGTATGCCATTTTTGAAAAAGTGGAGCAAGATCGGCATATCAGTAGTTACGACGTAGCTGAAGAACTGGGAATTGACCACAAAACAGTTTTGGCGCATTTGAAAAAAACTGGGTACACAAAAAAGCTCGATATTTGGGTACCTCACGAGCTCACTGAAAGAAACCTAATGAACCGTGCATCATTTGTGATTCTTTATAACGACGTAATGAAACCGAACCATTTTTGAAGAAGCTGATAACTGGTGATGAAAAGTGGATCACGTACGACAAGAACGTGCGAAAAAGGTCGTGGTCAAAGGCCGGTCAGGCTTCACAGACTGTGGCGAAACCCGGGTTAACTCGCAACAAGGTGATGCTGTGTGTGTGGTGGGATTGGAAGGGCATTATTCTTTATGAGCTGTTACCACCAGGCCGCACCAGCGATTCTGAACTCTACTGCGAACAACTGATGAGATTAAAGCAAGAAGTTGAGAGAAAGCGGCCGGAATTAATCAACAGAAGGGGTGTGGTTTTTCATCATGATAACGCTAGACCTCACACATCTTTAGCCACTCAGTAAAAATTAAGAGAGTTTGGCTGGGAGGTCTAAATGCATCCGCCGCATAGTCCTGACCTTGCACCTTCAGATTTCCACCTGTTTCGGTCTCTTCAGAATTCTTTAGGCAGTGTCATCACGAGAGGACTGCCAAAACCACTTGTCGCGGTATTTTGATCAGAAGTCCCAAAATTTCTATAGCAATGGGATCATGTCCCTACCTACAAGATGGCAAAAAGTTATCGAACAAAATGGTACCTACATACTTTAGATAAATGTAAATAATGTATATTAAAAAATGTTTTGAATTTCCTTAAAAAATGCGAAGAAACTTTTTCCCCAACCTACTCGTATTATGTACAATAATGTCGTAGCCAACTAGCTTAATTAGGCGTTTATGCTCGGTTTTGTGTAAATGGTAGCATTTTTTATTGCCAAACAGGGCAATAAATAGATTCGTAAGCTAGTGATAGCATAATCAACCTATAACGTTCCAACTGCTGGGACACACGCCTCCTCTCGGTGAGGAGTGGGCTGTAATCCACCACGCGTGTCTTCGAATTTTTGGTTCTAGGACATGCCGGTTTCCTCACGATGTTTTCTTTCACTGTTGCACATTATTTCATCACCACTACTCTCAAAAGAGTAGTGGTGATGAAATAATGTACACAAAGTAAAGTGCTTGTCAGGTTCCGAACCTACGACTTACAACTCCACCACCACTTCTGAAGCATAAGCTAGCTATTTCCATATGGGAGGGACTACTACGGAAAGTCTAGTCTTTGTTTCAGTAGGTAAAGATACAAGTCTTAATTTTAGCCAATAAGCCAACGTTCGCACGGGCTTATAAATGTCGCGGCAATTTTTTTTCGCGCACTGCATGTTCAACGCTCTGCTTAGCGCCGAGAGTTCAAAATCCAACAGTGTTTTTTCGACGCGCTGGGATGCACTCTGCTGTTGTTAGGTTGGATTCTCGAAGCTCGGCTCAACACCGAAAGTTGAATATCCAGTGCGCGATAAAATCCCGGCCCGATTTTTTTACGTCCGTGCGAGCGTCGGCTAACGGTCCGAAAACAGCTAGCGCATACGTCGAGCGGTGTGCAAGAGAACGCGCGAAGTGTAGTTCGCCTTATCGCAACAATTTGGCCACAGCATAAGCAATAAAATAATGAAGGGCGTCTTCATTATTCTACTGGATGGAAACCGAAATTAAATGCCATTCCTGTTTTTGCGGCAGGAGGTAAGTGCAAACGGCACATCATGTTATACCAAACTGTCAAATTTCTCCAAATGTTTTGTGGTAACTTGACCTGCTGCTGTGTATACACACGGCTTTACATTTCCAGTTTACACTGACCTCTCATTGTAAGGAAATCCTATACAATGCGAGATCAGCTTATATTAGAAATGTATAGCTTGATCTGTAGCCGTGTGTACATTGAATATTTTATCGTTCGATTAGACATTCAACAAACTAACAGTGTACACACAGCAGCAGGTCATGTTACTACAAACTGTCAAATTTTCGTAAATGTCAGGTTCCCGGGTGTATTTCTCAGAAATGGTTTAAACATATCTCAAAATTTAGTACCTAATTAGTACCAAATTGTACCACTTGGTAAATAGTTGGTAATTAGTACCTCGTGGGATCGCAAGTTAGGTACTGCAATAGTTTCATACACCCGCGATTCTGACGTCAGCTTGGCGGGTGTATTTTTGAGTAGCTGAGATTACTGAGAAGCTAGATATAAAACATGGATATTTAGTTCCTTATTGGTACCTCTCGAAACGACGAGTCCTGCCGGTCTATTTCTGTAAAAACTTACCTTTCAAAACGTTGGTGAAGTGAGCTGTCATTCCACCCGATGCTAAGTATCCCCGGTTGCCTCTCTACTCTTTGTGTCAAACAAACAACATATTGTAACATCCTGTATAAAGGAACGGCTGTAGATCAATTTTTCAATTTCTGACGAATTCCGACTGACCTAAGGTGTTTCGAGAGGTACCAATTCTTTAGGTACTAAATATCCATGTGTTTTATATCTAGCTTCTCAGTAATTTCGGCTACACAAAAATACAGCCGCCAAGCTGACGTCAGAATGGCGTGTGTATGAAACTATTGCAATAACCTGCGATCCCACGAGGTATTAATTATTTAACAAGTGGTATAATTTGGTACTAATTAGGTACTAAATTTTGAGATGTTTCAACCATTTCTGAGAAATCACCCGCGAATCTGACATCATTAACAAATTTTCTCATTCGATTTTTAAATTAACTATCAACATTTTAAGGTTTCAAATCATTTGGACAAATTGCTTGCAAGGGGGCCCTAGATAGAAAAATGAATTCCGGATATAAAACAAATAATATTTGTAGAATAACAGATATTTATTGCAAGTATTGTTAGGAATAAATAAATAAACAAGTATTTTTCCAATAATTTAATCAGGACATCAAGTAATACGTAACTTTCCAGAATACATAAATAATTTTAACAATTTAATCGATTACACCGTTGCCTTATCGATTATATTACATTAGTCGCTTAGATTTTACTTCAAATTGATCGCTACTTTGACTAACATAGAATATCAGTAAGACAGGGACCAGCCTGTTTCTACTACAAAGTATAATCAATGCTAAATAAAAAAACTAAAATAATTTTAAAATAACTGTTCACATATCAATAAAAATGGCATTAATTTTTCGCACTTATATTTTATTGGTGTGTCAACAGCTCTAGGAATTCCATTGATGTTCGCTCGAAACGATGCTGAAAATAATGATCTCCAGCGAGCGATTATGGAACGCATTTTCAAAATACGAAGGTTATTTTGATTTTTAAACGCTTGACCGCCGCTACACACACGATACTTACAAACATTTTAACAACAGACACCATTCGCTTCTATGAATGACGCTTTAGGCTATCCACACACGGATCATTCGGGAACCATACTAATTGTGGATGTGGCCAGCGACTGCCACTTTTCATAAGGACAATGAAAAGTGGCTATAGATGATGTGGCGGTCGCGAGTGGCACACATGCGAGCGCCCTGAATGTTCTCGCGAGAGCGGTCAAATGGTTAAATTAAAAATCAAGAGCTCCCACGTTTTATGCGATAGATAGATAATTATCTAGGCAAGCTATACAGAATGTACGCTTGTAGGGTTCCGTAAATACTATAACGAAACTCATTGAGCAAACATAACAGCTTAAATTGAATCCTATGAAATAAACAAAGGTTCGCAAAAAACAGAGCAGCAGGTCAAGTTACTACAAACTCAAATTTTCTCATTCGATTTTGAACTTAATAGAAATGAATGAATGATGATTTGAAGGTTTAAAATCATTTCGAGAAATTTTATCAGTTTGGTATAATCTGATGTGCTGTTGTCTGTACAAGGAAGCCGTCTTCATGCGCCAGGCATTTCGAAATTACTTTAGTCTGCGGACGGACAAAATGGACGACAAACAAAAACAAAGAAAGATTTACGGAACCCTCTAAATTAAAACAATAAGGCTGGCCACACGCGAGCCACTCACATTCGAAGACAGGCAAGTGCTTGTGGTTTTAACAAGTGGCTCGTGTGTAGGTTGCTTAACTTACTCAGTTTATTTTTTAATTCAACGGTTAATTTTAAAATAGAAGTTAAATATGGCAGCGGAAGTTACGTTAAATAAATTACATAGAAGACATTAAGATTCAGTTCAATCACTTTACTCAATTAATTTAGATTTAGAATGAGATAAGTAGTCATCGTTCATTCATTATAAATAAATCGAATTTATTGTAATGTGTGTTTTTCAGTATTTATTTTAAAATATCATACGCTGTTTAGTCAATAAAATTGAGGTATTTACGTATTAGTATTTGGCTTTTATTTTTATATTATTATCAGTAATAACAACCTTTTTAATGTACGTACGTTTTTTAAGGCAAATGTTAGTTAATAACTAAGTTTTCTTTATTCATTTTGTTGTAAAGGAGAGAAAAGTACTTGAACGACTGATGTCCGGTTAAGGTGTGGTTCTATGAAGTGTACTGACAGTGATTACTTATCTCACAACTAGACGATTACAACTAGATTATAGTATAGATTGCTTTGGTCGTATATAGTTTTTACAGCCACCGACAAAATAAACAGTTCCAAATAAAACGCGCTTTAGTCCAGCCAAAACGTTCAACAAATAAATATAAAAGACATGCGTGCGTTTTGGGTAAACGCTTGTCTTTGAAATAATTAATATTTCGTGGTGGATAAAACCTATCCGATGGAGAATTTGAAGACTTTTGTTATGATTAGTTTCAAGCCAGAAACGAGTTAAATAATCGAATAATTCGAATAATAGTTAGTAGTAGTATCGAATAATTCGAATAATAGTTAGTAGTAGTAGTTCGAATAATTTGGCCAAAGACTAAGTACCTGCCTCTTAGTTTATTGAGCAGAAGGTTTACCCAAAATACACGATTAAATGACGAATTGGCTGCATGATTTAACATCGATAATTCAATCGATTTGGTAATTTTTTTATCACACTTTTTAATGACGCATACGTCTGGAGTGATTAGGTACAACTGTGCGTTTTAACTTGAAATAAGACAGGTTGAGGTACTTACTAGAAGTAAGTTAAAGCAGCCTGATAGAAACGCACGCGCCAAGCGCACTGCGTCGTACCTACGCACCTCGTGTTTTAGCTCTAATTACCGAAATCTGAAGTAGCGAGCTTGTCTAGTAAGTACATACGAATAAATCACCATGCTCAAAATTGTCTATATAAGCGTGCTCACATACGGTATATTTTCTGTAGGCTCCACAATCGGTCACTTTATTTTTTTATATGACCTACGTTTTGTAGGACGTGTGCGTTGTTACATTTGTATATAAGTACTGTTTCATTTAGCTTCTACAAAAAATCGGCCACCGATTATATGCTATCTGCGAACACTCTAAACCTCGCTTAAAATTGAGAAACACATGAAGGAGCTCGTTTTATTTAAAATTCTCTGATATCGAATCAAGTTAAATTCATAAGCATCCGGTTTCGTTAGTTGTTACATTCCAGATCTGAAAATGTAATAAGACATGGCGATAAATTCGATAACGTCAAATGTATAGAGGTTTAAATCATCGATGTTATCTCACGCATACAAAATAAAACAAGGTGAGTGCATTAGGTAACTATTGTGTGCATCCCTTATTCAAACATGAATGATTATCCTATATTTAGTTTGCTATTTGCTTATAATATAAGAAGTATAAAATGGCAGTAGAAATAAAATGAGGGCATTTACAAGGATATTTTAGTGGAAGTCTAAATTTAAATAAATATTTTAAAACGTTAAAGGTGATGATACTAAGCTATATTTTTTATATGCGATACAGTTGGATAAATAGTGGAATCCAACCTTAAGGGGGTGACAGATAACAAAATTATAATGGCGGATTTTGGCGCCAAAATCTAATTTGAAAAATTAAAACGCGGTTTAGGGCCCTATCTCACTAGGACACCAGTGGCGGCGCAACCGCGCCGGCGTGGCGGCGGTGGTGTCCGCTTGGTTGCTTATCCAACCATACATGGTGTCCGCTTGGTTGCTCAACCAACCATACATTTTTGAAAGCGCAACCATGGTTGCGCCACCATAAACATGGTGTCCTAGTGAGATACCTACACAGTCATTGGTGTACCTTTGCATGCCTTAGGCCACGTACACATAGCGATCGTTTTCCTATTTACCACAAATAGTATAAACTCTATTCAGTATGGACACTTTTTCGCATGATTAAGTAAGGTGCGAGCAAATCTAGCGATTTAAATCTTTGGGCAGCGGGGTCAAATACTGCTAAAAATGACAGATTTTCATGGCGGCCGTTATAATATGACGGAACTGCTTTCCTAGGAAACTAAAAGGTACGTCGTAAGGTACGCGAATAACAGAGAAACGATCGCTTTATGTTCGAGGCCTAATAAGGTTGAGTCCTAACCAAAATTACCGGTCGTGCGAATTAACGATCTTTGCATTCTGACGTTACTTTTTTTGGCGAACCGGAATGCGAGGCTGCGCCGACCGAGGGCGCCTCCCAGTTTTCCGAGCAAACATTGACATTATGAAAGCGACGATCGCGACACGGACTAAAGAAAAAAAAACGCTCTGTATTTGGACAGCCGTAATGAGGATTTTTATGAAAATTCACGCCACCAGGTGGTGCCACTTTGACAAGAGGTCTTCCATTTCGACAATGAATGTAAAATTTATGATGACATGTTCATTCATTCGTTCATCATTCAGTCACAACTAAAGAACATATAGGCGCTTTGACACTTGACAGGTGCCAGGACATCTCAATTCTGCCACCTGGTGAACGGCATTTCAGAAAACTGTTTTTCTGGCTTTTCTAACATTAATAACATGACATTTCATTTTAATCGTATTGTACTAAATCTCCGTGGAAACCACAAACAATACGTATGTGGATTCCATGGAGACTTAGTTTATTGACTGACGATAATTTGAGTAGTTCTAAATTTGACAGGTCTACATCTACAACAGAGCCCCCAAGCGGGACAAATTGCGAGAATAGTTGACATTACGGCTGTCCCAATAGAGGCCGTTTTTGGACACCTTAATGTCAAAAACTGGTGAAAATGACAGATTTTAATGACGGTACGGTACGGATAAGTCAATTGTATTTGCCTACCGATGAATGAAAGATTATATTAAAGGACCATCCTCCCTGTTACATAATTGGCCATTTACAAGAGGATAGAAAATATCGAATACCAGCTACAGAAAAAATATGAGGGAAGGAAAATGGTAGTCCAAAAATGAAACAGACTTAGTTATAACCTTAAACCTATTTTCACAAAATTACATCTAAACATCAACATTACAGATAAAGAATTCACTAAATACAATTTATTTAATTTAATAATGTAATTATTAATAAGCGTAATAGATCAAAACATTAATGTTTTTTTTATTAATTTCTTTTTTTTTTGTGTCACCTCGGCGATACTAAGCCACTGTGATTGCTTGTTTTTTTTTTATTGTGACCCAAAGATATTTTTCAAGCCTTTTATGTATTTATTTCTGAAAAAGGGAAATCAAGAGAAAAATAAATCTTCAGCATAATTAATTTACAGGTAAACAAGAAAAGTTATGCGCTTCGGGAACCTTCGTATTTCCAAATTAGCACGAAGGTTGCGCCACTGAGTATCAGAGACCAAGCTTCTACGTTTTGTACTGTCGCACTTTGTTGTCTACCTATCATTGCCTTTCACTATCGTGAACTTTTATTTTTGAGACAAAATGTAACCTATGTCCTTCCCCAGGATGCCATCTATCTCCATGCCAAATTTTATCGAAAGCCGTTCAGTGGTTTAGTTTAGTTTTTCAGGTAATCGTCTATGATCGCCGATTGTGAAGAGGCGCCATTATATTATATTCGATCTCATTATCGCGCGCTCGTATTTTCGAAGATAGACGATTATTCCCGAAGCGCATTCTTTTCTTGTGATATCTGTATCGTGTATAGATTTTAGACAACTGTCTGAATTAATATTTTCTATTGTTGTGCTAGTAGGTATTATTTTGATGATGTTCAACGCAAAATTCCACCGGTAATATTCCTTACTTACCTATAAGTTTTGAGATTCATCAATTAATTTGTTTCGCGATTTTGTTCTGTAACAATCGAGCTACCATCACACAGAAATCTGATTTACAATACTGCAATAAAATAGCCGATGTAATGTTACCGGCCAAACCCGAATTCAGGCCGAACTAGTTTGTCCTAGGCCAAACCGGTTTATCCTCCGCGTGTTAAAGTCGCAGGGTCGCAGCCAACTAGCTTAATTAGCCGTATAACGCGAAAGCATTTCTGACCGCTCCCGCCACAATCCAAACCCTTCTGGCAGGAACGCCTTTCGCTCCCGCTCAGCCAATAAGGGCGAGGCGAAGCTTCTAGAAGCTTCCCTAAAAACAGATGACGCGCAGTCTTGTCGTTGATTTAAAAAAAAAAAAAGTATTTTTACAAAACCTTATCTTCGCCCCGAATTCTATTATTGTTTTCACTTCCCTTAGAGAATGTGTAGTTAACTGCCTAGCCTTTGAAAGTACCGCTCGACGGCCGCTAGCACGGCACCGCTCACTTCACTCGCTCCGCTCGCGCGCGGTTGTATGGTCACAGTTCTAACCTAATTAAGCTAGTTGGCACATCTTGCTAAAGGTTGTCACTGACAAACAAAAATCGACCCAGTATAGATAGAAATAAAGTTGGAAATAATAAACTGTTATAAATTTTTGCGTTGGACATCACCCGAAAAAAAATAACCGTAAAATAATAAAAAGTGGCTTTCAACACTTCAAATCCTTTTCCCAAACATTAACATCACTTCTGGACCTGCTATGAGTTCTCCAATCCTTTGACGTCGAAGGTTTTTCCCTCTAGATTCTCGTCTCCATAGTCCCGGTCATCGAATTCGGAGTCTTTGCCGTTTTGGACAGATTCTACGGCGGGACCATAGAGTTTGACACATAGAACTTCTTTGTAGTTTTCTAGAGCGAGTGCCAGGACCGAACCGCCGAGTAGGACCTCGCAGGATGTTATTCTTTCTGGTGGTGTGTACACTGCTATCAGTTTTCCTGTGGATATAAAGAATTTAGTTGTTATCTGAAGAAAAAAGATTAGATTTTTTGTATGTTTGTTTGTTACACTTTCATGGCTAAACGGCTGAACCAATTTTGATGAAATTTGGTATGGGATACTTTGAACCCTGGGGAAGGACACAGGTTACTTTTTATTGACATACCACGCGGGTGAAGCCGCGGGTGGAAGCTAGTTGTTGATGTATTGGTATGAAGGTCTAAATTCAGTAACCATAAAAAAGGATAAAAAAAAACTGTTTTGATTACTGGATAAACTTCCAGTAATCAAAACAGTTCATTTTTTTTCCGTAGTTCGTAGTTTGACGAACTTATATTGCAGTGGAAACCTATTTAAAAAAGAAGTTGTTTCTCTGGAACTCCATTAAAGTCTCATGTGTGTGTAACTGTGTACTATACCTGCGCGCGCGCCTATACCCTTCAAACGGCAACACAGTAACAGTGCTTATCGACTGTAGTAGATATTTTGGTATAATTGTAACACTATACGAACGCGTGAAAAGCATTGCAATTTATACCTTATACCAACGATATAAGACTCACATTACGCAAAAATCTCACTGTGAAAACAAGTGAAGCGAGCTTGAAGTGACCAGCTGTCATCCCTCCTAGGGGCTTACTTACTATGAGCTCTTATAGCAGGGCAGAAGTTGAACGGTTCCAGTGTGTGAGAGAGACGGAGCTATATACGACCATGCTTTCATGACCATGCATCCTTTTTTCTCAACGGATACATGATAGATGCATGATCTTTTTTCACGTCAAGGTATAGTTGTTTTATCTCACGAAAGCGGGCGTGCCATACTTGTATGTGTAAATGTTACATGCACATTGTCCTTGTGTGCGTAAGCTCGGGAGCGTGCTACCTGCAGTTACGCACACAAGAGCGCGTGTCTATACGCATTACATCTACAGGTATGGCTCACCCGCTTTCGTGAGATAAAACAACTATACGGCCCCTTATGCTAGGGATTGACACTATTGACAGCTGACTTGTAGGTTTTCCCGGTTATATTTTTACAGAATAGATCGGCTGTAGTACTTCTGTAACGATCATTCTTACCAGTATGCAAGTCCCACAGCCTGACGGACAGGTCCCTGCAGGTGTCGTCCGTAGACATCAGCACGCCTCCTGACTTCGCCAGCCGCAGCATGGAGGGCGCCGACACGTGGCCGCGGAGCGTGAGGCGGCAGTTACCTGCCGAAAGATGGATTGGTAATGTAAAATAGATAAGTATAAACAATAGTTGCAAACCTCATAGCTTCACAACTACTGATGATGATTTTTTTTCCATCGGATGATGTTTTTTTACGTTTATATATATAAGTATATGATATAAGCTTATATACCTATTATATAAAGGATTTTTCCTTATTCACACATGGGGTGCAGAGACACGTCAGAGGGTTAAGATCGACCAGATGGTGTCTCGTCGGCGCGACGGGACAAAGAAAAGTGTACAAGACATCATCACGTTTCTGAAGGCTACCGACCCTGACGACGTGCCAACGTTTGTGGCGAGGGATCTGAACCCAGACCACCTGGGATCTGACCTTCAGTCACATTCGACCACGTCGATGTTACGAGTCTGTTAAAATAATTAACGAAAGGCGTTCCCGCTAACCCGCAAATAATATAGCGTCCATACAGGCTAAATAAAATATTTCGATCTTAAATGTGGCCATGGACGACCGCGCTTGGGCACAAGCTACTCTTCCCATTCGTATGGGAGGCCTCGGCGTCCGCAAAATTTCTAGTATTAGTTTACCGGCATTCATATCCTCGGTCTACGGCACAGATAAATTAATCAGGAAAATCCTAGCCTCCACACTAGTTAATTTTGATGTGCCTTGTTTCACCGAGGCTATAGATGCCTGGAGACGCGCTTGCCCGAATTCAGACCCACCCGACAATCCATTTTCCCAGAGACGGTGGGATGAGCCGCTCTGCAGAGTAGTACAGAACAATTTACTTGACACGTCTGCTACTACTGCGGAGCGTGCGCGTCTGCTGGCTGTGGGTAAGTGGAAGTCGGGTCTGTGGCTTCATGCACTACCGTCGTCGAACATAGGCACTTTGTTCGACGACTCTACTTTCCGCCTCGCTGCTTCCCTGCGACTAGGAGCTCCTTCTTGTTCTCCTCATCGCTGTCACTGTGGCGAAGTTGTCAACAGCCTCGGACACCACGGCCTGTCTTGCAGCCGAAGTGCGGGTCGCTTAGCACGGCACGCGAACATCAATGACATCATCCGACGAGCCCTTGTCACCGTCGTCGTTCCAGCTGTATTAGAACCCAATGGCTTGGCACACGACAAAAGGCAAGAGACCGGACGGCATGACTTTATTTCCATGGAAGTTGGGAAGGCCTTTAGTGTGGGACGCAACGTGTGTCGATACTCTTGCGCCATCCCATCTTCCTGGCTCGGCGTGCTGTGCTGGCACTGCTGCTGCCGCTGCGGAAAACCTCAAGCGGCGGAAGTATAATAACCTTATCGGTAATTATATTTTCGAGCCGTTTGGGGTTGAAACCCTTGGGCCGTGGGGTCCGAGTGCTCATAGTTTGTTCAACGAAATCTCTAAACGGCTGGTTGACACTTCCCGTGACCCAAGGGCTGGCTTCTACCTTGGCCAGCGGCTTAGCATTGCCATACAACGTGGCAATGCCGCCAGTCTCTTGGGTACTTTACCAGTCGACAACGATGTGGAGGAATTTTTCGACGCCATATTTTAGTTTTTTAATAGTTTTAGTTATGTTAGTATATAATTTTGTTATTTTTAGGTTATGTTTACAGTTAAATGTATATGTGATAGAAGTTTATTTAAATATTATCAATTAAAAATTCGCTGTTCCCTTCATGTTCGCATAACTCCTCTAAATACTGGAATATTAGTTGTCAGACTTTCGGGCTAATAACGACCCTTAACGACTGTCAAAGATCTACGAATGACAGCCGGGACCAACGGCTTAACGTGCTTTCCGAGGCACGGAGAAGTGTTGATGTGTAAAGATGGTCACCAATCCACTGACCAACTGTGGTTTGCGTAGCTTAACCTGATCGATCAACCCGTGCGGCTGTTATTACTTAGCCACGAGCTCCTTAAACTCCTGCTTAACTTATTTAACCCTTTAAACTGACCTGTAACCAAATCCCACACCAGTATCCTGGTGTCAGCGAGACCGGACACCACGCATCCGTCCACCGAGCTGATGGCCAGCGCCACGGTGTCACACCCTGGCTTCCACTTCTTGAACAGCGTGCCTGACTGTAGGTCGTACACTACGATGAAGTTCGGACTGGGCTCGTCCAGTTCTCGCGAGACTACGCAGACGTAGGAACCTGGGGAATGGAATAGATTTATTAACTTCTGAGGCAATTACGAAAAAATACTGCGGGGATTACAGCACACGTAGCATGACTACCATAGAAACGGGTTTTGTCGACGGAAGAATAGACAAAATGACAGATTATAGAAATATTTCTACGCATTCTACGCGTCTAAGCATGTCAATGTGTAATTTTGTCTATTCTTCCGTCGACAAAACCCGTTTCTATGGCGGTCTTGCTAAGCGTGCAGGGTCGGATAAAGTTTTATAGCAGCTTTGAGTCTAAATTAGTGTCCAGGTAATGGCAATCGACTGGTCTCATTCATGTACAGTCAGCAACAAAATTCGATGAACACTTCAGTTTTCATGTTTCCGTTACCAAATGGAACCCTATTACTAAGCCTCCGCTGTCCGTCCGTCCGTCTGTCTGTCACAGGCAGGGCTGTATCTAATGACCCGTAATAGGTAGAAAGTTGAAATTTTCACAGAATGTGTATTTCTATTACGGCTATAACAACAAATAATGAAAATAAAATAATGTTAGAAATTAAGGGGGGTCCCCAAACATTAAAATTATCATTTTGAAAAAAAAAAAAAAATCTTAATTTCAACGGGGAAGCCATTAAAATAAATAAACCTATTTATGTGCTTGTATAAAGTCTATTTATAATTAATTAAGATATATTTTTAGTGTTCTTTTTATAAGTATTCCTCTCATACTGAGCACCTGCCATCTAATCTCTTCACCACCCTTGGTTGACTGGTAGAGAATGCCTAAGGCATTAAGTCCGCCTTTGTACATTTTAAGTGCGATAAGTTTATATAAATAATTAAATACTTCGAGTTTGTACCACCATGGACGAAAAAAAAACCACGGGGAGTTACCAAATCGCTAATGCTAATAACTCTAAAATTTAAAACCAGCAGAACAAGGTCAGCAGAGCAGAGACATGATTTTAAAGTTATCTTTCGAATTTTACTCCTTGGTAATAGTCCTAATTTGTGTGTTTGTGTTTGTGTTGTTGTTTAAAAATATATCATTTATTATTAAAAAAAAAAAAAAAAAAAAAAAATTATCTAGAGATAGGGTTTAAAATCAGGTGTAGGTACCTATTATTTAACTTACCCTCATAAGTAATAGCAGCCTTGGATGTGATGAAGTCGTGGTGCGGTATTCTTAAGTCGTACAGCAATTTCCGAGATGTGAGCGACCACACCAACAGAGGGAACGGTTTCTGAGTCTCATCACCACATACTAGCACCCTGAAGGAAAAAATAAAGACCTTGTTTATACAAAATATCTTCATTGCTTTTAATAAACAAGACGAGAGAGGGAGAGAGGAGCTCGTGGCTAAGTAATAACAGCCGCACGGGTCGATCCATCAGGTTAAGCTACGCTTGCTGGGGTTAGTCCGTGGATGGGTGACCATCTTTACATACCGAGACTCCTCCGTGCCTCGGAAAGCACGTTAAGCCATTGGTCTCAGCTGTCATTCATGAATCATTAACAGTCGTTACGGGTCGTCAGAAGCACGAAAGTCTGACAACCAGTCTTACCAAGGGGTATCGTATTACCCAGTTACTGGGTTTTGGAGGTCAGATAGGCAGTCGCTTCATGTAAAATACTGGTATTCAGCTGCAGCCGGTTAGACTGGAAGCCGACCCCAACATAGTTGGGAAAAGGCTTGGCAGATTGATTGCTTTTAATAGACAAAAAAAAAAAACTGCTCTAGGAAGCATAAAGTCACGAGTGAAATCCAAGGTATGGAGGTTTTCGTTGCTTATCAAATGCCAAGAATAAAGGATTGAAAGACATTTTTAGAACTAAGTTAGCTAAAGAACTGTGATGACATTAAGTGTTAGTTCCTAAAGCCTGCACTACACTACTCGCGAAGTTGCTTCGAAGAAGTACTGGTTGAAGTTAAAATCAGTTAAAAACGGTTGCACGAAGCGACCCGAAGTGCCCTATACACTCTCGCTTAACATCGATCAACTTCGCAAGTAGTGCAGTGCAGACTTTAAGTTTTTGTGTCCTAGGAAAGCGGATCCGTCATATTATAACAACCTTCATGAAAACCTGTCATTTTCAAACCCCGCCCAAAGATTTAAATCGCTAGATTTGCCCTCACCGTAATTAATCACGCGAAAAAGTGTCCATACTGAGAAGAGTGAGCTCACCCATTATTAAATAGCGTTTCCATGACAATCAAGTGAAGTCACTGCGTCATTGTGTCTCAGAGGTGTCAAACGAAACAGAAAGCGACTATTTTTTGACGCGGTTGGGCGAATCTAACGATTTAAATCTTTGTCACTGACATCATTTTCATGACAGACGTCACTGCGGCTGTTATGTGCGGTGACCGCTTTTGTAGGAACCCGTAGCTTTAGGGTAATAAATTGAAATAACAGTTTATTTTTGTTCTGAAATAGAATTCTTACCTTCCATCACCGGAAACCAACAGTGAATTAAGGAACCTGTCTTCTCCAGCTTTAAATGTCGTCACACAGTCACCTGGAAATACAAAAACCAGATTCAATTGTTATTTCAGTCTATTTAAATTCCAGTTTAACAAATATCAACTTTACACTAGTGTAAATTAAATGGATTTCAGAATGAAAGTCGATTATTAATCATTGAGTAAAACTTTCTATAAAAAATCTAAACTGATACATTTATTGAGTAATAACTGTAGCAATTACATGAAATGCTTAAAGCAATGTATCAAATAAATTAAGCACTTCAAGTCCACATCATTTGTGATTAGAAATAAAATAAATCACATCATCATTCTCCTGCTCTTATCCCAATCTATTTGGGGTCGGCGCAACATGTCCTTTTTTTCCATACTTCTCTATTATTCGTCATCTCGGTAGTCACCCCCTTTCTAGCCATGTCATCTTTCACACAATCCATCCATCGTTTCTTTGGTCTTCCCCTACTCTTATAGCCATCGACATTCATACTCAAAACTTTCCTCACGACATTTTCCTCACTCCTCCGCATCACATGCCCATACCATGACAACCGATTTCCGCACAACTTTTCAGTCACCGATGCCACTTTCAGACTTCCTCTTATGTACTCATTTCTTATTCTATCCATTCGTGTAACACCACACATCCCTCATAGCATTCTCATCTCAGCTGCATGCAATTGCTTTTCATTCATCCCTAATAAAAAATAAAATAAATCACAATCACACTAATATTATTAAGGCGAAACTTTGTGAGTGTGTGTGTGTGTTTGAATGTTTGTTACTTCTTCACGCTCAAACGGCTGGACCAATTTGGGGGAAATTTGGTATGTAGATAGTTTATACCCTGGATTAACACATAGGCTACTTTTTATCCTGGTCTACGCGGGTGAAACCGCGGGGTGCAGCTAGTAAATTACATTATACAGGGTGGCAAGGACATCGACGCGCAACATGTAAAATTTTTTTGTCGGGTATTAATAAAAACGTGTTTTTGTGTTAGGTACATTTAAGATATTTTTAACCGACTTCAAAAAGGAGGAAGGGGGAATTCGTTCCCCGATTACTCGAAGATGGCTGGACCGATTTGGATTTTTTTTGTTTTGTTCGAGAGGGTATACATCACAGTTGGTCCCATATAAAATTGATTAACTTTGCTTCGGTAGTTTTTGAGTTAGCTTAAATAATACGTATTTTTTCCCCACTTTTACATGGATGATGTTCTAGTTTGTTTTGCAGGTAGTGGTATTTGAATTTGTGTGGGGTAGGTACACAACTTAAAAGTGAAAAATAAAAACTTTTTTACAAAAAAATACAACCGACTTCCAAAAACAACACTACATAGTGAAAAATAACTTTAATTTCGGAAGTCGGTGGCAAAAAACGAAAATACATTTAACTAGACACCGACTTCCGAAATTAAAGTTATTTTTTACTTTGTAGTGTTGTTTTTGGAAGTCGGTTGTATTTTTCTTCCAAATATAAATATTTGTTTACATATTTGGAAACGAAATTGTAAACGTAGTGTAGATCCTGTGGTAGTATGATCAGCTCGGGCCACACTGAGGCGAAACACGCGCGGGATTGGGACGCGACTGCGCGCGTTGATTGTTCTAATGACTAGGATGTCATGCGACTATTCGCGAAAGTTTGAACACCTCCATACAAGTTAGTGGACACAATAGGGATGACGACAATATTTTTTTTTATCCGTTATGTAGGTTATAAAAAAATATTAGACACGTATTTTTTCTTTTTTTACGTAATCAAAAGATTACAGCGACACATTCAGTTAAACTGTGGCATGACGTTAGTTATTATAGTTATTTATATATGGCATCTCGCAGTTGACCACTAAGGGTCGAGACTGCTCAACCGGGCGTTTCCTGTGGGTTCTTTAAGCGAACTTAAAGCCCCCGGCCAGGCCTAAAACTAAGGTAAATTATTAGTCGACTGAGCGTCGCTAATAATAATATGACAGCCAGACGGGGCAGGCTGGATCATGACGGGGGGGACAAGTGCTACAGGCTCAGCTGTGCCCCCAGCTGGCACAGCTTCACCGAGTAGGGGATAGGGGGGGGGGCGGTTACGATTGCGACCTCGGCGGCGAGGTCGGAATGTATTCCGGGGTGGTCTACGTTTATAAACCGTACTGGTGGCCTTGCTACTCTCCTGAAGGAGGGTTATGGGGTCATCAGGGTCGGTGAGAATATGACGCGGACGGCTGTGGCATGACGTCACTCCTTGCTGATTTTATACGTAGCTATTAGTTGTGACGTAACGAGCCCCCACTCCCCAACATTAATGCGTTTTATCTAAGTCATTTTTGATTAATATGATAAAGCAAAATATACGTGTCTAATATTTTTTTATTATCTGACTGACGGATTAAATAGAATTTATTTTTTTTACCCAGGCGTCATCCCTTTTGACGAGAGCTAATTTTGTTCTTCATCCCGCACTCTCGATTCAATGTGGCCAAGAGAGAGAGAGACAGAGAGAGAGAGAGAGAGAGAGAGATATTCTACCATGTTTTAATGCAAATTAAAAATTCTTATTCTTCAGTAGATTCTCATTAGCCTACTGGTACACTCACCAGTCTCAATGTTCATGAGGTTGACATACATCCTGTTTCGGGACAGTGCGACCAGGTGCTTCGGGTCGTGTAGCCCGTAGTACGGCATCTTTTGATTCATCACGCCTTTCAGCGCCACCAGGAATGTACCCTAGATGGAAACGAAAACTTATGAAAAAAAAGACACTGAACAAATTGGTCTCAACTAAACGTAGGGTGATAGACTGCCTGACTATTTGAGAGGTATTTTAGGGTTTTTTTGAGAGGTTTTTTTTTGGTAGGTATTTTTGAGTTAAATGGCCAACTTTGGCGTTCTCTTATTCAGAGAAACTGAATGACTACGACAACTTATTCGAGTGGAGGAGAATAGTTATTAGTATAGTTTAAAACGGCCATGCTTTTCGTAATTTTTTTCTTATTCTTATAAATAAATCCAAAATTCCGAAGCAAGTTTCTCATAAAATGCGCGACTGGACTGCATTATTTCGTGCTCGAAGATTGACTACTGTACATAAGCAAATGAAATGAAAAATTTATAATAATATCTCTTAAATTGTGATTTAGTTCATAGCGGCCTCAGAATTTTGAAATAGGTAGGTATGTATGTAACAGCTATAAAAAAATCCCATTCAAACCCTTAAAACTACTAAAAACGCTCAGAATTAACTGTAATTTTCTCCTTAATACATTAATATTATTACGTAAAATTTATACCAAAATAAACGTTAGTTCATAGAAACAAAAAATAATATGATAAAGCAAAAAATACGTGTCTAATATTTTTTTATTATGTGACTGGCCGGCTATTTTTTTTATTGTTTTATCCTTTATTAAAAAGAACCAGGTTCTTAATAATTTATTGCAATCTAGCCTACAACACTAATAATCAATTTTAATCTAACTTAATTTTTTACGTGATAATTAAAGGCTAAATTTTTTTTTTACCCAGTCATCGTTTTATTGGTAGTTCGTTTAAGTTAATCAGTAAACATATTTTAAACATAAACTATGAGTAGGTATAATTTACCTGATCTAAGTTATACACTCTAAGCTCCCTGCGACATAGCACCACACATTTATATTCGTCGATTGGCACCAAGTTTATAGGATGGGTCACACCGACCATCTTTCTAACCATTTGACACCTGAAACAAAGTAAATTATTGTTTAAAATTAGGATAGTTTATAATACGGACTGTAATTTAGATCCAGCTAAGTGCAAACAGCAGTTTTACGAGGCAAGAAGGCTAGTTTGCCCTGTGACACAATCCAACCAAATCTATCTTGAAAATGATATCATTCAGAAATCCAAAAATGAATGCATGGTTATAAAAACCCACCTCAGACCAAATACAAAAGTTTCAGAAAATCAATTAAAACTGTCTGGTATAAAAAAATATAACTGGACGTATTTTTGTTTCTACTATTTTTATTAAAAATCATTAAAAATATGGAATGATAGAAACTGGTTGCATAAATAATACAGAGATTTTTTTAAACTGTTCTTTAAAGTTTTGGGTTGAGTTTTGCGTTTTGGGATTTTACAAGGTGTGTTTTTACAATCAAAGTTCAACTTGTACGAGGGTTTCATAATATTTCGCGCGAAATGGCCGCGACAGAGGAGGGCTAAGAATAAATTTAGTCGTCTGAACGTCATCATCAGTGGTTCAAACTATCGTTAATAACATAAATATTGACAGCCGACAGATTCAGGTGTTTCCACATGTTTGGTTGTAAGAACACACCTCATACAGGGACAAGGTGGGTTTTTATACTCATTGAAACATCCTTCCTTTATAAACTGTGGGCTGCTTGTATGACCGAGGTTTGTTTTTACACTTAAAAAGTTTGTTTTGCCATAGAGAAAATAAATACGTCACAAACAGGATTTCGGAAAAGTGGTCTGAGGTGGGTTTTTACAATCATGGATTTAATTATATAATACTTACTTCAATACATCCCAAACACAAATCTCCTCTCTGTCCGTAGAAACTGTGGCCACAAACTTCCCCCTACTATCAAATCTCACAATCAAATCATAAGTCTTCGAATCAAACCCATCATTCATCGAGAACTCCCTCTTTTCCTTCGTATCCATAATCTTCCAGAAATCCAAGTTCTCAGGGTAAAACGTAGGTACAGGAGGCTCCCGAATCTCTTTCATCCAATCCTGAACGATTTTGCTTTTGATTTGATGTCCATTTCGCTGTCTTTTCTCCATGGTCATTCGGAGGAGTCCGTAGAATTGTCGATGGTCATAGTCTAAGGCGTAAGAGTGAGTTTCGAAGACGTCTTTGAGGACTTCAATGTGTTCTGGTAAAGGGTCGATGTGTACCAGGGCTATGTCTTCGAGGAAGTGGCAGCAGTCTGTAGCTGCTAGCTTGTCGTGGACCCAGTCCAGCTGGGTGAAGTACGGCTGGTTGGCGAAGGTTTTTGGATCGTCTTTGTATACGTGGTAGTGCTGAAACGGAAGCTCGTCGAGTTTTCGAGTGTTGTAGCTGTGGAGAAAAGTATTCGTGATTCATCTATTTTGATGTTTTGGTTGGAGAGTGATGAGTTGAGTCATTGAGTGTAACAATTCACAATAGCCTCCATGAATATGACACAAGTTACGATTACAAATCGACAAAAGTTTATTAAGGCGCGGACTGACTATGGTTTTTAACGGCACACAACCGCGTAATCTATTGTCACCATTAGCTGGCTTGAAATAAGGTTGAAAATTGAAAATAAGATTTGTTTTGCCGAGATGTGACTTAGTTGCGAATGTGCATTTATTTTCCGGGTTTTTTTAGATTATTCAGAATATACACAATAAATTAAATAATTGTCCGGTTAAAGTTTAAAAAAATGCTAATTCTATTAAATTCTTAAAAACAGAATGTCGTTATCGCTGAAAATACAGAGATGTTTTTATTTTTATTTTATTTTATTCAGGGACAATAAACAACTACAATATGTGTTGAAACAGAGAAAAGATAATACAAAATATTAACAATATTGCAGCCCACTACATTATCCGCATATTAACATAAGAAAATATGATAATGAGTGCCACTAGATAGGCAATAAAACTAATAAATAATTACATCACATTAATAATAAATTAAATATATCATGCAAAGTAGAAATTATAATTGATTTCTTGGCAACTAACACAAAACAAAACAAAAAAAAAACAAATATATAAATAGTAAAGTTTAGAGTATCTTACATTCCTATTATCATTATTGGGTTATAATAATTTCCATAACATTGCATTTAAATTTGGATTTTGAGCATACAAATATATCAATACTAACAAAATTACAATTATAAGATTCAACCATTCGACGGATAGGACAGCGCAAACCAGAATTAGTTCGACAGGTATTAACAGCAAATAAGGTACCTGCACGGACACTACGTATATTAACAGTGCGTGGAACCACATAACATAGTTTGCTCGTGAGATCGATGCAATCAAAATCCCCACGAACAATACCATACAGTACAGAAGCCTCTAGATACTTACGTCTAGATTCTAGGTTGACCTGCCTATACTTATCTAGTAATTGTGAGTACGACAAATACGTTTTGTGGCATCTGTAATGCATGGCTCGTAGAAACTTCCGCTGGACTTTTTCAATCTCGTCTATGTATTTCTGGTAAAACGGGTTCCAGATAAGGACAGCATATTCTAATTGTGATCGTACAAGGGTCTTATAAAGGTAAAGATATGTGGAGACCCGCTTGAACTCAGTGGACGATCTCATAACGAAACCATACATCTTAAATGCTTTATTTACAATTGTTTCTATATGTTGGTTTAGGGACAACTTAGCATCAATTAACACACCAAGATCTCTCACAGTTGATACATTACTGAGTGTTGTGTCGTGCAATGAGTATTTAAAGTTAATAACTATTTTATTCTTAGTGAAATTGATGCAATTGCACTTGGAGAGACTAAGGTGTAGTTTATTGTTTAGACAATAGTCAGTGAGTCTGTCCAGATCTAATTGGAACAGTCGACAATCCTCTACAGTCTGTATGGACCTATAAATTTTTAGATCATCAGCGTATATAAGAAACTTAGTATTTTTAAAACATTTATCTATATCGTTAATGTATAAAATAAATAATAGTGGTCCCAGGATTGAACCTTGCGGAACACCCGAGGTTATATGCACTGTTTCAGACTGATGACCATTCACGACAACCTTTTGTGTTCTATTTTTAATATAGGATGAAAACCAGCGAAGCAAATTCCCCCGTATACCATTAAACGCAATCTTATTCAGTAGGATTTCATGGTCAACCTTGTCAAAAGCTTTTTTGAAATCTGTATAAACCGCGTCAACTTGCACCCGCCTGTCCATGTTTTCAAAAAGATAGTTGGAAAAAATTAATAAGTTTGAAACAGTCGAACGTCGCTGAACAAACCCATGTTGCTGTGGGATGATGACGCTGTGTAAGAATGGATAGATTTCATTGTGCACAAGTCTCTCAAAAAGTTTTGACAAGGTCGATAGAATAGAGATAGGCCGGTATTGCTCTACGTCATGTTTTGAGCCATTCTTGTGTACAGGCGTGATGTTAGCCCGTTTCCATTCATCCGGGAAAACACCCTCGCTTAAACATTTATTGTAAATAATGAAGAGTGGCTTACAGATACTGCCAGCGGTGGCCTTAAAGAATAGAGCTGGGTACCCATCAGGACCTGCTTCTTTGGATGGATCAAGTAATTTCAACTCTCTAAGTATTTTGTCTTCTCCAATATGCAAGTTATCTATCAAGCTAACATTGGCATTACAGTGTGTAGGCGGGGTCCAGGCCGACAATGAGGGTGAACTAGGTTCAAACACAGACTGGAAAAAGTCAGAAAACATATCACAAATCTCTTCTGGGGCACTTGATTTAATGTTTTGATAGTGCATGGTGGATGGAATACCAGATTTATTTTTGCGATTTGATATATAAGAAGAAGAAGTCCAGAAGTACTTAATGTTTGTTGTAAGTTTATCTTCAACTGAATTAATATAGCTTGAGTAGCAGGTCTTACAGGCTTCTTTAAAGGTAACTCTATATTCCGAAAATTCATTGTAGTCTTTGACGTTCTTATATTTTTTCCATTTAATCCAAAGACGTTGTTTTCTCTTGTAAATTTTAATTAATTGTGCTGAGAACCAAACCGGAAAATCAAGTGTACGAGACTTAACACGCGGCACATTGCGTTCAGCAATGCCATCGAGAACATCATAAAAGCGTTGCACGGCCTCCTGCGACGGAAGGTGCTCCAGCAGGTTCACCCATTCAACCTCACTAATTTGTTCATTAATCACATCATAGTTAGCTTTGCGAAAGTCATACTTACTCAACGGTTTTCTTTTGAGAGCTTCTGTGGAGATACTTGTGGGGGCTGTAGCAACAAACGGAGGATGATGCGTGTCTATAGGTAGTAGTGAGTCTAATGGAGGGCTTATAGTAATAGCGGTGTTAGAAATAAACAAATCTAAGATCTTCCCATTAGCATTAGGTATGTTATTAAATTGGCATGCATTCAGGGTCGACATGAGCTATGCCAATTGTGAACATACAGGGGACGTACCAGAGCATGACATACCAGTAAACTGTTGCAACCCAACAGACTGTCCAACCTTCCACATAATTTCAGGGAGATTATAATCACCAACAATAAATATATTTTCAACATAAGGTTCATTTAATATATCCTGCAGAGCATCAAGGTGAGATGTATATACATCGACAGTCGCCCAAGGTGGTATATGTATACAGCACTAACTACGTGCATTTTAAAGCTATTGTCCTTACTCGGAATACCAACCGTAAGATGTTCAATGCACGTCGGTCGACCAGAAATGTCAAGCAAACATGACCGGAGTCCACGCGACACCGCGACCAGTACCCCCCCACCATCACGTTTACAAGTTGTGTCGCGATCTCGATCACAGCGGTAAACAACGTATCGAGGATCCACAAACTCAACGCTAGCAATATCAGGTATAAGCCACGTCTCAGTCAATATGATTATGTCGTAGGAAAACGACAGAATACTCAAATACAAGGTTTGCAATTTGGTTCTTACCCCTCTGCAATTTTGGTAGTAAACAGTTATGTCGCTATTATCCATTAATCAAAAATTTTAACGTAAATATGTATAAGGCAGCAGGTATGGTACACATAGAGTTCAGTCGTAGTATAGAATGATAGCAGGTTTTAAACATATTTATATAGAGATATACCATGTCGTACTCACAAAGGAAGATGTTCGACGCCAAAGTTTATTTTTGTGGAGCAACTTCCAAATTTTTTATTGGGAATAACAAACTATTTTTTACTATTCTATTTGGTTAAAATTTTTCTTTAAACCCTTCTCTGTCCACTGTATTTTTTTCGTCGGATAGTTTCATTGCGTTACGTCATACTCGACAATCCAAGAAACCGTATTTTGTGAATATTGAGCTAATACCGCGCCTTAAGATTACCGATTTCGACAGGACTGTTTTATGAAGCATGAGTGCAGTAGACATACTTAACAAAAAAAAAAAATAATTACCCGACTACAGCAAAGCCAAAGGTGGGTTATGATTTTAAAAGGCCATGTTTGTATGTATGTTCATATGTTCCCTCAGAACTCTAAACTACCTACTGGTCGTATTTTGACAAACAAGGTATCGTTGGAAAAGTCATATGACGGCTATATTACGTCAAATAAAATCAAGATGGCGGCTTAAAGCTGATGTAAAGTGACCCCGATAAACTTTTTTGCTGTGCTCTTCCACATCTATACAATATCTTCGTACATTGTGGAGTTGTGACACGGTTGTGAACCTGTTACTGCAGTACCAATGTATAGTTTTAGTTAGTATAATACTTACTATTCTTCAGAGAACTTGTTTTCTTGTGAAACCAGACGGCCAGCCATCTTGGCATCGTTCTCTGAATACCATTTGCCCTGCAAATAAAGAATTGTACACATATGTTAAATTATAATAAAATCAACAATTTTTTTTTTATATTTGGAGTATAACTAGAACTTAACTTTACTTTTAATATAAACATAACCTAAAAATAACTAAATTATATCCTAACATAACTAAAACTATTAAAAAACTAAAATATGGCATCGAAAAATTCCTCCGCATCGTTATCGACTGGTAAAGTACGCAAGAGACTGGCGGCATTGCCACGTTGTATGGCAATGCTAAGCCTCTGGCCAAGGTAAAAGCCAGCCCTTGGGTCAACTCAACAATTTAATACATAATTAATGGAAGTTGGGCCCTAGAATTCCGTCAGTTACCTTGTTTTAGGCTCGCCACACACGGGCCACACGCTACAGCCACAAAACGCCGTCACCTGTAGCTGGAAGCGGCTGCTAAGTAGCGGAAGTCCGCGACACACACTTGTGCTCGGTGACCGCTACTTTTATAATATAGCTTTCGCTTGCGGCTTCGTCCTCGTGGTATATCGATAAGAAGTAGCCTATGTCCTTCTCCAGGGTTCAAAATATGCCCATACAAAATTTCATCAAAATCGATCCTGCCGTTTAGTTGTGAAAGTGTAACAAACAAACAAACTCACTTTCGCGTTTATAATATTACTAGCAGCGCCCCGCGGTTTCACCAGTGTAAGTCTTGAATCCGCAGAAATATTGGAATAAAAGTATTCTATGTGTTAATCCAGGTTATACACTATCATCATCTGCCTAGCCTTTTCCCAACTATGTTGGGGTCGGCTTCCAGTCTAACCGGATACAACTGAATACCAGTATTTTACATGGAGCGACTGCCTATCTAACCTCCAAAACCCAATACTCCTGGTACGCCCATTGTATATATTGTAGTGTTTGATTATGTCTTTTTTTTGTTATGTATTTTTGTGGTGTACAATAAAGTATATATATTATAAATAAATAAATAATAAATAAGACTGGATGTCAGACTTTCGGGCTTCTGACGACCCGTAATAACTGTCAAAGATCCACGAATGACAGCCGGGACGAACGGCTTAACGTGCTTTCCGAGCCACGGAGGTGTCTCGATGTTTAAAGATGGTCACCCATCAACGGACCAACCGCGGAAAGCGTAGCTTAACCTGACCGATTGACCCGTGTGGCTGTTATTACTTAGACACGAGCCAAGTTAATATAAACCATATCTGTGTGCCAAATTTCATAACAATCCGTTCAGTAGTTTTTGCTTGAAAGAGTAACAAACATCCATCCATCTATCCTCATAAACTTTCGTGTTTGTAGTATTAGTAGGAAGTAGAATTAGGTTAGTTAGAATTAGGATTGCTAGCGTTTGGTTTAGTGGTCGGTGGCGGCCACACGAAGTGAGAAGCGGCCTATCGTGGCGTATAGCGACCACCGGGGTTATCCGTGTGCGGTGAGTTCATATAAAATGTACGGAAACCGTAGTCCGTAGCTCGGTGGCGGCGTTTTATGTATGTATGTGGTGTTTAATGTATGTGCTCGTGGCTAAGTAATGACAGCCGCACGGGTCGATACATCAGGTTAGGCTATGCTTGCCGGGTTAGCCCGTGGATGGGTACCATCTTTACATACTGTGACTTAACCTAGCCTGGGAAAGCACGTTAAGCCGTTGGTCCCGGCTGTCATACGTTGATCTTTGACAGTCGTTACGGGTCGTCAGAGCCGAAAGTCAACCAAAGCTGTGTTACCAAGGGGTATCGTATTACCTAGTTACTGGGTTGTGTAGGTCAGATAGGCAGTCGCTCCATGTAAACTACTGGTATTCAGCTGCATCCACTTAGACTGGAAGCCTACCCCCACATAGTGGGGAAAAGGCTAGGCAGATTGATATTGAATACAATATCAATCTGCCTAATAGTAGTAGTAGTAGTATAATAATACTAAGTAGGTATATTTTACTAGGTTTATACAGAATTAAATTCTCTTCATTATTTAATTAGCGACCTGTCATCTATAAAGTGGTCCAAATAGCTTTTGGCACCAGATTCAAAGGAGCAACTGAATTAGTAATAGCCAGATGCTATCGCCGACCGGCTTGACCGACTTTCTTGTCGGCGGGACTCCAATAATTAAATTCTTTGTGATGCCAGGTCAATTTCTCAAACGAATATTATATGGCAACATTAATGTGACAAATAGTCAAGCGCGCGTTAACTCCTGCAATTGGCTGTTGACAACACAGTACTTGAAGATTCCTCACATATATTGCGATGGGTTTCTTTTTCTCAATAATTGTACCCAAGTAAAAATTTTCATTTCGGTACATTTATTGAGAATCTGTACCTATCTAAAATTATATTTATAGTTCAGAATAGTACCATGCACATTTATCAACAATTCGGCCAAAAGAAAAGAAAGAAGAGATTTTATGAATGCAAAGCATTTCATTTAATAAACATACTTTTGTGAAAAAAAGTAATGATTTGACTACCCATTTGTAACACGTTTATTTTGAGTTTTATAATTTTTCGTTCCACACGGTTACTTCAAACAGAGAAATCACACTCAACGAGCTCAAAACGTAAGTTTCTTGTAGTACAGCTTTTTCTTCATCATAATATTTGTCAGTCATCTGCCTAGCCTTTTCCCAATTATATTGGGGTCAGCTTCCAGTCTAACCGGATGCAGCTGAATACCAGTATTTTACATGGAGCGACTGCCTATCTAACCTCTACAACCCAGTAACTGGGTAATACGAAACTCCTCGGTAAGACCGGTTGTCAGACTTGCGGGCTATTGACGACCCGTAACGACTGTCAAAGATCCACGAATGACAGCCGGGACCAACGGCTTAACGTGCTTTCCAAGGCATGGAGGGGTCTTGGTATGTAAAGATGGTCACCCATCCACGGACCAATCACGTGCTATATCCTCACCTCGTAATAGTCTATAAGCGTCTGTCGCACGGCTGCGTCGCAGTCGGCCAGGTATCTGTCACTGGCCGCGCTAGCCAGCGCCGCGTCCCGCCAGCGCGCCGCGCCGCGCGCGTCCCAGCGCAGCCAGGGGGACAGCAGGGCCGCTAGCTGCGGCCACACGAGTGAGGCAGGGGCCCACGGTACTGCCGAACAGAACGGAACAATAAGATCTAAGATCCTCCACCGACATGTGTTAACAAATATTTAAATGATAATTCCCTAAAACTCATGTAAAATACACAAGAAATGCTTTTAGGGTTCCGTAGTTAACAAGGAACCCTTATAGTTTCGCTATGTCCGTCCGTCTGTCCGTCCGCAGCTTAGCTCGGAGACTCTTAGTACTAGAAAGCTATAGCTTGGCATGGATATACATATTCATGACTCCAACAAAGTGGTAAAATAAAATCATCAAATAAAATTTTTTTTAGTGTAGAAGTTGGGATCTTTTTTTTCTCGTCTACCCCATAGTGTGGGGTGTCGTTGGATAGGTCATTTAAAAATATTGTGGGTTTGTAAAAACAATTTTTCGATTTAAGGATCCGTTTCTGAAATATTATATTAAGCTTTAAAGTGCTAATTTTTGTTAGAGTCAAGTGTCCCCCGCTCCCTGCCAGCTAAACGGTTAGTTTTAATGGGTGAAATAATTCATGGTAGTAGTATATATAACGAAATTAAAAGGAAAACTATTACAGCTAAGTAGGCTTTTCAATTTTTATTGATTTTTCCTTACGCACCTGACATTTAAATAAATAACAATCAACTTACAATAAGTCTCCTCACTCCTGAACAACTCATCATGCGCCAAGATATCCAGTATCTCGGTATCATCAAGCCCTCTCCTAGACGCGGTCAGCAGAGCGAGGCAGGTCTTCACCCTGTCAGCTCCCAATGCTGCCTCTGTGGTGATCAGGATCTGGGTCAGCTGGCCTTCCAGGTCCTCGCAAATGACCAGTTCTGGAGTTGTTTCGGGTTCCGATAGTTCAGTGAAGGTTTCGGCTGATAGCGAGATTTGCCATGCTAGGATCTGGAAGATGAGAAAGAGTGTGTTGCCCAACGGTGTTGCCATTCAAAATTAAATCTTAATGTGAAGAAGTAAAGTGTGGATTTTATGTAATTCACATCGGTTTACTGAGTAAAGTGGGGATTGCAGTATGGTAGAAATTTCTCATGTTATTTGAGATGTTTCTTTTGGAATAACTACGTGCATATAGCGTTCAAGTACTGCCAATAAAAAACGAACCGTATTGCAATGCTATAGAGTATACTTTTGCGCAGTTTTGTCTGCTGCCTTCGATAGCAGCTTTCAACAGCTCATCAAAGCTCGTCGTCACTACCCCAATTTTGTTATACGTCATGGCAAAGGCCTAAATCACTTTTTTAACCCAAGAATACAATTAAAAACCAACCTTAGCATAAAGCGGTAGAGTACACTTTTGCACAGCCTTCACAGCGGCCTCTGGTGGCGAGGCGGCCCCAGTCTTGCTATACGTGGCCGCACAGGCCGTTAATACGGCCTTAGCTTCATCGGGCCCCACCGGTGGTGCCCTGACGACTTTGGGCCCATCTTCTGATGATAGTACAGCCATGATTGCCGAGCTGGAAGGCTCGTCTTTTTCTGTGAAAGAGTTTGTAAGTCTTATGAGTATTTTTTTCTGAAGGATCACCTCACCAAATCAAGTCACCGGCTTGATTTGGTAATATTGGTGCAAATGTAGAGGCGCGCAATTTTATCAAAAATAATCTCTAATACCTTCAGTGACAGTGACGATCATCTTTACGTTGTGCGGCAGTCGCTCGGGCAGCCAGCGCGCGGCCCGCAGCGCATCAGCTCCTACCACGCACAGCAGCGCGCCGCGCGACCGCCCCACGCCGCCCAGCAGGGTGGGGAGTGCCGCTGATAGTGACCATACATCCTGGACACAAATGTTAAGTCATCGATTATAGTGTCTTATGATTCTGGACACAATTTTCAAATGCTCGAAAGTAGCGTCTGTTTTTGGACATACTTGAAACAGTTGGAGTAATCGACAACAGTATCTGATATTTTTGGACATTTAATCATTTTGTGGCGAACCAAACTAGTATCTATGGTTCCCACTATTAGTTCTTAGTTCACTGACAACACTGGTTGGTTTAGAGCAGGTATGGGCAACCTTTGACATGTTGAGGGCCAAACTTTAGCGTGCAAATACGTTCGCGGGCCGCGTTTAAAAGTACTTAGTGCATTTTAAAGTAGTGATAATATTTTTTGCGATAGATATTACACATGAAATAATACGATAATGTTATTATAGTACAATTTATTAAAATAACAAAATGAAATTTAAAAAAATGGTACATTATAATTAAATTGTTAAATTTGCAATTGTTACAAACTACGAAAGTTAAATACACCGAAATCAATGAGACACTTGAGCTTGAATTTGGGAAACTAATCCATCGATATTTGGATTAATTCCACTGATACAAAGACGTAAAGAATTTTCCAAATTATCGTCAGTCAGTCTTGTACGATGTGTTGATTTATTAACTTTCATCAATGAAAAGAACTGTTCGCATTTATAAGTACTGCCAAACGCACAAATCAATCTTCTTGCGAATTTTCTAAGCTGCGGAAAATCGTCTTCTTCTAGGTATTTTTTGTAGAAATCGCACAACTCTACGTCTTCAAATTTGGATTTTAGGAGTGAGTTTTCTTGAATCTCGATTAACTCCATTTGTAAGTGTATTGGAGCATTTTGTACATTACATTTTGTAGGAGTAGCAAATAAACTGAAACAGTCTTCCATGTTTTTGATGTCGCTAAATCTGTTCGAAAATTGTTCCGACAATAACTTGAGTTCTTCAGCATATTGAGCATAAGCAATATTTTCATACGCAGAGAGCGTGTTCAAATGGTAACTATTACCAGACAGCATCTGTGACTCCCACAAGCGTAGTTTGATCTGAAACGCTTTCAAATGGCTGTACAAATCATTTATTAACTGTCCTTGTTTTTGAAGTTTCAAATCATTCAAATAGCCTGTAAGATCGACCAGAAATGCTAAGTCACATATCCATTTTGGGTCACTTAATTCAGATAGTGGTTTATCTTTTATTTTCATAAAGTCTGCTATCTCATTTCTAAGCTCGTAAAACCGTTTCAACATTTTTCCTTTGCTCAGCCATCTGACTTCACAATAATATGTTATGTCGTTATATTCAGCTGATATTTCATCCAAAAACGCCTTGAACTGACGATGGTTAAGCCCTCGGGATCGAATAAAGTTGATGGTTTTTATTACCACATTCATAACATTCTGGAGTCGAATGGACTTAGAACACAAGTTCTGTTGGTGGATAATGCAATGAAGGACTATCAAATCATCTTTTTGCACATTTAATTCTGTTGCTTTTTCATTCAATATTCCGATGAAACCTTTACGTAAGCCGACCATAGAAGGTGCACCATCAGTGCATACTCCAATTAATTTTGACCATGGCAAGCCAAAACTTGTGAATACCTTTTGAACTTCAATAAAAATATCCTCTCCTGTAGTGGTTCCTTTAAGCGGCTGTAAAGCAAGCAATTCCTCAGTAACAGTGAACTCCTTATCAACACCTCGAATAAATATAGCCAGTTGAGCTCTGTCAGACAAATCGGTGCTCTCGTCTAATGCTATGGAAAATGATTCAAAACCAGCCATACGGTCAGGCAATGTTGTTTTTATATCATTAGCCATCATTTCTATACGTCGAACAACAGTTCGTCTTGACAAACTAATTTTTTCAAATTCATTTTTCTTTTCAGGACACAAAATACTGCAAACTTCTAAGATACACACCTTGATAAATTATCCTTCGGCAAATGGTTTTAATGCCTTTGCCAATTTTGAGCTAACTATAAAACTAGCTTTCACAACATTATCAAGTTGTGTTCTTTGTTTATGAAACATTTGTTGCTGTTTTTCCAAATTTGCGATAAGCTTCTGGATTTTGTCTGTTCTTAATTGTCCTGTCAGTGAGTGCAGCGTAGCATGCTTAGTTGAGTAATGCCTCTTTATATTTAATTCTTTCATTACTGAAATGCACAATTCATTACACAGCAAACAAATAGGCTTACCATTGTGCAAGATAAAAAAGAATTCTTCAGTCCATTTTTCTTGAAACTGGCGACCCCATGTATCTACTTTTCGTTTCTTTCCACCAGACATCATTTATGTTTACTTTTCGTTCAATAAACTTAATAACAAACTATAGTTAGTAACCACTCAAGATGCACACAAAGTCACAAAGCAAGTTGACGGCTCGAGCAGTTCGCTAGGATATCGCTTGTCCAAGTTATCTCCTCGGTAGCTCAAATAGAACTGAACTAACGTTCGGGCCATCCACCTACTTATATAGGCAAAATTAAGGAATAATCTGGAATAAACTAGTTTAGAATAATTGAGAACCAATAAATCTTTTGATGTGTCGCCCGTGAGGCGGCAAACCTCAAAGAATTTGATCGAGCAAGCCGAGTGGCGGCGATTATCAAAGAGTGAGGCGGCAAACATCAAAGGATTTGATGTTTGCCGAATTAATAAATAAATAAATAAAATAAATAAATGTTTGCCGCCTCACTGTCACTCCCGTGAGTATAAGTACCTAATGTAATATATTTTAAATTAGGTTTTTTCAAAATATCTCGCGGGCCGGATAATATCTTACAGCGGGCCGGATCCGGCCCGCGGGCCGGTTGCTGCCCATACATAGTTTAGAGGTTTTGTCGATTGTTGACAGAGAAAAACAAGTGACTAGGAGTTTGAATCTGCATGTTATATATACCTAATAATTGTCTCCGTATGATTATCCAACTAGATTCCTATCCTGTGTTTGTGTATTGATGTTACCTACTACTGTCGTCGTTTGGATACTGTGTTGTGGTACAAATACAACTGGACGGAGTTTCAATTCCTAAAATTTAATTGACAAAATAGTCCGATAGTTTTACGTTGAGTTACACGACACCAACATTAGTTTAACGGAGACATTAAATTCATGCCATCCCACAGTATTGTTTTTGCCTCCAAAAACGGACATCTCCTTTTTATTAACTTATCCGATAAAACAAGTTATTTTAAAAGTAACAGTAAAATACCCGTGTACCAATTGTACACCAAACATGAGTAAAATTTTTTTTGCCAACTTTTCTAAATTAATTAATTAAAAAAAAAATAAGCATTATTTTACCTTTTTCTTTATTGTGTATAATAAATCTATATTAAAGATATTTGGAAAAAAATACAAAAGAGTACTAACTAGTACAGATGTAAAGAAATATGCTTTTTTTTTTGTGTTTTTAGATTTTGATTTTTCATGGTTGTATCTTTGCTTAGTTGGATTCAATATTTATTGTAAATCATATTTATACCCCAACCAATCACTATAAAAAAACACACATCCAAATCTCGCGGTATCTAGGAGTTATTTACTTCTAAAGTTTTTTCTGATAATTTTGATTTTACGGTCATCACTTCACAAAAAATATAGGTTTAAATTTTATGTTAGATTTTATTTTGTCATAGAATAATACTTATCTACGTATATATATTTACACCCACTCTCATAAATTTTACAAATAATATTCTTATATCTTTTTATTATTTTTAAATCGAACATACAAATAAAGTTAATTATTTATACTAATATTTTTTCATGCTTTATTGCATGTCAAGCCAATTTCGGAGATGAAATAGGGTGAAGCACACCTTACTTACACGAACCATTTCGAGCTACTTTCAACCACCTAAATCTATTAGACCTACGAAGTTCGTTAAAGCAAAACTCTCAACAAATGCAAACAAATAATTGACTTTGAAAACTTGCCAAGTTGCATAATCAGTAGCAAGGAACCTAATAAACTATCTTTTATCTCCATAGAACTTGGCCCCTATTTTACATTTATATTTTTGGTGGGACCTAAGAGTTCATTTTGTTGTTCACTTATTATCACACAGCCTGAACCACTTGGTCGATAAACTTGAAATTTTAAAAATAAAACATTAAATGTTTACAGACTTCACTTGCTTAAGTACCAACTTTAATTATCATTTTCCGTTGGTAAAAAATCAGTACTATCGTCATTCATTTTTTTCAATAAAAAAACATTTTTAAAAAATACGACATGTACCAACCCTAGTGCCTAAATTTCAGAATCCTGTAAATCCTAGATACCATAAGAATTGGATATGATATTTTAAATCGGTACTTCTTAGTGCCAAAGCAACAGCTTGTCTCGATATTAAATCCAAATGCCATGAAATAGCCCAAAAAAAATAAAATCGAAAATATGTAAAATTCTGTTACTCACTAGGTACCGGTTAACGATAAAAATTGAGCGTTTGCTTGATAATTTACTTAATATAAAGCGTCAAGTAATTGCAATCAAAGAAATAACAAAAACGGATTGGGTCTAAAGTTATTGCGATTTCTATGGTTTTTATGGAAACCATAGAAAAAAAAAAACAAAAGATTTATATCTCCAGATTCGGACAAAATTATCACACGGGTATTTTACTCTTACTTTTAAAATAACCTGTTCTATCGGATAAGCTAATAAAAAGGGGATGTCTGTTTTTCGAGGCAAAAACAATACTGTGCATCCCTTACATTTTATATCAAAAAGAAAGTGACAGCATCAATTTATAATCTCTGTTAAACTAAGTTGGTTTCGTGCAACTCACTGTGAGACACAAAAACATTTAATGACATCTTATTGTGTCCATCATATTAGTGTCCAATCATTCTGGACACGAAAACATTATTTTTCTGGTTTATTTTGATTACACTTAGTTTACACACAATTTTGGTCGTGCATCTTTAAAAGACGACAGTCTTTTTTTTAAATTATAAAACACAGTCTTACATTACGTCCTCGATACACCGTACCAGTCACAAGCACATGACATTGATCCACGATACTCTTCAACAGCATGTGAGAACTACTCGACGCAGGCGTTAGACCTACGAATCTGTGGACCAAATCATAAGGTTAAGTTAATTTATTAAAAAGGAGCAAGACGTCCTTCCATTATTCATTATAGAACATCTATACAGGAAAAGTTTTTAACCAGTGCGCAAATTTTCTTCTTTCAAATTTTGGTCGAGTAGGTATTGAATTTTTGTATGAAAAAGCAGATTTTTTTTAAAGACACTTCCTCGAAAACTGGTTCATATCGCACTACGATTAGGTTCACAATGCAATGTATTTCAAACGCGTGCGATTTTTCATTTTCCAACACGCGTGCGGGGATAAAAATTACCACAGATAACTTATGCCTATACTTAGTCTAAATTGGTTCAATGCCTCTATTAACACCGTCTTGCGCCAGTTTCATTTTGGCACTTGCCGGTGCCAAGTGGCAAAATGAAACTGGCGCGAGACGGTCCCGTCTATTCGGAGGTGAATGTTTTTTTTTTAATATTCGGCAAAGAGATATGCGTCTTTACGGCTTTACTATTTTTTGAATATTTAAATAATGTTTATAAATAGAATACATCAAAAACCATGATTATTACAATAAAAAAAAGTTTATGAACAAAGTAACATTTATTTGTGTTCTAAACTCAAAAATATTTTAATTTTCTATTTTTCATATTAGGCTGTTTATTGACTTTATACCTTTGCTTCGCCTTCAACCTGGCAAACGCAAAGCGCGGAAAAAAAAGAAAATTTAAATCATAGTTTCCTAATAATTCATGACAAAAATATTTTTCGTTATTTTATTTCTTCAAAAGTGTATTGAAAAATGTCGTTTTATACATGTGGACATTTGTTATTGCAGTTCTCGGCTCAAAAACAACCTCGCCTACGGCTCGGGTGTTAATTCCGCCTCGAATGCAATAACAAACATTTTCCACTTGTATCAAAGTGTACTATTTTTGATTTTAGAGTTGGTCCCATAGTGAAAGTTGTTCATATTCATGGGTAGAACAACTTTAATATATACATATTGGTCTTATATTATGTTGAAAACTTTTAACACGGAACATAATTGTAGATACTTATTTAGCTGTTCCATTCGTTTGAAGGAAACAGCTGTTTTTTTATAGAACCGACGAAATAATTTTACCCTGGGAGTCTAGAATCATCTATATAAATAAACAGAGAAGTCCTGACTGACTGACTGATTGACTGACTCATCAACGCCCAGCCCTAACTAACACCTGGACGCAGAAAGCTGAAATTTTGCGCAGAGGTTCCCTTTATAATGAAGACAAGGAATAAGGAAGGAATTCCCGTTAGTACGTTCCTGTGGGATATTTTCCGACATCCACGCGGGTGAAGCTGCGCGGGAGTGCTAGTCCATGATAAAGGTTTTCGTTACTTCCACCTCATATATCTCTTACCTGACGATAACAGCTAGGTCTGGTTGGTATGAATGCGCGAGAGTGACAGCGCGAGCTACCAGCGTCGCCTTCCCGCATCCCGCACCGCCGATCAGCGCCAGTGGCACTGTACTGTCGCCTGTTATGTATCTGGAATATGATCAAATTGTTATGTACTATCGACAAACGCTAGGTCTTTCCAATTTTGAAACAATTTTGCTTGCAAGCTGCAATTTAATTATACTTATAACAAAGTAAAACAAAGGACCATAGGGGCAAGGTTTTTTGAATGAATCAGTGTATACAAAAAGCAACTTGAAAGGTGTAAAGGCGTCCGTTTCGTCGATAGTACCTAGGACGTCATTTGGGACAAATGAAAGAGGGGGAGCGCAGGAGGTATTTGTGCGCCATTGACAGCAAGACATAGCGTTAATTTTTATTAATATATTGGCATCTGTACTTTTTGCCCCCTCTGTTCTACAAAAAAAAAAAAAAAAAATGAGTTTGATTTTTTTTTATTTGGAGGAATTTGGGAGAGTTTAGCACTCATAATTTTACGAGCTCAACCAGTAATTTCAATAGGTATATAAGTTAATTTAAGCATTTCTAGATCATGACCGGAGAACGTGGACATCTTGTGCAGGTTTGAGGGGGGTGCAGTGATGAATCCAGGATTCAGCTGAAATAGTTTTCAAGGCTTGCTACTCATGATTTCAAAGGTAAATCCTTTAAACTTGGAACCGGTAGTGGTTTAAGACAATTGCTGGTACACAGACTGACAACTATTAAGAGCTCGTGGCTAAGTAATAACAGCTGCAAGGGTCGATCGATCAGGTTAAGCTACGCTTGCCTCGGTCGGTCTGTGGATGGGTGACCACCTTTACATACCGAGACCCCTCCGTGGCATGGAAAACACGTTAAGCTGTTGGTCTCAGCTGTCGTGGATTTTTAACAGTCGACACGGGTCGTCACACGCCCGAAAGGCTGACAACCAGTCTTATCAAGGGGTATCGTATTACCCAGTAACTGGGTTGTGGAGGTCAGATAGGCAGTCGCTCCCTGTAAAATACTGGTATTCAGCTGTATCCGGTTAGACTAGAAGCCGACCCGATATATTTGGGAAAAGGCTGGGCAGATGACAGACTGACAAATATTATGAAGAAGAAAAAGCTGTACTACAAGAAACTTACGTTTTGAGCTCGTTGAGTGTGATTTCTCTGTTTGAAGTACACTGCGCCGCTTTCTGACAGAACGCGAGGTGCTCGTTCACCTCGTCGAACAAACTGCAAAGAACAATTCAAGTTGTTAGGTATCTTTATGAAGGGATCAGAAAATGAAGGTCTTCCATCAGAAAGTACGAGTTATTTTAGTTTCAATAGTAAGGAGCTATAATCGCCATGGAGTTTGTTGCCCGTTCTTCTCCATAGGAACCTACTACGCTTTGGAATGGGCGCCTAGCTTCATCTTTCTGACTGACCGACCCCTTGACAATTCAGAAGTGCCTGTAGGTAATTGGTTTATTTGTATTAAATATTTTGAGTTTGAGTATTTGAGTTCATGTATGACATATAGATTCGTGATCGTTGCATGTTCGTGATATGAAAATAATTTATTTGATAATGATTAAATCACGTTGTGGTGTATTATAGACGTAGACCTCTGCTTAATCCTTCGGGGATTACAAGCGTGATATTATGTTAGAGATGAACCATTCTAAAAATGAACGCCCCTACACAAAACATGATTTGATTGTACTGATCTTGTGAACAGTTTGTGCTACCTGATCCCTCGTACTGTAATCGGTCGTGAGGTTCGTTCAAGACGCCTATTTGCTACTTCATTTTGTCGTACTAACTCAGGCGTTCGCTCGCCGTTACATCATTTGGTTGACACCTATAACAAACAGTTTGGCTCTACTGATATTATGTTTCTCAGCAAAGCTGTATTTAAAAGTGAAATTACGACTATTTTAAGAGATCATAGCCCTAATATATAGTTAATAAGTAATATAAGTGCTTTTTAACCGACGAAAATAAAGGAGGAGTTTCTCAATTCGACACGTATGTTGTTTTTTTTTTTTTTTTTTTTTATGTATGACCACGCATAACTTTTTACAGAGTCGTCTGATTTGAAAAAAAAATTGTTTTATTCGAGAGGGTATACATCAAAGTTGGTCCCATATAAAATTGATTAACTTTGCTTGGGTAGTTTTTGAGTTAGCTTCAATAATACGTATTTTTTCCCCACTTTTATATGGATGATGTTCTAGTTTGTTTTGCAGGTAGTGGTATTACAATTTGTGTGGGGTAGGTTCCACAACTAAAAAGTGAAAAATAAAAACTTTTTTACAAAAAAATACAACCGACTTCCAAAACCAACACTACAAAGTGAAAAATAACTTTAATTTCGGAAGTCGGTGTCAAGAACGAAAATACATTTAACCAGACACCGACTTCCAAAATTAAAGTTATTTTTCACTTTGTAGTGTTGGTTTTGGAAGTCGGTTGTATTTTTTTGTAAAAAAGTTTTTTTTAACTTGCTCTGCTAACAGCTAGCTATTCTGTATAATCTGTGGATAACGTCTTGAGTAGTGTATTTGTTACTTTTATTGCAAGTTTTATATTGTATGCCTACTGTGTAATATACTGCTGTTTGTTATTCCTATCAAATAAACTAATTTCAATATGTGAGAGGAAATACTTATTGCAACACTTTACTTGTGTGCGTGCGGCGACTTTACTGTCAACATGGACTCGTGCCGCACTTAGAGGTCAACTAATCGTGCGATCAGTCCAGGTAACAACATTGTACGGCGGGGAGCATGCGCTTTGTATAGAACGACACGTTCGCTCTGTCGCACGTTCGTGTCATTTATACACTAGTTGGCCGACGAATCCGGCTGTTTGACATTTAGGCAAGTCGTGCAGGTACCGTTTGCATAAAAAAATCAGTGTTATTGTGTATATTTTTACGTATGTTGTTAGTGTGTAAGGTATTTATTTAATTTAGTTGTTGACCGTACTCGCCGGTGACTGAGCAACCAATGACAAAGACCTGACTGAATGAGAAGACAAATGTGTATTGCGTCTATTCACTTCTTTGCATGTGAGCGTAACCGCTATGGAGGGGCGTTCATTTTTAGAATGGTTTATCTTTACCTAGACTATTTAAAGCTGTTGCCCGCGTGTGAAACCAAAAATCCTTCCTTAGTGGATGCTTACAGCATAAAAGGCATCAAATGGCAAAATTTCAATATTGTACCTCCCGCGGTTTAGGCTCTGCGATGATGAATCAGTCAGGATAATTAATTATACACCCGCACAGGTCGATCAAAGGCTAAGCAAAGTTTGCCGCAGTCAGTTCGCGGATGGATGACCATTCATTACATATAGAGACCCCTCCGTGCCTCGGTAAGCAATCTAAGCCGTTACTCCCAGCTGTCATTCGTGGATATTTGACAGTCGTTACGGGTAATCAGAAGCTCGAAAGTCTGACAACCAGTCTTACCAAGAGGTATAGTGTTACCCAGTAACTGGGTCGTGGATGTTACATAGACAGTCGCTTCATAAAAAATACTGGTATTCAGCTGCATCCGGTTAGACTGGAAGCCGTTCGTGTATATTTAATTTTACATATATTTGTTTATAATTAGGTATATATTATTATATTTATAGTTTGTAATAGGTACCTATATGTGTATCTTTATATTTAAATAAATATTTATTCCTTAATTTTTCGTACACCTGCCACTGTTTGTCTTTGCATCACCCAAAGGTTGACTGGTAGAAAATGCCTATGGCATTAAGTCCGCCTCTGTACATCTGTGCTTAAAGTATTAAATAAATATATATATATACAGGATGTCCCGTAATTAATGGATAACCTCTTACGGGGTCATTGTACTCATCATTATGAACAACTTTTACTATGGGACCAAACCTGAAATCACGAAAAAAAAATCTGCAGTTCCCTACATTTTGACGAGTTATGCGAAAATAAATGTAGGGAACAGTTGATTTTTTTTTCGCTATTTCATGTTTGGTCCTATAGTAAAAGATGTTCATAATGATGAGTACAATGACTCCTTAAGAGGTTATCTATTAATTACGGGACACCCTGTATATCTAAGAGAACCCCAATATAGTTGGGAAAAGGCTAGGCAGATTGATTGATTCACACGTACCTAGTAGGTATCCCATTGTATCCAGCCGGCATATCGTTGTCTGTCACCAGCGCGTCGAGCAGCGCGTCGAGCCTGTCCCCGAGCGCGCTGCTGACGCCCTCGGTGTACTCGTCTTCGCCACCCGGCGCGGAGCGTCCGCGCACGCTCGCGCGGATCACGTTGCGCTCGCTGAGGTGTTGCTGGGGAATTAATTTAGAGGTTTTACAGACGAATAACGTAGCTCTTCTTATATTTTGGTTATTTCCATATTTTTCGGTCGGTCGGTGTCTTTCGTTTTTTGCTGCAGACTTTAAAACCGAATTTAAAATTATTTTGCACTTTGAAGCGTGTTTTTTGGAGTTGTTAGAGAGTTCATTTTCATATAAGGCCCCCGTATGGATTTATGAGGAGTGAAATTAAAACAAGCATTAACTCAGCGTTACGTTTTTCTGCACAAAGTACCTAGCGCACTTTTCACTTTGAAATCATGTATGTGTAAACTTGTTTTGTTTATTATTGGCCAGTCTTCATTGTAGCGGTTCAACTGTAATATTCTAAGACAAGCAGTATGTAATGTACACTCCGTCGTGTGTCGGAGCTGACACACACTTTAAATAAAAAATTGTTTTTCACTTTTTAGCTGTGGTAGGTTCGGTAAAAATAAGCAAACTCAGTAGATTTTTACTCCAAAATCAAAACGGAAATCACCAAAAGATAAAAAAAGTCACCCAGAGTCAGACTCCACCCCCAAATGTACCCCAACACATGCTATACCAGCAAAACATCATCTTTTATTTAATTATTCTTTCACTTCCTTTGGGTTTATTACAACCTGGAAAGTTGTTACCTTCAAGTCCTTCTGCAGGTTGTTAAGCCTCCTCTGCAGCTCGTGGTGGTGCGCCATGTCGGCGGGCTCCTGCGCCTCCTGCGCCTGCGCCGCGCCCCCCGCGCGACACACCCACACGCAGCGACGAGCCGCTTCCACGCTCATCAGTACTGTGTGCTGTACCTCCTGAGGAAGGATTGGACGTTTGAGTTAGAGAAATTAGAGATGCTGGATGTTAGAAATTAATTTTACGGAAAAGAGTTTTTTCTTTTGATTCCTACAAACAAGGAGTCTCTGTACTCCTGCTTTCCCCTCCCCAAATCGCTTGCGGCCACCTGTTTAGTATCAGTAAGTTTGATCGCGCATTCATACGAACTAAGTTCGCGCGAATTAGCAATCAAACATTTAATTCACGCGAATATTAATTAGGACATCAGTTCGACTCCAGTACGTTTGATCGCTAGTTCGTACGAACAACGTTCGCGCGAACATGAGATGATCGCGTAGTTTTAGCGCTTTCTATTATGACGCGGGGTAAGCAGTTTTTTACTGCCAATTTAGAAGTAGTTTAATCAACTTTGAATGTTAATTATAAATAAGCAGTTATATAGAAGCATGAGGAACAGGGTGTAAAGTTCACACATCCTCCATAGAAAAGGGAGGATCCTCCGACCAGACGGGTGTCGTGTGCTCAACGATTGATGTCGGGACGTTGTATATAGGGTCACTGGTGACTGACCGATACTTAAACACATGATTGAGCTCATGATAACAAACAACTTTTACTATGGGACCAAACCTGAAATCGCGAAAAAAAATCAGCTGCTCTATCTACATTTTGACGAGTTATGCGAACATGATGTAATGGGCAGCTGGTTTTTTTTTCGCGATTTCAGGTTTGGTCCCATAGTAAAAGTTGTTTGTTATCATGAGTATAATCATCTGTTTTAGTATCGGTCACTAATTACTAGTCACCCTATATATGCTAGTCGCACGGTAAACTCTGATTGTGCGATGCAGGATTTGCGTGACGTCATGTCATTGTGATGCGTAGTTCGCATGTGGCAATGTAGATGCCGCGACAGTTATATAGTGGTAGGTAGCCCACCTGTTCCACCACAGTGGTGAGGTAGGCGTCGCAGGCCTCCTGCGGTAATGTCCGCACCAGCACGTTGAGCGTCTTGGCCATCTCGCGCCGCCAGCGCGCCGGCGCGCCCCGGACCAGCCGGTAGCATGGCGGCGTTGTGCTCGCGTCTAGTGTGTACCTGGGTTTACAAAAGTTGAGGGGTGAAAAGACTGGTAAACGGATGACTAATTTTTCGGGATGTTTCTAAAAAGGCTAGAAAATTATCCAGAAAAAGGGACACAAGATTTTACAACAAAGTTGAACCAATCTAGACATTAAATAATAATCTAATCATTAGGCTTTTTTGGCGTTTAAGGCCGGGGCCGCGCTGGTGCGGCGACAGCGACGCGGCGGCGAAATATGAACGAATAAATTTCGCTTGTCGTTTCTGCAGTGCGGTCACCGACATATGTTTATATGAGTTTGTTTTCACGAAATCCCCGTCGCGTCGCAGTCGCCTTACGGCCCGGCTACTACATTGCGCGGCGGCGGCAGCGGCAGCGGTTTTCCTAATTCATTGCGTGTGATCCCAACTAGCCGCAGTGCGTTGTGCGTCTCGACCGCGCAATAAACAGATAAAACGCTTGCCGCGCCGCAATTCGCGCAATGTCGTGGCCGGGCCGTTAGTATTGCGGCCCCGGCCTAATAGTTGGCATGACCTGTTTAGTATTGCTGCTGTAGGAAGGTTCATTATAAGATTTAATTGATCATGAAATTGATGAAAGTTATTTTCTAACTAATAAGCGTCGAACACTATGATGGTTGTCAACAGGCAGGGGGGAGACAGTTAGAACAAGCACCCCTTCAGTAAAGAAAGAGCCGCCATCTACTTTAGTTAACCGAGAAACTATTATTAGGTTGGGGAAAAGTCTTTTCGCATTATAGTATGTATGAACTTAAAATAAAATCTCTTTGGCTATACTATTTGTATCTGGCTGGTTTTGGTATCATTGAAAGTATAAATTTTAAAGAATATAATTCCAAATTCAAATTAGGAAATTGTGTGATTTTCATTTGTTTTTCGTACTGTCAAGATGAGTGAATCAAATGACGAAATTCGATACATTTTAAAATTTTACTACAAAAAAGGTAAAAATGCAACGCAAGCCGCGAAAAAAATTTGCGATGTTTATGGACCCAGTGCAGTGTCTGTGAGAGTAGCACACATTTGGTTTAAGCGTTTTCAATCCGGAAATTTTGATGTCAAAGATGCACGTCGCTCTGGTCGCCCTATTACTGATAAAATGGATGCCATTTTTGAAAAAGTGGAGCAAGATCGGCATATTAGTAGTTACGACGTAGCTGAAGAACTGGGAATTGACCACAAAACAGTTTTGGCGCATTTGAAAAAAACTGGGTAAACAAAAAAGCTCGATATTTGGGTACCTCAAGAGCTCACTGAAAGAAACCTAATGAACCGTGTACTCATTTGTGATTCTTTATTACGACGTAATGAAACCGAACCATTTTTGAAGAAGCTGATCACTGGTGATGAAGAGTGGATCACGTACGACAAGAACGTGCGAAAAAGGTCGTGGTCAAAGGCCGGTCAGGCTTCACAGACTGTGGCGAAACCCGGGTTAACTCGCAACAAGGTGATGCTGTGTGTGTGGTGGGATAGGAAGGGCATTATTCATTATGAGCTGTTACCACTAGGCGGGACCATCGATTCTGAACTCTACTGCGAACAAGTGATGAGATCAAAGCAAGAAGTTGAGAGAAAGCGGCTGGAATTAATCAACAGAAGGGGTGTGGTTTTTCATCATGATAACGCTGGACCTCACACATCTTTAGCCACTCAGCAAAAATTAAGAGAGTTTGGCTGGGAGGTGTTAATGCATCCGCCGTATAGTCCTGACCTTGCACCTTCAGATTTCCACCTGTTTCGGTCTCTTCAGAATTCTTTTGGCAGTGTCAGGTTAACATCACGAGAGGACTGCCAAAACCACTTGTCGCGGTATTTTGATCAGAAGTCCCAAAATTTCTATAGCAATGGGATCATGTCCCTACCTACAAGATGGCAAAAAGTTATCGAACAAAATGGTACCTACATACTTTAGATAAATGTAAATAATGTATATTAAAAAATGTTTTGAATTTTCTTAAAAAATGCGAAGAAACTTTTTCCCCAACCGTTTCATAATTAACGATAGATGTCACTGTAATCCCAACTTTAACGAAAATAAGAAAATCAATTAATTAAGTTCTCTAATTTAATAGAAAGTATTTTTCTAAGAATAATTGTAGTATATTTCATCAAATTGATCACATTATTATATTTATTTACTCCCGTTATTATTATTATACTCTTTGGTCAACAGGGATGGAGCAAAAAGTTCTCTATTCTTGAAGGTAATAAAAAAATGCATTCAATTCAAGAAGTACTTCTACAGCAACTTTTTTTTTAGTTAGTTGTTTTGTGAAAAAGAGTTTTTTTTTTTAAATTCTTTTACAAAATTCAATTCCATTTCTTACCATTTATTCAACAGCGCCTTATCACTCTCGTCTTCCGCGGTCTCGAGCGCCGCCTTGAAGTCTGCGCACTCCAGCGTGTGAGGCAGCAGCGGAGTGCCCAGCCCCGAGTTCAGGAACAGCACCGGGACCACTGCTCCTAGCTCTGATTGTCCTGGAAGATAATAATGAAACTAGAATAAATAACAAACAATTTTTTTTTCTTTTGTAAAGTATCACGGGTAGTGGTACTTTACAATCTAGCCTATTCGCTAATAAGTAATTTAAATATAACTTAAATTGCTAAGTAACTATACAATTAAGAAATCGTCCAATAACGTCTTTCTTATTCACTTTAAGATATGGGGAAGACACTTATTCACGTGTTCTTTAGTCAACACTTTGGGTACCTACGTATCAAAATCCCGAATTTTAAAATACCAATGGACGAAATCCCGAAAATTGAAACGCCGAATGGTTGTTTGGTCGAAAGTTTAAAATCCCGAAAGTTCATTTGCCCGAAAGTTTAAAATCCCGAAATTGTCAAAAAATTGAATTGTCAAATTGTTGAAATTCTGTGTAAAGGGTTTAAAGTAACCTTACCAAATCTAACCTTGGGGTGCCCTTCACTCGCTCTTGTCTCCTATGTTGACGAAGCCCCGCGAAGCGTCGCGGGGCTCCGTATAAAGGGTTTAAAGTAACCTAACCAAACCTAACCTCGGGGTGCCCATCTATGAGTAATCGCGGGAACTACGTCGCCGCTCTTTGGGATTTCATCCATCGGTATTTCGTCCATTCGGGATTTCGTGTTTCGATATAACGACTATCGACATTTAAAACTTTCGGTATTTTGAATTTCGGTGTTATGGACGTCGGTATTTCAATCATGGGTATTATGAACTTTCGGATTTTGATACGTACCCAACACTTCACTATTTGTACTAAAATATGTAACTTTACCTAAAGTCAGTAGTTAGTTCAGAATTATGTTTACGTAATTAATTAAATAAAGAAAACTATTTATTCTTGCACAAATAATACCATATAAACAAAACTAAAAACGGGTCTTCTCGCGATATTCCTTTTTACGAGGTAAACAGCGGTACCTAGTACTTGTTCCCCGACGTTTCGACCGCCTTGCAGCGATCGTGGTCACGGGAGGACTGATGACAGCTCAGCGACTCTTCGTAAAGTGCGTAACGTCGGGAAACAAGTAGGTACCGCTGTTTACCTCGTAAAAAGGAATATCGCAAGAAGACCCGTTCTTGGTTTTGTTTATAATGTGTGCAAATCGCGAAAGTTTAAATAATACCTTATTAAGTAACCAAAAATGTTGGTACATTATGGAAGTCCCAACTCGAGGTTTCGACTTTCAACATTCGTGCATTCTAAAAAAATAAACATCCTATTACATCAACAAAGATTGTGACGTCTTGCAAAAATGAATTTCATCAGAATTGCCAACAAAATCGCTAGCTTTTGGCCAAGTGACTCGGATAGTGGACGGGAGCGCCACACCTGAGTGGTGCCATTGGAGGCAATGTTGGAAACAAAAGAGATAGTCTTTTTATGTTGAGATTTCAAAGAAGAATATACTTACGAGCCAGCTCAGCAATACAGAGCACTGGGAAGCGATGGTCCCGCTGTTGCTCTAGAGGGGACCGCCAGTGAAGATCAGCCACGTGCACGCGCCAGCCGCGACGTCGAGCGCGCACGCGCAGCCGGGCGGCCGCCCCGCATTGAAGTGCGCCTTTTTCTGCACAGCAGTCTGGAAATGGAAGAAAATGATGAGAAAGGACGGCGCACAAACCTTCTGTAGTTTGTAATGTCTGACTGTACATATAGATTTAATTGAGAAAACCTTTTTTTATTGGCTATTTGGCCCTGGGTTCGAACCCAGGCACGTGCTTTACTTTGTGTAATTTATTTCATCACCACTCCTCTCAAAAATGGTGAAGGAAAACATCGTTGAGGAAACCAGCATGTTCTAGAACCAAAAATTCGATGACATGTGACATCTACCAACCCGCACTGGGCCCGCGTGGTGGATTGCCTACTTCTAGAGGAGGCCTATATCCTAGCAGTGGGAACATTATAGGCTGATTATTATTGGCTATATGATAATGGTTTCTTTTTTGAATCCGAAATCTTCGTTCATGGACTGACAGTTACTTAATGAACCATGTACAGTCAGCAAAAGAGGTATCTAGGCAGGGTATACTAACATATTTGTATGTGAATTGCTTCATGTTCAATTTTATACATATTACTTTATTTTTGCAATACTCCTATATTAAAAGTTGTAACACACCAACACAGAATTGTATATTGTCACGAAATTGAACATGAAGCAATTCACATACAAATATGTTAGTATACCCTGCCTAGATATCTCTTTTGTTGACTGTACCTACAAGTTTAGTACATTTAATCGGTACTTTTCTCACTATTTTTCGAGCTCTTTTATTATACAGAAAGAGATATCTAGGCTATTTTTTTTTTGTTTTTTAAAGTTCGAGGATAAAATGATTCGTTAGTATTATATGTACTTTTGAAGCAAAAAAAGAAATCAGCCCAATCTAATTCTATAATACCTACGCATTGCTAACGAAAGCACTATTAGTTACACTCCTTGTCTCAAACCAAATAAAAAACAAAGACATAGCGTTGCGAACAGTACAGTGAAGCATGCGCAAAGCTACACCTCGATCTGTGCATACACGCTCACACGCACACATTTACACCAAACTACAACTAAACTACACCTCACTAAGTGCACACAAATGTTTACGAAACCGGCCTTACGTCACTGTTGACATTCGGTCTGTGCTCCTTGTATAAAACGTTTTTCTTATTCAATATCATCTTCCAGCAGCTAACTCACCTTGCGAGTCAGCAGCGCACACATAGATAAGCATGGCTCTTCGTCTCCTGACCCTCAACCCTGGCACCTTCCCCAGCAGACAACAGCGGTGTTCCTCCGGCAGAGCACACAAGTTGCTCGGCATGGGAGGACCCAGCACGTCCTCCCGCGGAGACGAACATGCCACCGGGGAGGACAGGGATATAGAATCTGGGGAATAGAAATTAGTTATGAGCTGACTACAGATAATTAAAAAAATGTTAAGCTGATGATGATATTATAATCGAAGTAGAATAGTAGTAGAATCAGGAATACCGATCACTATTTAAATTTTAACTTATTGGCTATTCCATATTCAAATTTTTGTTTCCAATCCAAAACGTTCAGTTGCTGATTTCAGAATGACCGGTATTGAAAAATTCATTAAAACAATTTGAAGCGGGTGCCGCAAATTTTTCCAAAAAACACGTGTTTGGAAACTAAATTGTTACGTGGCACACTGGCTATTTCACGATGTCCGAATAGCCACTACTCACCGAATAAATTAAAAAATGGAACAGAATTTGTATGAAATTATCTGCCACGTTAGTTAGTAGGAACTTAATCCTAGGTGGAGAAACAGGACCTAAGTGTATCATAATCAACCGTGATGGTATTGTTTGTCCTGAGACGTGCAAATCCACATGGAGCATTGGTGTGTTCCACTGAAGATCTTTGAGCGTCTCTTTAAATCCCCTCTTAAAATTTAGACGGAAACAGTAAGAGTTTTCTCATCTGGAGACCAACATAATCGCCATAAAGGAACCTAATTTAATCGTGTAGATCGTCGGCCCAGCAACATAAGTAAAACAAAATTAATCAGCGGAGTATTCTACGGAAGAGACTATTTAAATAATCTATCTATCTATATAAATAAAAAGAGAAGTCCTGACTGACTGACTCATCAACGCCCAGGCCAAACTCTTGAACCTAGAAAGCTGAAATGCACACAACACAAAAAACAAAACACTCACTCAACAAATGCACTCTTTATAATGTAGACAAGGAATAAAGAATGATTTCCCGGTAGTACATTCCCTATACAACGTGTCGTTTTGCATCCTCGTCAAAAAGGGTGTGGTATAGACCATCAAACCGAACAACTTTTTCCATGGCACCAACATCGTAATCGCGGAAAAATAATCAGCCGTCCCATACATTCGCGTCGATTAGGTCTTGAAGTTTTCTATGGGACAGTTAAAAATTTTTTCGCGAATAAGATGTTGGTCCCACGGAGAAACTTGTTCGGTTTGATGTTCTGTATCACACCTTGATATTTGACGAGGATGCAAAACAACACGCTGTATAAAAAACCCAGCTCAGTTTTGTTGTACGCAATACTCATACAAAACCAATAACTTTACCATTCCAACCGACTTCAAAGGGCAAAAAACTTTTTAATCCCATAGGTATATGCATCTTTCCTCAAATAAACTAGTAAGTTATTAAATACGCCACAAGGGGCTGATGTAAAAAGAGAAATATCCATATTTTATCAGCATACAACATTCATTAGGCAAATGGAGGTAGAAGTTATTTCAATGTTTGGGCAATGCTATTACTGATATTAGAAATGTTAATAGTTTTATTACTACACTGTTTATTTGTGCTTTTCACTTTAAAGTTATGTTGAGTCAAATAATTGAGTTATTTTTAATAGGAGTTTGCAGGTGGAGGAATGGTTATTCCAATTCTACGTATATTTATTTAGGACCCTTAGCACACCTCCGCCACAAAACCACAGCAAGAGAAACCGCAGTAGATCAATTCAACTGACTCGCATGATGTTCAGCAGAACAACAGGTGTGACTGACACTGGCATAGCCAGGCCACCATCAGGGATTTTAATTTTGATAATACAAAAAAATTGTCGCTAATTAGTCGAAATTTGCCGCCAAATATCAGAATTTGTTGGTCACTGGTTCAAAAGTTATAAGGGTTCATAGGTGGCCGATCTGGAGAGCGTCTCCCCAGCTTGGCCACATTTATATCTCAAAAACTAGGCCACCTAGCGAAGACCTGTTTTCTCCCAGATTTAGTCGCTAATTAGTCGCAAGTTTTCGCCAAGTCACAGATTTTGTCGGGTCTTAGTTTAGAAGATATAATGAGTTTAATTTTTAAGTATAGTCCAAGAGCTAGACCGATGAGTTTACGATCGATCGGGAGGCGCTCTCCAGATCGGCCACCAATGAATCCTTATAACTTTTGAACCAGTGACCGACAAATTCTGATATTTGGCGGCAAATTTCGACTAATTAGCGACTAAATCTGGGAGAAAACAGATCTTCGCTAGGTGCCCTAGTTTTTGAGATATAAAGGTGGCCAAGCTGAGGAGACTCTGCAGATCGGCCACCAATGAACCCTTATAACTTTTGAACCAGTGACCGACAAATTCTGATATTTGGCGGCAAATTTCGACTAATTCGCGGCTAATTTTTCATGTTATCAAAATTAAAATCGCTGATGGTGGCCACGCCAGTGTCAGCTACACGATCATTAGCAAAACATCATGCGGTTTCGCGGTATCGCGGCGAAAGTGGGCTAAGGCCCTTAAAGACAATATAAGTTTTACTGCAGACTTTCAGTGGGCTGTCGCATTTTATCACCTCTGGTCGCTCACACGGAACCTTATTTTTTAGATTGTTATAAAAAGATGCTTTTTTGAAAAATGTAATCAATTCAGCACAAACCAAACAAGCGTCAGGTACTAGCTGTCTGGCATTTTTGCTGAACTGGGCCTTTTTGGCACAGCCGTGAGGCACACATTCCTACATCGTAATTTTGTTGTTGTTGTTAGGTATCACAAATGTGTTTTTTTTTAGTATTTTTTACTATTGTTATTTTAATCTGCTTTTATTATTTTGTGTGCCTTTTAGTTAGTCTGTGCTGAATAAATGTATTTTGTTTCTTCGTTCTTTCAATTAGCGGACTAGTAAATAATATTAATTTAATAGGTAATTACAAAAAACACATTTTTATTGTGGCATTTATTTAACTCATCTCAAATACAGATGATACTTTTTGACGTAAGTTTATTAGATAACACAATATAAATGTGTTTTAATAATTAGGTTAAATACATTTTTCAAAAAAGCATTTTTTCATATAACAATTTTAAAAATAAGGTCCCGTGTGAGCGGGAAAGTTGTTAAAATGCGACAGAGGTTCGAATATAGTAATGCAGGCTCGAGACTAAACATATCATTGAAACTGGTAATGTTAGCTTCTTCATGAATGCTATGACCTCACATGCCTGGGATAGACCTTGACCCTGATTGACAAGGCATGCAAGACACTTTTAAGGGTGGAACCATTCAACTTGTTGATTAAAATAAGGTAAACTCGAAAGGTAGTCAGTCACTTGTTTAACCTAGGTTTGTGAAGCTTTTATATGATCAGAGAATGAATCTACCTAATGGTGGGTCAACACTATACAGACACTTGGTCGTACACACGGCTACACATCAAGCTATACATTTCTAGTTTGTACTGACCTCTCATTGTAAGAAAATCCTATACAATGCGAGCTCAGCTTATACTGGAAATGTATAGCCGGCTATCTGTAGCCGTGAGTACATCTGTACAGACTTTGAAGTCTGAGTATAAATTTTCACTCAGACATCTCCACAGAATGTTTGCGCAGACTTTTCATTAGTCTGTTCAGACTTGGATTTCAGAAAATTTAATAAATTATCATTTGGCTCCGCAAATACACACACATAAATGCAGACTTTCGACTTTTCTAACATCATTTGTCTGTACAGACAAAATTCTATAGAAGTTGCTGAGAGTCTGTATCGTGTGGACCCACCATAATACGCACATAACATCAACATGATACAAAAGATTTATGAGGTATTGATAATGTCCTCTAAGCAAAATGCAGCGTTGAAAGTAAATTTGCGGGTTCGGCAAAAAGACGAAGCCGATATGAACAGACCAAAATTCTGTTAAAAACTCAGGTTGAACTATTCCCAAATTGTCTACATGATGTTTTGATCGTTATTTAATCGCCATTTACTCCACTATCTACTTTAGCGTTATGTATGGATGAGTTCGAAAATTTATAAGTACAAATCCAAACGTTTTTTTACACAAGATTTCTCTTAATGCACCAATAAATTGTTATCATCATTATATAAATATTTTATGTATCATTGCAGTAATAAACATTTTTGTAAATTTAAATGAGCGGCTTGCCAGCACACAGATAAGCCCTGAGAGGTTTTCGTTGTGTGGCTAAAACCAATTGTACTTAATTAATAAGTGTATTGGAAATAAATAAATAATTTAAAGTGGATTTTTGAAAGACAGTATTAAAGAGGTAAAAAAAAATAGGTTGTAGTGAAATTTGAACTTTATGACATTAAGTTAGTTCTCAGATTCTGAATTCAAGTTACTCACCCGATACACTAGATCCAATAGGTCTTGGTCCTTTCAATTGCGGCCGGTTCTCTTTCACGGAAGACGAGGGTTCCAGCAGATGATGCGCCGGCATCGCCTGAGGGTCGGCGCTCGCGTCGATGGACGGCTTCGTGACCCGGTACGATGGAGACCTGCGCGAGCAGCAGTTTGACCTGATGAGAATGATTGCTGAATACTGAGTGTGAAATGGAATGTGGTGAGGTGGGCTGCAGAGTTTTGAGTTGGACTGCAGAGTTTTGAGTTGGACTGCAGAGTTTTGAGTTGGACTGCAGAGTTTTTTAGTTGGGTGAGGTGGGAATGTTTTACACGCTAACATACATCGTGGCAGTTTTTCGTCAATTAAAAAAATAATCTAATTACATATTCACAAGAATTTTTTTACAAGTAAGTGGCTATGGACAAAATTACAGTGACAATAATAATGACACGGTGTACGACGTGGACTACTTTGAACAAGTGATGCTGAGAGTTTATAAACACATTAATAGTTTTGTAATACAACTTTTATCTGTCTAAAAGTTAACATGAAATAGCAAAACAAAAATATTTCTTTAAACAAATTATGCTAGAAATAATAATTTACACAAAGTAATATTCCTTGCCCAAAAAAATATTTAGAAGTCGATATAATTAATTAATCAATTAACAATATGTCGACCCTATATTTACATAATTATTATAATTAAAAAAATATTTAGTTGCCCTTGAAAAGCTGTAGCCTCGTAGCGTTACGACCGTGGCTACGAGTCTACGAAATTCGTAGCGGCGTAGCAGCGTAGTAGAATGTAGATTTTTGACAGAATACTAGAACTTTTGTGTATGTATTATGAGTATTGGTAAAGGATATTGATTTGATAATTAATTGTGCCTTCATCAGCTCATTTTGTGTCTTTTAGGTAAATCTGGAAATGTCACTCGTGCTACGAAAAGCGTAGCTAGTAGCGTAGTAGCGCACTACTACGCTACTAGCTACGCTTTAACATACAATCAGGCTATAATGTTTCATATAAGCATTCAAACATACAAACATACACACACACACACGCACAACTTTCGCCTTTATAATATTAGTGTGATAAGTGTGATTGTAAAGGTGTGCTATAATAGTGGGTGATGTAAAAGTATTATATGAGTAGTAGTATAGGGTGAAGCATCCTTGTAAGGGGTCATTGTACTATTTGTACTCATCATTATGAACAACCTTTATTATAAGACCAAACCAAAAACAGCTGTTCCCTACATTTATGTTCGCAAAACTCGTCAAAATATAGGGAACAGCTGATTTTTTTTCGCGATTTCAGGTTTGGTCCCATAGTAAAAGTTGTTCATAATGATGAGAACAATGACCCCTTAGGAGGTTGAGCTTTATTTTATTTCAGTTACACATTGTATATCCTATGACACTCGGCAGCACTGTAGCTTCCCAGAAAGAGTTTTCGGAATCGGATCAGTAGTTCCGAAGATTACCGCCTACTTACAATACATCTGTTGCTGCTGTTGCTGGTTCGTTTATAATTTTGTCTTTCATTTTAATTAATAATAATAATTTTAATCATTTTAATTTGATATGATATACGAAGGTTTGTTTCATGTGAATGTCGTGTACACCTATAATTGGTATATATGTCGCAGGCGATTTGTATGATTCCGCTTTTTACAAACAGCATCGTCCGTTTAAAAACGCTCGCAGTTTTGAAATAATATATGCCACAACATTTATTTTGATGGACAATTCAAATACCGTTTACAAAATGCCGCGGCAAATTGAAGTATTTTTATATATTAGTTCTATTTCTCAAGGCTCTCGCCGGCCACTGCCGCGGCACCGCTCGCTCGGCTCGCACGCGGTTGGTCACAGTTCTAACCTAACCTAACCCATTTGTTCGGGGTGCTTAGTTACTGCGACCAATTCGGATCGCGCGTGGTTAGTCACAGTTCCGACTGAACTTACAATAGCAATCAATGTCGAAATTATAACAATTGAACGAGTTGGCAATTTTCCTTCGGCATATTTCATAACTGCGAGCGTTTTTAAACGGACGACGCGCGACGGTCGTATGTATAATGACGAATCATATAATCTGCCTGTGACATATACATAAGAACCGGTTAATTTTTAGTATTTAATGTACAATGTATGTATATGCTGTTGGCGTACCTATTTTAAATGAATAAATAAACATTCGCCCTGCACAAAACCCCTGTGCTACTCGTATTATTACAAAATACACCTGTTTTGCTAACACAATAAATATTATTTAATGCAAGTACACACAATCCGCCTAAAACTCGATTTAGGGGTGACCCACCCTATGGGGGTGAAAAACGGCTGTAACGCAAACTAGGGGCGCAGAGTTTACTCTGCTAATATTTAGGGGTGTTGGGGCACTTCAATATGGGGGTGTGTTCTAAAGCATGGCTCGGTACAGGATGTTTATTTAAAATACCGAGAAATTATTCTGTTTTTCAAACTACTACGGCATCGAATCTTCGAGGTTTATTTATACGATGCATGCTGTACTTTAATTATTCTGCTTAATCATAGATTTATGCCGCAATATTTATACAACGTGTCGTTTTGCATCTCCGTCAAATTTAAGGGTGTGTATAGACTATTGTAAATGTGCTGTTCAATATATTGAACAGTTAAGTTAATTTGAAAGAAAAAAGGAAAGTGATTGATTGTGTCTCTAGTCAAATTAATAAGTAGATATGACAATTCAAGTTGGTGTAATACTGAAAAATTATCTTTCACATCAAGGTATAACCATCGATAACCGCTACGCTTGCAATAACACCTGCACTGGAAGACCTCTGCGAAGCCAACGCTAAAGTTGTCACAGTGGCGGAATTCTGGTCGAAGCTTATGGTACCTGGGCGACCGAGCTCTGCTCGGGTGACAATAGAGAAACCTAATTTTCCCAGATATGAGATATAGCTGGATCGATTTTTCGTCCCCGTAAACCCCTATATTGCCAGTTTCATTGAAATCATTAAAGCCGTTTTCGAGAACGTAATCACGTTCTCGAAAAAGTTGTGTAATCACAAATATACAAATATTGCTAATTTATGTAGGCGAAAACTTGAAAAAAAAAAAAACGAAAGCGAACGAATTTTTCGTTGGGATTTTTTTTTCAGATTTCTGTCTTTTCTAGTCCTCAAACCTCAATTGGTCCGATAGAAGTTTTTGATCCTTTGAAAAAAAAATTTTTTTGCGAAAATTTACCCTTATCTTGCTGACTGTGAATTTTTTTTCAAAATCTGTGAATGCAGATAAAAATTTCTCAAAAAGTTAAGGACAGTCTCCTAAGACCATTTTCCTGTAAATACAACGGTTAAGATAGCTGCCCTTACTGCCCCATCTCAAAAATCCACCCTCGAGGCTCGTGAGGAGGAGCTCGTGGCTAAGTAATAACAGCCGTACAGATCGATCCACAAGATTAAACTACGCTTGCCGGGGTTGGTCCGTGGATGGGTCACCATCTTTACATACCGAGACTCCTCCTTGCCTCGGAAAGCACGTTAAGCCGTTGGTCCCGGCTGTCATTCGTGGATCTTAGACCGAAAGTCTGACAACCAGTCTTACCAAAGGGTATCGTATTACCCAGTAATTGGATTGTGGAGGTCAGATAGGCAGTCGCTCCATATAAAATACTGGTATTCAGTAGCATCTGGTTTGACTGGAAGCCGAACCCAACATAGTTGGGAAAAGGCTAGGTAGATTGTTTGTGTATTCAAATATTGCTCATTTAGTAATATATTATAGGATAGGATGAATGGAACCTTTAAATTCATCGAAATTCTGTAGAATTAAATCAGCTGTTAGTAACTACATCCCAGCTATACGGGTACGTTGCCAAGGTAAGGGCGCACGCAGGCAATATTGACAAGCGCTCTGACGTCAAGCCATTTTGTGTACCATCGTGACCCTCACCTTTCATTGTTACTGAGGAAACTAAAGGAAGGGTTACAAATAGGAAATTCATAATTTTATACTTAATTATACTTATTTACAATTAACAAAAGAGATATCTAGGCAGGGTATACTAACATATTTGTATGTGAATTGCTTCATGTTCAATTTCGTGCCTCGGAAAGCACGTTAAGCCGTTGGTCCCGGCTGTCATTCGTGGATCTTTGACAGTCGTTACGGGTCGTCAGAAGCCCGAAAGTCTGACAACCAGTCTTACCAAGGGGTACGTATTACCCAGTTACTGGGTTGTGGAGGTCAGATAGGCAGTCGCTTCATGTAAAATAATGGTATTCAGCTGCATCCGGTTAGACTGGAAGCCGACCCCAACATAGTTGGGAAAAGGCTAGGCAGATTGACTTATTTACAATTAACAAAAGAGATATCTAGGCAGGGTATACTAACATATTTGTATGTGAATTGTTTCATGTTCAATTTCGTGAAAATATACAATTTTGTGTTGGTGTGTTACAATGTAGGAATATGCAAACATATAGTAATATAATAGGTTGGGGAAAAAGTTTCTTCGCATTTTTTAAGAAAATTCAAAACATTTTTTAATATACATTATTTACATTTATCTAAAGTATGTAGGTACCATTTTGTTCGATAACTTTTTGCCATCTTGTAGGTAGGGACATGATCCCATTGCTATAGAAATTTTGGGACTTCTGATGAAAATACCGCGACAAGTGGTTTTGGCAGTCCTCTCGTGATGTTAACCTGACACTGCCTAAAGAATTCTGAAGAGACCAAAACAGGTGGAAATCTGAAGGTGCAAGGTTAGAACTATACGGCGGATGCATTAACACCTCCCAGCCAAACTCTCTTAATTTTTGCTGAGTGGCTAAAGACGTGTGAGGTCTAGCGTTATCATTATGAAAAACCACACCCCTTCTGTTGATTAATTCCAGCCGCTTTCTCTCAACTTCTTGCTTTAATCTCATCAGTTGTTCGCAGTAGAGTTCAGAATCGATGGTCCTGCCTGGTGGTAACAGCTCATAATGAATAATGCCCTTCCAATCCCACCACATACACAGCATCACCTTGTTGCGAGTTAACCCGGGTTTCGCCACAGTCTGTGAAGCCTGACCGGCCTTTGACCACGACCTTTTTCGCACGTTCTTGTCGTACGTGATCCACTTTTCATCACCAGTTATCAGCTTCTTCAAAAATGGTTCGGTTTCATTACGTCGTAATAAAGAATCACAAATGAGTACACGGTTCATTAGGTTTTTTTCAGTGAGCTCGTGAGGTACCCAAATATCGAGCTTTTTTGTGTACCCAGTTTTTTTCAAATGCGCCAAAACTGTTTTGTGGTCAATTCCCAGTTCTTCAGCTACGTTGTAACTACTGATATGCCGATCTTGCTCCACTTTTTCAAAAATGGCATCCATTTTATCCGTAATAGGGCGACCAGAGCGACGTGCATCTTTGACATCAAAATTTCTGGATTGAAAACGCCTAAACCAAATTTGTGCTACTCTCACAGACACTGCACTAGGTCCATAAACATCGCAATTTTTTTTCGCGGCTTGCGTTGCTTTTTTACCATTTTTGTAGTAAAATTTTAATATGTATCGAATTTCTTCATTAGATTCACTCATCTTGACAGTACGAAAAACAAATGATAATCACACATTTTCTAAATTTGAATTTGGAATTATGTTCTTTAAAATTTAAACTTTCAATGATACCAAAACCAGCCAGATACAAATAGTTTAGCCAAAGAGATTTCATTTTATGTTCTTACATACTATAATGCGAAAAGACTTTTTCCCCAACCTAATATATAAAATTGAACATGAAGCAATTCACATACAAATATGTTAGTATACCCTGCTTAGATATCTCTTTTGTTGACTGTACCTATGTAAATTAAAGAGCAGTGGTGGCCCAGTGGCAACGGATACTTCGACAATAGACAGGCGCTTTACTTTGTGTAAATTATTTCATCACCACTGCTCTCAAATCGGTGAAGGGAAACATCGTAAGGAAACCGGCATGTCCGAGAACCAAAAATTCGAAGACATGTGACATCTACCAACCCGCACTGGGCCCGCGTGGTGAATTACTGCCCACTCCCTCTCACAGAGAGGAGACCTACGTCCCAGCAGTGGGAACATTATAGGCTGATTATGATGACTTAAATTAAAATATTAATACTTTACTTTTCCATTTTTAGTTGAATAGGTATACAATTAGGACAATTACATGAGCCCAAGACGAACTAAAGGAAGAATCATCACAAAATCCGCTTAGAAATGTCGGAGATGCAATACATTTATGCATATAAATTCGTACATAAGAATAATTAAGTACCTCATGTATTATACAAGGTTGATATGAGCGAGAGGCATTAAATTAAACCACATACAGGGTTACTGGTAATTCGACGTATATCCGTCAGGGGCTGATAAGGGGGCCAAAATGCAACAAATTGAACCCCCCATATGTATGGCCGAAATTCAATAGTTTTCGAGATATTTGAATTTTAAGAGTTTATCGATATTTACCCAAAATTTGACATTTAATTCCAAAAAAAAAAAAAATACATATTTGAATGGGTACCATTAAAAATGATGGTTTAGCTGGCACTTCAATTAAGCTAGGGACATAATTAAAACTACTTAATTAATTAAAATAATGAGCGATATAAGAATAATATCTTACCAATATTTTCATTTTACGCTTCAAAAATGTTGTCTCGTCACAAAAATTTTTATTACATTAATCGTACAAATAACTAAAACGACTTGCCTATTCTATAAGCTTTCCAAAAAGGTATAAAAGTCAATTTTAAAATACATAATTCGTGGCATGGCATGTGTTTGAATCGGCGCGGGGAGAGAAAGGGTCATTTGTATTTGTATGAAATAAAATGCATTAAAAAATTTACGTCAAATTTTATAAAAAACACGAAGAATTGCGCCAGTAAAATCGGTTGTTTTAGCGAGGATCATAAACTAAAAACACAGATGATTTCTCTCCCCGCACCGCGCGCCGCCACGCCGGTTCAAACACATGCCATGCCACGAATTATGTATTTTAAAATTGACTTTTATACCTTTTTGGAAAGCTTACAAAATAGGCAAGTTGTTTCAGTTATTTGTACGATTAATATTATAGTAATTTTTGTGACGAGACAACATTTTTGAAGCGTAAAATGAAAATATTAATAAGATATTATTCTTAAATCGCTCATTATTTTAATTATTTTGTTAAATTAAGTAGTTTTAATTATGTCAACAGCTTAATTAAAGTGCCAGCTACAACATCATTTTTAATGGTACTCATTCAAATATGTATTTCTTAGTCAGCTGTTAGGGCAGATACGTCGTGTTTGAATAAAGAAAAAACTAAAAAATAATCCTGTGACTAAACTATTGCTTCTACTCGTATTTATTATATCTCATTTTTAGTAGAGAGGCTGAAAATGATACAAAGTATATGTGGTTTAATTTAATGCCTCTCGCTCATATCAACCTTGTATACTAAAAAACCTTCAACCTTCCCGAAAGTATGTAGATTACTGTAGTGAAATAATCATAAAAATGGGTTCATTCGTTTTTGAGAAAATCGCGGACAAACAAACATACATACTTACGGGTCTAATACAGAACCTCCTTTTTTGAAGTTGGTTAAAAATGTTGTTAATCTGCCTGTACTTAATACGTTGGCTACCATACCAGAGGGGCAATTCCCGTATTTTTATAACAACGTTCGCAATCTCATCTCAGTCTCAATTTGTCAAAATTGTATAGAGTTTGCCTACATTTTTGACATTTTGATTGTCGCTGGCTGACATTGTGACTTGAATTTGAACGTTTTTAATTACGAGAATTGGCCCTCAGTATACTCCTAGTAACAGTATACTCGTAGGTTGGCAGTCAACACAGTGTCAACACGAACTTTGAAAGGACCTCGCATAACTTATTGCTAACTTTATTTAATAATAATTATTACATCATTAGTAGGAGGAGCTCGTGGCTAAGTAATAACAGCCACAAGGGTCGATCTATCAGGTTAAGCTACGCTTGCCGGGGTTAGTCCGTGGATGGGTGACGATCTTTACATACCGAGACTCCTCCGTGCCTCGGAAAGCACGTTAAGCCGTTGGTCCCGGCTGTCATTCGTGGATCTTTGACAGTCGTTACGGGTCTTCAGCAGCCCGAAAGTCTGACAACCAGTCTTACTCAGTTACCGGGTTCTGGGGATCAGATAGGCAGTCGCTATGTAAAATACTGGTATTCAGCTGCATCCGGATAGACTGGAAGCCAACCCCAACATAGTTGAGAAAAAGCTAGGCAGATTGATTTTTTGAACTATCACAGCATATTTGGTCCTATACTGCAGAGCATAAAGGCATCTTCATATTCAGTGATGGAAGGAACAAACATGAATTCCTTTCGATTTTCGCTGTAGTGATGAAAAACGAGGTAAATTACTGAAAATGAATTCTGTGAACTAAGTAAAACTCTGCAATGGCTTAATCAGCATGCAAGACTGTTCCTTAAACCCCTTCCTTAGACTTCGAAATGCAAAAACATAAATTCACACTTCAGAAAAGCAAACACAAGTCCCTGAAAACTCTACGAAAATCACAACAATTCCTTACACACACAAACACAACAACTACGCAAGTACGTGCGAGGCGTGGCAGGGGGAGGGGCAATGACGTCACGGCCCGACGTCAGCGTGACGCTGTGCCGACCTAGTTTAACGCGGGCTTTCAAACTAGAGAGAGATATTCCGTTGCGTGAATTGATTCGATATTTCTCTTCTATAATCCTACAGTATGCGTAGTAGTTAACCGGTTCCTATACAGGGTAAGGTATGGTCAAAAAGGGGGGGGGGGGGTATGTACATACCATCAAACTGAACAGCTTTCTCCATGGGACCAACATCGTGATCGCGAAGTCGAGTAGGAATTAAAGTTTTCTATGGGACAGTTGATAATTTTTTCGCGATTATGATGTTGGTCCAACGGAGAAAGTTGTTCAGTTTGATGGTCTGTACCACACCCACTTGACCACACCTTTTTGCTACACCCTGTATAAAATCATCCGTCAATGACAAAATGATCTGATATTTATTTCTGTAGGTAAGTGAATTGGTTCAAAAAAACACTTACCTACGCGTAAACAATAACTTCTTTTAAAACTAGATATCGATGTTTCCTATCCGACTATTTTGAGAAAAAAAAAACGGAAACAAACTCAAAGGTCACAGCCTCTTTTAAAGTCCAGACGTAATCTTGGTCAGGCCCTCAGACCAATTAAAAAACCAAGACATAGCGCTGCGAAAAATACAGTGAAGCATGCGCAAAATTACACCTCACTAACTGCATACATGCTAACGAGGCCGGCCCACGTCACTGTTGACAACGCTATATCTTGGTTTTTTATTAACCGACAAAAAAAAGGAGGAGGTTCTCAATTCGACACGTATGTTTTTTTTTGTTTAATGTATGACCACGCATAACTTTTTACAGAGTCATCCGATTTAAATAATTTTTGTTTTATTCGAGAGGGTATACCTCAAAGTTGGTCCCATTATATAAAATTGATTAACTTTGCTTGGGTACTTTTTGAGTTTATCAATAATACGTATTTTTTCCCCACTTTTATATGGATGATGTTCTAGTTTCTTTTGCAGGTAGTGGTATTAGAGTTTGCGTGGAGTAGGTTCCACAACTGAAATGTGAAAAATAAAAGCATTTTTACAAAAAAAAATACAACCGACTTCCAAACCAACACTACAAAGTGAAAAATAACTTTAATTTCGGAAGTCGGTGGCAAAAACGAAAATACATTTAACCAGACACCGACTTCCGAAATTACTTTTATTTTCACTTTGTAGTGTTGTTTTGAAGTCAGTTGTATTTTTTTGTAAAAAAGTTTTTATTCAGTTTGAGGTCAGGTCATGATAAGACCATGCAGATTAATAACTGAGATGGTCTTTTGGGGAAATAACTACACAGTTTTGAGTAGACCTGTCCAGTCAGTGCACGCATTTGTCAGTAATCGCGCATCAGCTCAAATCAGAATACTCCTATATCTTAAATGTAATGTAATCACAATGGCGTAACGGAATTAATCCTTCAAATCTATTAGTAGCGCTTGAAAGTAAAATTGTCTTCGGGACGCGGCTTTTAATAGAATCATTGTGCTACTTTAAAACGAACACTTGCTATGATAAACAAAACGTTTCGTTAGCTATAGGAATTGGACATTTGGGACGTTGGGATTATAAGAACTAGGAGATTGAATTACGAAATTATTAAATAAGTAAATATTAACACAGTATAGTAATGATGCAGTAGTTTGTCTTCATAGAAAACGGCCGAATTACGCGCTTGGAAACCAGTACGCAACAGTTCGAGTCACCGAGCGCGCGGCAGTTACACACGGACGGACACGTATTTATCCACCGAGAGGCCGTAGGTAATTAATTCAAGGTCACTGCCCAGATAAACTACTGTAGCTTTATTATTCTGTGGTATTACTTTTTAGAAAGAAGTTCCTTAACGCGGCTGGCCCTAGGAGTAATCTGGCAGAAATCGTTCACGTAATGAAAAAGCATTACATGCCTTCAGTTTCAAGTGTCGACTAAAAACTATACTAAATGGCTCTGTATTAATATTAGGTCTTTACCTATGAAATTGCCGTTCTGCAGTACTGGCCATTTCAAATCAAAATAATTTTTGTTTGGCTAAGAATTCTAATTTAAAATTAATTTTATTTTAAAAACATGGATTTTTTTTCCAAAAGTAGTCATTTGTTTATTGATTAGTGTTACATTTTCATCGCATTTCAATCTTTTTCGTCATCATGGATACGTTAAAAATTCGAGTAATTATGGAATATGAGTACCGTCGTGGCAGCAACGCGGCACAAGCGGCACGCAACATCAACGACGTTTACGGAGCTAACACTACAAACCAACGCACCACTTGTTATTGGTTTGCTCGCTTCCGTTCTGGAAATTTCGACCTGAAAAATTAACCTCGCGGTCGTCCGAAGACTTTGGTCGACAATGACGAATTAAAGGCGATTGTGAAAGCTGATGATACACAATCTACGGCTGAATTAGCAGCAGCTTTCGACGTTAGCGTCAAAACAATATTGGTCCATTTGCGTCAAATTGGCAAGGTAAAAAAGCTTGACAAATGGGTGCCCCACGAACTCAATGATCGCCAGCGCGAAGTACGCGTCGAGACGTGCCTTGCACTGCTCACACACACAAATGAAGGAATTTTGAACCGCATTGTTACCTGCGATGAAAAATGGATTCTGTTTGATAACCGCAAGCGCTCACCAAGTTGGTTGGATCCTGGTTCAGCACCTAAACAATGCCCTAAACGAAAACTTACCCCTAGAAAAGTGATGGTCACTGTTTGATGGTCTAGCACCGGTGTGATTCATCACAGCTTCTTACCAAACGGGGTGAGCATTACTTCAGATGTGTACTGTGTAGAACTGAACACATTGATGGAGAAGCTGGCACATCTCCAACCAGCATTGGTCAATCGCTCGTCTCCGCTGCTCCTGCACGACAACGCGCGACCTCATACTGCACAGCAGACGGTCTCCAAGTTGCAAGAACTGGGGTTGGAAGCTCTCCGTCATCCGCCCTACTCACCAGACCTTGCGCCTACAGACTACTACTTTTTCCAGAATTTGGATAACTTCTTGGCGGGAAAAAAATTCAATACCCGAGAGGCAGTACAAAATGCCTTTGATGAATTTGTTGCCTCCCGTCCAGCTGATTTCTTTAAGAAGGGCATCAATAAACTGCCACTGCGTTGGCAAAGATGCATTGATTGCATGGGTGATTACTTCGATTAATACAAATAAAAAATGCATGAAAAAAATTCGTTTAAATTTTTTCATACAAAACGGCAATTTCATAGGTAAAGACCTATTACATAATATACCTATAGAGAAAGGAACTCCGTTCCAACCGGGTGTCCCAAGGCACTTGATTTTTAACCGACTTCAAAAAGGAGGAGGTTCTCAAATCGTCGGAATTACTCGAAGATGGCTGGACCGATTTGGATTTCTTTTGTTTTATTTGAGAGGGTATAGGTACATCACAGTTGGTCCCATATAAAATTGATTAACTTTGCTTCGGTAGTTTTTTTTTTTTTTTTTTTTATTCTTTTATTATAAGGGGTTTTTATCCACACGGATACGTCAACCCCATTGTACCTTATATTATATTTACACACAACTATACACTGGTAAATACACTATATTTTATTACATAACTACCCGCCACCACTACAAGTTTTTGAGTTAGCTTCAATAATACGTATTTTTTCCCCACTTTTATATGGATGATGTTCTAGTTTGTTTTGCAGATAGTGGTATTAGAATTTGTCTGGGGTAGGTACACAACTAAAACGTGTAAAATAAAAACTTTTTTACAAAAAAATACAACCGACTTCCAAAAACAACACTACAAAGTGAAAAATAACTTTAATTTCGGAAGTCGGTGGCAAAAACCGAAAATACATTTAACCAGACACCGACTTCCGAAATTTAAGTTATTTTTCACTTTGTAGTGTTGTTTTTGGAAGTCGGTTGTATTTTTTTTTCATTTTATTAAGGTGTTATTGGATTTTTCCATCTGGAATTTCTCAATAGCAGCCCGGAGTCTGGACTTGTGCACGGTTGATTGATGACAATAGGCGCGCCCCCTATTACATGGGACTTTAACATAACTGGTGAAGGTGCACCTCGTGCATGAGGAACAGGGTGTAAAGTTCACTCATCCACCATAGAAAAGGGAGGATCCTCCGGGTGTTGTGTCTGGTGGGCAACTGCCCGACGATTGATGTCGGGACGTTGTATTATGCTAGTCGCGCGGGTAAACTCTGATTACGCGATGCAAGGTTTTGCGTGACGTCAGTGTGTTGCGTTGTTCGCATGTGGTGATGTAGATGACGCCACACATCTCTACTTAACTCTTCGGGGAATACAAAGACCATCTCAGTTATTAATCTGCATGGTCTTATCATGACCTGACCTGAAACTGAATAAAAACTTTTTTACAAAAAAATACAACTGACTTCAAAACAACACTACAAAGTGAAAAATAACTGTAATTTCGGAAGTCGGTGTCTGGTTAAATGTATTTTCGGTTTTGCCACCGACTTCCGAAATTAAAGTTATTTTTCACTTTGTAGTGTTGGTTTGGAAGTCGGTTGTATTTTTTTTTGTAAAAATGTTTTCATTTTTCACATTTCAGTTGTGGAACCTACCCCACACAAACTCTAATACCACTACCTGCAAAAGAAACTAGAACATCATCCATATAAAAGTGGGGAAAAAATACGTATTATTGATAAACTCAAAAAGTACCCAAGCAAAGTTAATCAATTTTATACATATAATGGGACCAACTTTGAGGTATGTGATGAGGATTACGATAATATGACAATGCTAAATAGTTTTAAAGGAGCCTAAAAACCATTTTATGAACTTTAAGTTGGTTATTCGAATATTGTTTTCAAAAATATTGTTCTCGCCAGAATAGAGTTTCGATTAAAACCACTTCGATAAGCTCTATAGTTTGTTTATGGTCAAGAACAAAGCATAAAGCTTAGCTATGGCTTCAGCATTGAATTGAAGGTCGTTTACTTACAAACATAGGCGGGTAGCTACTAGCTACGCAGAGTATTCAATGGCGCTTGTTGCTTCAGCAGAAGTGAAAGAAATTAATGGTTTTATGAAAAAAAAAAAAAAAAAAAACCCGCCAAGTGTCGGACCATGCAACTACGGAATAGTTGGGATGAGTTTATTCGAAGAACAAACTTAACATTGTAGTTGAAAAACGTGTTCTCCCATGCATTCCAATTGCAAATGTAAGTTAGTTTGTACGCACAATATTGAGAGATTTACCATGTTATTTTAAGACTATCGATTTCTTTTATAGATTTTACTGTAATCAATTAAATTTCATTGTAATTTGGTATAGAACAATTTTCTGTATTTAAAAAGAAATTAGGCTCAGTAGTTTCGGAGATAAGGGGGGAGGGGTTGGATAATGGTAATTTTTCGTCTATTTTCTTAAATTACTTTAAAACTAATAATTTTAAATAAAAAAAATATTGATGATTCCTAGGGTTATAATTGTGTAAATAGGTACATATTTTTGCTATAGTCGCGAATCATATTTTGATCAAGACCTGACACTGAAATGCAAATTGCAAAAAACGCAAGAAAATTTGAATTTCGTGGGCTAACATTGCGGCATTAAGTGCTTTAGTCGCTTTTCATGTCATCGAAGAAGGGACATCGTATATCCTCAAGGAATTCCAAGACACGTTTTAAAAACACAAAAAAATCTTTCACAAAACACAAGGAAGGAAACGCCAGAATACTTTTAAAACAAAAAAAAATATACACCACATTCAACTTCCATACATTTCACATACGTAGAAAAATATTCTACGAAACTATAACGCTTCTATCATAGTTATACGAATTCTTTTAACTCGTAGTAAACAGTTCGCTGTGAACCGTGCCAAGCCGAAACATGTTCAGCCTTGAACTGCCACGAAATGTATGAATGCTTGCTTGTAAACGAGGTATTTGGACACAAACGGATTGAAAAAGTGGCGAAAAGGAGATAGAGGTAAATACACTTCTGGACACATCTATTGGCCCACCTTAGAGTTTAGGTTTCGATGGCCCCTACCGAAATATGATTGCTAGATTGAACAAAAACTGTTGATGCAGTTTTAAACCTGATACATTTTACCATCTTTTTCGATCGTATTGTTTTAAATTTGAATTCAGAATACCATACGACATGGAGCTACGCCTAACAAGTCGGATATGCGCCTTGTTAAAGGCAATTGATTTTTGAATAAAAAACATGTTTTATCAAATAAAAGTTTAATTTAATAACGCGTGTTGCCTCCATGGGCATCTACCACAGCTCTCATACGATTAGGCATAGAGTTTATCAACCGCTCTATGAAATTTTGAGGGATCATCTCCCATTCCTCTTCTATGGCAGTTTTCAACTCCTGCATCGTCTGGGCAACTGGCTGACGAGCCCTAACACGTCTTTTTAGCTCGTCCCACATGTGCTCAATGGGGTTCATGTCTGGGCTTCTGGCTGGCCAGTCCATAACTGTGATGTTCACATCCCGAAGATATTCCCTGACGATGCCGGCCGCATGGGCTCTTGCATTATCATGCATAAAAAGGAAATTTGGGCCCACATAGTCCGCGTATGGTATCACGTGAGGTTCTAAGCACTCACGAATGTACCTTTCAGCATTTAATGTTGGCAGCCGTGGTCCTGTAACAACCTCAAGTTGAGTTTTGCCGCTCGCGGATATACCGCCCCAGACAGTCCATGAGCCACCGCCATAAGCAACCCTCTCTTCAAAGCAGCATTGTGCGAAATGCTCTCCCTTACGTCGGTAGACCTTCTTCCTTCCATCATTGCCATGTAACACAATTTTAGACTCATCAGAAAAGAGTACACGGCTCCAATCTTGCTGTGTCCAATTTAAATGACTGCGTGCGAAATGAAGGCGCGCTGTTCGGTGGGCTGGCGTTAGTTTGGGGGCATTAGCTGGCTTGTGTGGTACCATATCGCGTTCTTTTAACCTTCTCCGAACAGTTCGAGCGCTCACAGATACTCCGTGGAAGTCGCGAAGTTGGTTTTGTATCTCAATGGAGGTAAGGTGACGATTTCTCAAGCTGGTCGTCACGATGAATCGATCCTGCCTTTCAGTTGTGACCCGAAATCGTGGCCTTCCTTGGCGACGAACAAAGCCGCCAGTCTCTAGGTACCTCCGATAAATATTTCGGACCGCAGATCGACTTAAATTAAGTTGAGCACTCACGTTTCTTTGGCTGTGTCCGGCCTGAATAAGTGCCACAGCTTGGGCGGCGACTTCAGGTGAAGTATCCATAGATTATTGATAGAACCTCACCTTAATGTTAAGAATAAGTAATGTTTGTTGCAAAACCAAAGATATCAATCACTTTTTCAAGAATTAAATCCAAGTAAACCAATAAAACCAAGTTTTCTTAGTATTCGATTGTTTGATATCAACAAACAGGCTCCAAATTGTCTTTTGTTTCTTTAAATTCTGTGTTCGAAATTCAAAAAAAGACTATTGAATGAAATTGTGAATGTGTCAGGTTCAAAACTGCATAAAAACTTTTTGCTCGACCTAATATAAAATTTTAGCTAGGACCAAACGAAACTGAAAATACGAGGTGGGCCAAAAGATGTGTCCAGAAGTGTATTTTGGAAGTGAGATTGATGTTTTACAAGCAGCTTGTATACACAGGGTTACTGGTTATTGACCAACATAAGGATAAGGGGTCACAGTACTCATCAACAACTTTTACTATGGGACCATACCTGACCAATTTTTTTTTCCCCCTTAAGAGCGCTATCACAATTTCTCTTGTATTTGAGCGTTTGACTCGAGTTTTGATATGTGATTGTGGTTTTGTTAGAGCCACAAAATTAAAAAAAACATATGCCCAAGAAAGCTTGATTATTTCTCTTGGGAGTATTCTAAATAAATATTTTAATTTGTTTACAAAAATCAGTAAAAACCTTGCCTCTGCAAAGGATGTTTCATAAAATTTTACTTTTGGACATGTTTTGATGCTTTGTTACATCGAAGATATAATAATTTAATCATTTAAAAGAATGTCCTTGGAACAACTGTATCTTCAACTTTGGAGTGCTCAATTCAGTTTTTTATGTTTACACCAAAAATAATTCCGTAAACCAGAGAGTTACTGACAATTTTTCGTCCGAAATTATATTTTTTATCTACGAATGTATAATCCAAATTCATACAAAATGTATTTAATAAATAAGGTTAATAAGGTAACAACCTTGCTTGATAAAAAAAAATAGTCTATTTAAAAGTAAAATAATATGTTAAATTAATTATTGTATGCAGTGTTAAAAATCAATGTAAATCTCGGGACACGCGGTCTTTAGCTTTAGACGCCGACGCATCGCATTATGTAGCAATTTAGCAGTTGTGATTACGTTTATTTTGAGTCATATAATAATTATTTTTTTGTTTATAGTGTGCAATTTCAATTTATGAAAAAATCACGGTCAAAATGTAATAGCGCCCTTAACCTATTTTTTATTTATATACAGTGTATATAAAAACCGGTTTATTGCCGGTCTGGTTTTAAAATTTGGAAACCGGTCATCAACAAAATTTTAATTAAGGACTCCGGGTCCGACACCTAGGTTCATCAGGAAGTTTATTGGACATCTTCGTCGGCTCCGGGATCCGGGACCCCCAAGGTCCCTGGCGCCTATTTATTAAATAATAACACTTGTATTAACTGGAAGGTTTACTTTATAATTTGTTTGTTTGAATCGTTTGGGGTTGAAACACTAGGGCCATGGGGTCCGAGTGCACGGTTAGTTTTTCAAGACATCGCTAAACGGTTGGTCGACTCCTCACGTGACCAGAGGGCTGGCCTATTTTTTGGCCAAAGAATCAGCATTGCCATACAACGTGGCAATGCTGCCAGCCTTTTGGGCACTTTTCCTGTTGACAGCGATGCGGACGAATTTTTTGATGCCCTATGATCCTTTCCCCTCCTTTTTTATATACCATGTACATATTATTATTTTAAATCTGTTAGTTTATTTAATATGTACATACAAATAAATAATTTATCGCAAAAAAAAATAAAGAACTTTATAATTAAACTTTATTCTCAATCTTTAATTTAACCTTTTATACGGAACAGTACTCGGTTTATCACCAACCCCCCACGACCCTAGTTCTTACCAACTGGAGTTTAAGCTGGCTGGCATACCTTTTTTTTTTTTTTTGCCGGGGTGGAAAATCCTCATGGATGTCCCCCGCCCTGGGGTGAGCGGAGGGGTGTGTCAGACTCTTACTGACTAAAAACCACCCCGGTGTTCCCTTCCCACACCTGGACCGGGGATCATGGGAACTTGGGCGCCTTCCACGATCCCCGGCTAGTGCCGGCCCGCCTTTGCGGGCCTCCTCAGGCCTGCGAGGGGAGTGAGGTGTAGGACTCCCCCCGCAACGTCCAATAGGGGCGCGCGCGGAACACTACGCGCCGCCGCCTCGGGTCCAGCTGGATGGGGTCCGGCGGACGTCCCCGAGTCCGCCGTCCCTCCGGACCTGTTTACGGGGGCTGGAAGAGGGCGTTGTCCGCCCTCCGCCGACGCCCGGGCCGCCTTCTGCGGGTCGGGAGAGTCGTCTCGATCTCCCTCTCCCTTTCCGCAGCCTCCTTCCGCGAAATGACGGTAGTAGGATATTATTGGGCATTCTAACCCACGCTTTCGTTCCTACGGCTCACTCCGTTCGCCTTCGTCACTCTCGGTGTGTTAGATTGCCCAAAAACATCCTACTATAACTAGCTCTACATATCAACCACTTATCCGTTCGCCTCGTCACTCTCGATGGATTAGAATACTCAATAATATCAATTAAATGTTACATAATGCAGTAAAATACAGGTTCTTGAAGGACAGCCATGGTGTGGTTGTTCGTACAGTTGTTCGAGTTAGCGACAATGAGCTATAAATGTCAGTGTAATACATTAATTGACTCATTATTAATATAACCGTTTCAAACAGTCGTCATGAAATTTGTAAAACAACCACAATCGTTACATGTAAACAAACTTTGTATTAATTCTCAGGAGACTGGTTTTCGCCATGGAGAATTATTACCTAAATCGATACGATGCATCATTTGCGGACCGTCAAATTGTGGAAAGACGAATTTGTTAATTGGTCTTCTTATACACGAGAATGGTTTACGATTTCAAAATGTTTATGTTTATTCGAAAACCTTGCAACAACCCAAGTACGTTTTTTTAGAAAAAGTCTTGCAACGAGTACCAGGCATTTCATTTCAGAAATATCATGAAAACGAGCAAGTACTGAGTGTTCAGACCGCAAAACCGAATTCTGTAATTGTATTTGATGATGTTGCTTGTGAAAATCAAAGTAGTATGCGCGATTATTTTGCTATGGGGAGACACAAGTTCATCGATTGTTTTTATCTAAATCAGACGTATAGTAAAATCCCAAAGCAGTTAGTAAGAGACAACGCAAACCTAATCGTACTTTTTAAACAAGATGAAAGAAATATGAGACATGTTTATGAAGAACACGTTAACACTGACATGACATGGATTGAATTTCGTGAAATGTGTTCAAAAATATGGAGTACACCTTTCAATTATATTGTAATTAATAAAGATTGTTCCAAAAACAAAGGATGCTATAGAAATAAATTTGACACGTTTGTAGTCTTTGACTAAGAACACGAATACATATATAAGGCCATTACCTGCCTGACATTATTATTCGCCTTACGACGCTAAATCAATTCCGACCTATTTTACCAACAATATGGAAAAATTATTGAAACGACAAATTGTTGATGCGGCAGAAGCTGTAAAGATAAAAGTACGAAAAATGAGAGATGCTGAGATTAACAATAAACAAGCACTGGAATCTGTTTTCAAACCTGTAACAGAACCTCTCAACCTAATTGCTAATGCAAGTAAGCAAACTCCTCTCCTGCGTGCTAATGATGATTTTGCTGATGTTCCGTTTACTAAAGAAACTTATCAGAAAGAAGAAACTGGTAGCGCAGAAAGTAATGATAATAATGACGATGAAGACAAATATGAATCCGATATCAACAGTGATTCTTCATATGCATCAGTAGTTGAAACTGATGAAAGGAATCAAGATTGTGATACGTCATCCTGGTCAGTATCTTCAGAGGCGTTGGTAGATGTTCCATTTGGGGTTAGAGTAGAACGCGGGAAATTGATGTTAGGTTCGGCTTGCATAACGATCAATGATCAAAACATCATCGTGGCTGGACGTACATACCGATATACACCTGGATTAAAACAGTTGTTGTTTAAGAAAGATGTAGACTTAAGCTTTGTTACAGAAAGTGATCTGCAAAATTATAAGTCGATGCTACTTGTTACAAATGCACATCGTCGAGACTATGAGCCAAGTAAGCCAATAAAAAGTAATAAAGGACAAAAATATTTGCAAGTTATTAAACCTCTTTTTAAACTGAAGAATGCAGTTCAGGGAAAGGGTCTACCTTTAATGAAAAAGTGGAAAAAAAACGTAGATTTAGTGTATTGGGATAATCCTAATGAGTTAGTGGAAAGGTTAAAATTATTAATTGCGTCTAGAGATGCTGGCAACACAGGGTTAGATAATGAAATTATATCTATCATTGAAGAATTGCGTGAAAGTAAAGTTATAAATAAATAAATATTTGAGATTGTGTTTATTTTATTATCAGCCTCTCGATACAATACACCTTAAACATGAACGTAGACAAATTCGGACATTACATTCACAAAAGAATGCGTTTATCAGAGTTATTTGAGTTTAATGAGAATGCATTGTTAAAATCAGAAAACGGCGATTTTGATTTAAAAACATCAAGACTGAGAGGAATCAGATCTCCAGTAGAAGCAGATGATGCTGTAAACAAGGACTATGTAGATCGATTGAATGCTAATATGTTTAAAGAATTTAATAATCTGATTGGTGCATTGCGTTCTCAAATCATGAAAGATGCAAAGAGTACAGTTCAAGCTACTTTAAAAGCAAGAATACCTGAGGTTTCAACTCATTTGTACGATAAGTTTTATACTAAAGCAGAGGTGGATAAATTACTTCAAAAAACTCCGTAATGGTGAAACAGCAAATTGTAAATGAAATACATAAAGCGGCACGAAGAAATTTCCTTCGACGTTCTGTTATTCTAAAAGGAATCCACGACTTATGGCAAGCAGACTTGATGGACATGCAAAACCTGAAAAAGTATAACAAAGGTTACAATTTCATCTTAGTGGTGATTGACTGCTTTTCAAAGTATGCCTGGGCAGAACCGTTAAAATCAAAAAATAAATCGGAAGTCACTCGAGCATTTGAACGTATACTAATAAGCAGCAATAAAAATCCTGTTAACTTACAAACTGACATGGGTACAGAGTTTTATAACAACACATTCCAAACGCTCATGAAGAAGTACAACATTAACCATTACTCATCTTTCTCAATTAAAAAAGCTTCAATTGTAGAGCGACTAATTAAAACTGTTAAAAATAATTTATATAAATATTTTAGTCTCATTGGAAACTATAAGTGGTTAGGATCACCATTAGAAGATTTATTTAAGACTTATAACAACACAAAACATCGTACTATTAAAATTAACCCGATTGATGTGAATAAATATAATGAAGCAGTCATAAAAGAAAATATTAAAAAAATATGTAAACATGTATCCATCCAGCGGAAGCCTAAGTTTAAAAATGGTGACTGTGTTCGTATCAGTAAATACAAACACAATTTCGAGAAAGGTTATACTCCTAACTGGTCAACTGAACTCTTCACTATAAAAAAGATTAATAAAACTGTGCCAGTAACATATCACATAGAAGATCAAAGAAAGCAAGATATATTAGGAACTTTTTACGAGCAAGAACTTCAAAAATCTGACTATCCTGATGTTTATTTAGTAGAAAAAATACTTAAAAAGAAAGGAAAGAAACTATTCGTCAAATGGTTAGGTCTCAGTAATGAAGAAAACAGTTGGATTGATAAATCTGCATTAATAAATTGAGATATAAAAGAAGTATTTTGTAATATTTGTATCATTATACTTTAAGTAATGCAAGGTGGTGGACTAGTTAACAGTATAATTAATAACCTACCGTTCGAAGCTCATTTGCCTGGATACAATTATTGCGGACCAGGAACTAAACTTCATAAACGTTTGTTGCGAGGTGATCGAGGTGTGAATAAACTAGACGAAGCTTGTATGCACCACGATATAGCATATGCAAAACATACAGATTTACCTAATCGTCACGAAGCCGACTTACAGCTATTAAACATGGCTAAACGCAGACTTAAATCAAAAGATGCAGGAAAAGGTGAAAAATTAAGCTCATGGTTAGTAAGCAAAGTTATGAAAGCCAAATTGAAATCTGGTTCTGGTGCCAAAACATTTAAAAGTTTAGTATCAAAAATAAAATCGAAAATAAAAAAACTAAAACCCAATGATAGTAAGTCTTTAATAAACTTTGCTTATTTAGCTGCAAAAAAGTTATGTCCCAAATTACATCAAATTCGAGTGCCGAGAGTGATACCCATACCGAAAACTGGTGGGGTTCTACCTTTAATTCCAATTTTTGCTGGCTTATCAGCTTTAGGAGCTTTAGCTGGTGGTGCGGCTGGAATTGCAAAAACGGTGAATGATTACAAATCAGCTCAGCAAAACTTGCGAGAGACTGAACGACATAATAGAACTATGGAGGGTTTAGCAGTGGGCAAAGGTTTATACCTAAAGCCTTATAAAAACGGCAAAGGATTGTTCATAAAATCATCAAAAAACTGAACAAGAAGCTACCCAATCGCCCACTAACTAATGTAGACATCCAAAACTATGCAAGAGATATTCCATATTTCCGAGGAGTATATATGAAAGATCAACTACCAAGGACGCCGAAACGTATGGAATGTGGTATCGTTAACTTAGACGATTCTAAAAACGAAGGAACGCATTGGGTAGCTTATGTAAAAGTATATGACTATTGTGAATATTTTGATAGCTATGGAAATTTAAAACCTCCATTAGAACTGCTACGATATTTTAAGAATTGTAAAGTTTTATATAACTACACAAGATATCAAAAATTTAACACTGTAAACTGTGGTCATTTATGTTTAAAATATCTGAGGACTTTTTGGAATAAAAATGTATAAAATAAATGCTTTTACTTTATTTCAATCATTTGCAAGATGTCACTCACTTTGTCGATAACTGGAAACTCTTCAATTTTATCTACGTACTATCCTAATACGCTGCAACTAAATGGAGAATATGAGTGTGCTTTGTTACATTTTTCAACATTTAATTCTATACCAAATATTGATATAAGTAATAACAAGTTCTACTATGGTTCAAATGAAATTATTGAAATACCGGAAGGCACCTATGAATTGCAAGATATTTATGATTATTTAAAATCTGAAATAAAAGACGCCTCAATCAAATTACAGTGCAATAACAATACTTTAAAAACTAGCATATACTGCTCAAAAGACGTTAATTTTAAGAAAGAATACTCTTTCAATAAACTGTTAGGCTTTGATAAGCAGGTCTTGAAAGCAAATAAATGGCATGTGTCACAGTATCCAGTCAACATTTTACCGACGACAGTGGTAAGGATCGAATGTGACATTGTGAGCGGCTCGTATATAAACGGTGAACCAAGTCACATAATTCACGAATTCGCACTCAACGTACCACCAGGTTACAGAATCATAGAAATCCCGAAGAACGCAATATATTTTCCAATCAATCAAAATAACATAAGCTGCATACATATTCGACTACTAGATATAAACAATCGCTTAATTAATTTGCGTGGTGAAGAAGTGCAGCTGTATTTACATCTTAGAAGAAAAAATGATTGACTACAATAAATATGTGCCTCAACAAATTAAAAATACCAGTTCCACTCAAGCTACCTACCAAATAAGACGTCGTTCTAAGAGCAAAATAAAATTAACTAAAGACAATAAGATATTTCTCAAAGCGATCGGATTGTTAAAATGAATATCTTAGACGTTTTATCCACTCCGACTTACGACAACAGTATAGAAGGAATTGAATTTCATTCGTACAAACCTTATGTAACGAGTTTCAACAGGAACGATGAAATTCGCATACCTATCAACCAACAGGATCTATACATATTACCTTCAGCCAGCACTCTGTATTTGGAAGGAACCGTTATCGTTAGCAAAAAAGATTCAAAAGAGAGAGCTACTAGTGTCAATTTTACGAACAATGGACTACTCTTCTTGTTCCAAGATATTAGGTACGAACTAAATGGAGTGGAGATTGATAAAATAAAAAACGCAGGTATAACTACAACCATGAAATCATTAATATCAATGAATGAGAATGAATCAAAAATTGCTAGAGCTTGGGGTTGGAGTATCGATGGTGTAAAAAATATTAATGGAGGAAGTTTTTCTGCGTCTATACCACTTCGGAATATCCTTGGTTTCGCAGAAGATTTTAAAAAAGTTGTGATAAATAGTAGACATGAACTAATATTGTTACGAAGCAACACTAATTTGAATGCTGTAAAATTGAACACCGGTGAAATAGTGGAAGACATTCAAATCAATAAAATTATATGGCGCGTACCCCATGTTAAAGTATCAGACAAAGAAAAAATAAGTTTATTAAAACTGTTGGAAAAAGATCGACCACTTCAGATGATATTTAGAAACTGGGATCTATATGAATACCCTACTTTACCTAAAACTACAAAGCATACCTGGTCCATCAAAACTTCATCTCAAATAGAAAAACCAAGATATGTTATAATTGGACTACAAACAAGTAGAAAAAATAATGCAAGTTCTGACATGTCGCAGTTTGATCACTGCTATGTTCATGATGTTCGAGTGTACCTTAATTCAACATATTTCCCGTATGAAAGCCTCAATGTGAACTTCGCTAATAACAGAATTGCTTTATTATATGAGCAATACATCAGATTTCAGCAGTCGTATTATGGACGTTGTCCGGAGTCTTTATTAAGCGAGAAACAATTTAAAGACTTAGCACCGTTGTTTGTTGTTGATTGCTCTAGACAGACCGATAATCTGAAGACTGGTCCTGTTGTAGATGTAAGGGTAGAAATCGAGAGTGATTCAGAAATACCAGATCAAACTTCAGCGTACTGCCTCATTCTTAACGATTGCATTGTTGAATACAAACCATTAAGCAACACAGTGAAGAAGTTATCATGAACGCAGATATTATCATTGTCGAACTCCAAGGATTTAAATATTTAGACAATAATTTTATTGTCAAAGAAGTGGCTATCGTAAGTAATGAGCACACACAGACGTTCTTAGTTAAACCACCACATTCGTTTTACTATTTAACTCAAGAAGAAAAGAAGCAGGTGCGATGGTTGGAAAGAAATCGTGGAATTTTCTGGAGTGAGGGCTTTATAGACTACAGAGAGTTTCAACACGTCATCATGCCCTATTTAGAAAATAGAAAAATTATTACAAAGGGTTTAGAAAAGATTAAGTGGATAAAAGAGTTATGTGCAAACTGTGAAGTGATTGACATAGGTGAGAAGGGATGCCCTTTTTTTTTTTTTTTTTTTTTTTTTGTGGATGGGAAATCATCAAATGACTTCTCCCGCTCTGGGCAGAGGCGGGAGGGCGTGTCAGACTTTTACTGACTAAAACCCACCCATGTTCCTTCAGCTGCCCGTGCCAGGGCCACGGTATCTCTTTCGAACTACCCGCGACCCCGGCGGCATCGGCCCAATTGACCCCGTCACTGCTGACATCTCTTTGAGGCGCGCGTGGTACACAACGCGCCGTCGACCCGGGCCTGGTCCTTACCGGACGGCGAGCTGCCCATTACTCGTCGTCCGCAAGCCCGCGCCTACGGTGGCCGGGAATCGGCAATGGATTCCCGCCGCCCAGGGCGTCTCCTACGGCGGCTAGGAGCGCGAGGGCGCGGCTGTTGCCTCTCCCTCACGCGTTCCGCTTCCTCCTTCGCGAGCATTACTGCTTCGCAGAAGGAGGTGACGGCTTCCCATGCACTCTCGCTCCGCACCATGGCCTGGACCAGGTTTGGACGCGAGAGATCGCCGCCGCCGATCGCCTCCGTGAGAACACGGCGGTGCTCCGCCCAAGCCGGGCAGACCTCCACTGTATGCTCCACCGTGTCCTCCGGGCGATCCACACAATGGTGACACCCGGGCGTTTCCTCCCGCCTTATCCGAAACAGGAACCTCCCGAAACAACCGTGTCCGGTGAGGACCTGCGTCAGGCGGAAGGTGAGGACGCCGTGGCGCCTCTCCAACCACTCCTCAAAGAGGGGACTTATCGCCGCAATTGTGGCGTGCCCAGCGCTGGGTTGCGACAATCGCACTCTCCATGTCGCCATGAGATCCCGCCGGAGCTCTGTCCGCTGTACCGTGATTTCTCGCGGCAGCGGAGTTACGCCCCGGCGTTTCACCTCCTCGCGCCACTCCCACACGTGCGCGAGGACTTTTGCCTCCAGATCCCATGGCGATAATCCGGCAAGGAGGCACGCCGCCTCACAGGAGACCGTGCGGTATCCCCGGACTAGCCGGATGGCCATGACCCTCTGGGACGCGTTCAACCGGCGGGCTGGTCGCAGCCTCAGGGAACGCGCCCACACCGGTGCCCCGTAAAGGGCCATGGACCGCACGACCCCCGCGTAAAGCCTCCGGCAGGAGGCGTTTGGACCCCCCAGATTGGGCAGGAGCCGCTTCAAGGCAGCCCCGGCCCGCTCCAGTCTGGGAGCCAAACGTCGGAAGAAGGGATGCCCTAATTTTGCGACCTTAAAAAAAAAGTTTTGTAAAAATAAAACTGATTATAACTGTGTGGATCACAAATTGAACTGTGCATTAAATAATGCTGTGTGTATTAGAAAATGGTACATTGATAATAATATGTCTGTATTTAATTTATTTTAATTATTATTGTGTTGATCAGTTACTTAATAAAAAATGTATATCTACTTATGAGTGTTTTATTTAATATAATCAGGGTAACCTACTTACGAAACTTTAAATTAGCTGCAGCAAAATGATATTTCTTATAAAATTTCATCCATGATTTTCAACGAATTATTCTAATAAAAAATACTGTTAGCAAATAAACACTATAATTATATCTTTAAACTAGAGCTAATTTAGAGTTCGAGTATAACTAAGTAATAGAAAATAAAACATAATTTAAATCATTAAAGAATACAGTTTTATTTACTTTTTTACATTATTTACAATTATTACAAACTAATTATAACTACCTACCTACCCAATAATAGATGTCATCACATAGTTTATTTAATGTTTTCTATACGGACCTACATACTTGTGATGTATGTACATTGTTCCAACTAGATTAGACAAAGAAAATCTACATACCTACTTAATAGTATATGTATTTTTTTTTTGTTTTTGTTTTTTAGGACTATGTAGGTACAGGATAAATTACAAAAGTTATAGTTTATTTAATGTTTTCTATACATACCTACATACTTAACTTACAAACGTGTGATGTATGTACATTTTCCCAACTAGATTAGACAAAGAAAATCTACATACCTACTTAATAATATATATTTCTTTTTTGTTTTTTTTTTAACTATGTACAGGATAAAATACAAAAGTTATAGTTTATTTAATGTTTTCTATACGTACCTACACACTTAACTTACAAACTTGTGATGTATGAACATTACCCTAACTACATTAAACAAAGAAATTAATATTATCTACATTATAATATTTTAAAGTTTTAGTTTCTAGACTATGTACAGGATAAAACACAAAAGTTAATGACAATAAAACTTACATAGTTGATATTTTAATAATTTATACATTCAAAACTTACACTACATAAAAACCTAAGAAAGCAAATAAATGTTATACATACCTAATAATATTACTACAAATCTTACACAATAACTTATGAAGTAGGTACTTACAAAATAATTATATCTGTTAATAGTAACAATTGTCCCCACAAAGTTTTTTTGATATTTTATTAATTAACGATTGTGTCTCCTCCATAATATGGTCCACCGATTCAGTCACTACATACTGTGCACTTAATATTACCACGTCTTGATTGTCACTTGCAGGTTCTTGTTGTTCACTGATATCCAGCACTTGCACCATGACCAGTCGTAAACCTTTTTTCTTCTCATTGTTTATAACGAATGATTGACATGTAGGTGGAGATGACTTCTGTTTTAGACACTCCCGTCTTGTTCTAGGCTTCTTGCTGGCAGGTCCGCAGTTTTGTCTTGCTCTAAACTCCTTGTTGTCAGGTCTTTGTTGTTCTGAGAATTCCGGGATATGCCAGCTTAAACTCGGTGTCGGAAAACCTTGAGCGTATTGTGAGAAGTCGATAATATCTGGAGAATCATCCATTATCAATAATCTGAAACAAACGGAATAATATTTAATTATAATTACATAAACAACATGATGAAATAATGTTATAAGTAGATAGGTACTTGTACAATACTTACAATTCGTTTTGTTTTATTTGAAGTGATATGGTCGCACCGGCTGACTGTCTAATAATGAATGTTCTACTCAATAATATTACTGTGGAACGTATGTAATTAGACTCTATAAGCATTGCGCCGTGATTAATTTTCATGTTTTAACGTGTTCGAGCTCTTGCACGAACACCTGCTCGGTGTCAAATTCTACACCGCGCGTGCGAACTTCGAGCTATGAGTGCTTTGTAATCAAAAATTGACAACATGTTTTATCAAGTTGGAGTCTGTATCGTCGTGTGCTTTGTCATAAATCAGGAATGAAAATGAAACAGATACAATTATGATTATAAAATAGTATTTATTATTTATTTATTTATTTCATACAAATAGGTACTTACTTAAAAGAAAACTTAGGAATCAGGTTTATGCGGCACAGCATTTCATTTTAAAGTCCGAAGTTTTGGAAATGAATAATATGACATAAAAAGTTAGTAGAGAATATTTTAGTATTTTTTATGAAATGCCGTGTCGCGTAAACGGTCTTAAAACTAATTAAGACTAAATAAGATTTTACGTTATTTGCTACAAGTAATAAGATAATAAGGTTACACTTTGATTCAGTAAACTTATTGTATTTGTTTCTTTATATAAAACAATTTCAAAAACTGTGTTAAAACACATAGCGGTTACAGTTTCAGTCCCTGCTTAGGTAATCTTTAACTAGGTACCTATTTATTTATTTTCAATTATAAACTAATATTACATAAATGTGGAGCACCCGATTACATAAAAATAGTTGCATTTCCCCAGGCCAAAGTAGATACCTTGTCAGGTAACAGCAACCGTTTATCATCATTGCTTGATAATGCTATTTTATTTACACTTTGTGTAAAAATGTTGTGTTTTATGGACCTAAACAGTACATTTTTTTTGCGAATGATATTGCAATTATTATACAAAATATTTTTATAATCTAACATTTTTAAATCTTTCATTACACATTTTTTTGTGCCTTTTGCTTTCTTTATGGTTTTATTTAATGTTTTAATACAATAAAGTTTTGAGCGCAATCCTACAAATTCTTTGATAATTTTACCACCCATTTCGTCCTTAAAGAGTCCTGGAACCTTCTTATTAATAATTGGCAAGTTAAATTCATTTGTACAATCGTAGTTGCTTGTATCAAAATATTTTAGAAAGTGGAGTTTAAAATCTTTATATACGTCACTAGTCTGTACATTATAAACTAGGCTGTCTGTGTCAGTATAACACAATTCAATTCGGTTACCGTAAAAAGGTTTTATGATGGAATAATGGAAATCGTACATGTGACCCTTAGATAATTCTAATACAGCAAAACCTATGTATATTGGTTTATTAAGAAGTACGCGCGAAGGTTTCATTTGAATTGCTACTAGATTTTCAGAAAATATAGAAGCACTATGAAAATATGGGCTGGCTATCAATTTTTCAGCACAATTGGTTTTTTTTGTTTTATTTTTCAAGTCACACCAGTTGTTTATTAGCTTAACATCTACCCGATGTTCATTATTTTCCAAGGTCTTACCAAAAATACTATTGTTCAGTAATTTAAAAAAATCTTGTTCAAACGTCGACTCTGCCTTTTGACGTAACTGTGTGTTAATATCGATATATTGTTTTAAAAAAGCACTTTGCTTGAACATAACACCGCGATGGATCCTATGCAATACTAAACCATGCTGTAAGCATTTTTTTAAATGAACGTAATGAATAACATAGTGATATTTATCATACAAATTTGGTATTAGTTTTTTATTTTTACCACCGGGTGGCAAGCATTTTTCGGGACAAAATGGAAAGTCATTGTGATCCATGTGTAAATTCTCAGGATATAATAAATCAACTTCAAGAATGTAACCGTTTTCCGCGGAATCACTGATATCTGTCAAGTTATTTCGCAAAAAATGAATTTCTTGTCTATCCATAAATCTAAAATCGGAATAAGGTAAGGACTGACACATGCTAAAACCGTATAAGTTGTTACAGTCTAAATAAATGATGAATGAACTGGGATGGGATGGGTCGTATGTATCTAAATATTTATGATTGGCTTTGACATGTCTTTTAGAACACATACAAACACCTCCTCGAATACCATTTTGTATCATCCTATAAATTTCAACATCGCTTATCAATTCTAACCGAACTCTGGTTTTTAAAAGCATAGCATCAAACGAAAGACTTGGAGCCGTGAGATAAAAGGCAGGGTCGAGATTATAATGTCGTTTGCAAGTTTTTCGAAAACTTTCAAATACATCTGTTAACAACAGAACATCTGTCTTGAGATATAAATCCGTGTACATACCCATATTTCTAATATTAAACGCTGACCAAACGGATTGCGCGTGTTCATAGTCTTCATCGGTAATTGACTCGTTAGTCAATGAGTTAAAAAAGTTATTTTTAGTAGGCAAACACGTATGTTCATAATGTTCCCATGTAGACATATAGTCATAAGGATACACTCCCTTACGGGTGAGGAGCTCAAATTCTGTTTTGTTAGGAAAATAAGCTTTCAACTGTTTAAATTCTTGTTTTTTCATTGTACTAACCAATTTTTCTAAACTAGTTCCTAAAAACTTGAAAGAATCTACAAATCTAACCTGCATACTTTCCTCAGAGGAAATCGGAATAAATTTTGTAAATGAAATGTAATTTTCTTTTGTTTTAGGTATAAGTTTAATAGATCCAGGGGCTTCGCCCAATTCCTTAATAAAAAGATGACAATCATAACCAGATAAATTATGAAAAAATACAGGCAAAAATGTTGGTACTTTGTATTGTAGGTTACAATAACTATGAGCTGCACCCCGATATCTACCAGTTAAGTGGCAATGATCGCGGACTCTATCTCCGAATAAGAAGTTTTCACAAATATGACAGGTCATAGCGTTCTCAAAATCTCGAGCATTATCCTCTGTGTAAATCATGGGAACATTATTTTTTAAAATTTTGTAAATTTTTCGTGCATCTTTAAAGAGAGTCTTCACAAATTTGGAAACACAATCAGGACCACGATACGAAACGTAACGATTATAGCTATCATCCAGCGCACACGTAATATGATAGGCAAATGCTACAGGTACATGGCGCTGACGTGTAACAGTGCTGGCCTTAGTTGGGTCAGGGTCACAAAAGTCGTACCGTTCTAGCATTGTTTCAAAGTCTGCGTATATAACAAATGGTAGTATTTGTTTTCTATTATAATTCTCAAACTGTATGAACGAACCTTTTGGAGGTAGTTCAGTTGCAACTCCCCCACAACTATGTGAACTAAGATCATCGCGTGAATTGAAAAACATTAAGCAAACGTTACAAAAGTACAATTTACTGTGGTGTTTCGTTATTTGATTCTTAACAAGTCGTGGTAAATCTTTAATAAGACAATAATGTGACAAGTCATCCTTCTCCAAATAAAGTAAATGAATCACTTTCCCAGTCACAGTTTTTGGTTTGTAAAGCGGACCAATTATAGTATTCTTTTTTATGCCATAAATATAAATACAAACTCCTGGGTTATTTACTTCAAACCGTGCAATATCCGAGAAACTTAATGGAAATGTTAAGTCTTCTAAGTTCAACACAGTCCGAAAATCTGGGTAAGACGAAACCCTATCAGGATGACTTTTAGCGGGATATAAAGCAGCAACAACGGACCATAAGAAACAATACTCATCATTGTTACGAATATTGACACATGCTTTTTTCGCTTTAATTGCAGCCGGTAATTCGATAAAGCCTGAACCGCGCAATGGTTGGTATTTGTTAATATTGACTTCTAAATGCGAGCTACTCAAGAAAGTCCAACCACTGTCACGGTCTTGAAACTCCTCTAATTTTTTTACTAACGCATTTTTAACCTGAGTAATTAATGAATCATATTCATAATTCTGGTGAAGTGTATAATTTTTAGTACCAAATGATTTTATCTCCTGAGAATCATTTTTAACCATTAAAAACAGTGCAAAATATTCAAAATTAATTTTTAAACTTATATGTTCTTTAAGAGACTTACCTATCTATTAATGTTTTGATTTTGTCTCGGATACTATTTAAAAACAATTCTAGAGAATAGTTCTCATATAGATCAACAATTCTATAAGAAGCTATACGATTGCGAAAGGCAGAATGAATTACTTCAACACCTTCGCAAAAATGTGAAATATTCCTGTTTTTATGGGTGGTACTGCGTAGGTGACCAGTCCAATGACTGCGCTCAATAGTCGCGTTACAAACAGTACAAAAAGGCATTTTAGATTACGATTACGTTAATTATTATCTTGCACACAAGGTTTATAGTGAAATGCAACTGAAATAATTAAGATTACAAGACATAAAATTAAAATATTCTGTGGGTGCTCCAAGTTAAAATCTTAAAAATACATTAATTATTACTTAAAACTAAATTGGTCACTGTAGAAGACAGGCTCTGAATCGTCGAACAATTCGTGAGCCCGCCTCATGAATGACTGCAAAGTGTCCCACTGAGGACTTTCTTTACTTAATTGCACTTTTAGTGCAACGGCCGCCTTCTTCCACCGATCCTCCCTTACAGTGGAGATAATGTCGGGCTTATGGTAAACCTTTACCTCCACATAAAAGTCACCGTTCAAGTGTGCTGTTCGCCGCACCTTGCCGTTTGCGACGCGGCTCAGAAGGGAAGATACCAGGTCCCCGCTGGATGTCGTTGGACGATCTGCGACTGCGGCGTCCTCTAACCCGAAGAGGTCTGTGTTCGGGCGTGTCTTACTGTAAAACAATAATAACATATTATTTATAGTAATTATTAACGATACTAGGGTAAAATAGATATTCGGAACTGCAATTCGGTAATATACGTAAATATTATCTCACTGACCACACTGTACGAAAAAAGGTAATGTATGTAAAATGAATTTCATTGCTCTCTACGTTACAGGTCTAAGTTTGAGACCGATATGCATTAGAAACTTCACTTCACTTCAACGACCGATGTGCACAAAAACATACTTAAAGAAAAATCAGTAATAGTAAATTACCTTGATTTTGGTTTCGAAGGCGTGGTGCACCTTTCAGATTTGCGCTTCGTCGTTGCCTTCTTCTTAGCAGGCTGTGCTGCCTTCTTTATGTCGACAGCGTGATCAAGCCTTTGGGACTCGTATTCAACTTCGGAGTCAGACCTAAAATCGAACACATTAAAATTATTGAACTTTATGCTAAAACCATAATTTCCTAAAGAAGGTTATAACAATGAACAATAGAAACAAGGTCACCTTTCAGATTTGCGCTTCGTCGTCGCCTTCTTCTTAGCAGACTGAGCCGCCTTCTTAATCTCGACAGCGTGATCGAGCCTTTGGGACTCGTATTCAACTTCGGAGTCAGACCTAAAATCGAACACATTAAAATTATTGAACTTTATGCTAAAACCATAATTTTCTAAAGAAGGTTACAACAATGAACAATAGAAACAAGGTCACTAAAATTAACTTAATATAATACTTACTTACATTTTTAGAAGTCGGTATAATATTATATTATTAGGAATATAATAATAATATAATGTCAACAGCGGCACTGGCACTGGGAAACACTGGAGCGAATTTAATTTTTTCACCTAAATTATTGGTTTATATTCATAAAAAATACCATTTCAGCAATATTTACCTCATAACAAAATTAAACCTTAACTACATATCCTCACAGGTGTATGACTAATTTATGTTACTTACGTCTAATTAAACCCTAGTGATTGAAAACCCTTTCTGTCAAATTGCAATTTTGTCGTGAGAAATGAAATACAAAACCAGCTTCTTACCCTCGCCGACAAAGGTAAAGCCGCAGACAGTTACTTAGAATTAACACAATAGATATTATAATAAAGTATGTAAGCATGTTTGTTTAATACGTCTTGATATAAAACGTTCAATGACATCACACTCGTGAAATAAATAAAATCGCATTTTTGGAGCTCGTGGCTATGTAATAATAGTCGCACGGGTCGATCCATCAGGTTAAGCTACGGAAAGCACGTTAAGCCGTTGGTCCCGGCTGTCATTCATTTTCGTGTTTTGACAGTCGTTACGGGTCGTCAGAAGCCCGAAAGTGTGACAACCAGTCTTACCAAGGGGTATCGTATTACCTAGTTACTGGGTTGTGGAGGTCAGATAGGCCACAGAACAGTAGAGTAGGCAGTCGCTCCATGTAAAATACTGGTATTCAGCTGCATCCGGTTAGACTGGAAGCCGACCTCAACATAGTTGGGAAAGGCTAGGCAGATGATGATTTTTGAGAGTCAGAAATCAGAATGTATCTAAAGATGCAAAATCCTTACAAAACTTTTTGTGTGCAGAACAAACCACGTGAACAAATTCACGATAAAAACTTAGTTAATTTTATGTTGCAGTTAAACTCAAAGTGTAAAATCATGAAACTACTAAATCTAACAAACTTTATAAAACATTTCATGCAAAGAAGGTCGATTTCTAAATTCAGCAATGACATTAAAGGATCGCCTTTCAAACAATTCCTAGACATACAAAAAAGTTATTACAAAAAATTAGTAGTTATTATGTTCAGGAAAGAATCATTCTTTTATAATCAGTTAACGGAATTGATATACACATAGTTCTTATTTAAGGATCACCCCCCAGTTTGATGAAGATGATTAGGTATAGGAAGATCGCTTAAACTCGAATTTTAATTACGGACTACAACATGTACAGCGATCGTCTTACAATACAATAAAGTTCGAATAAGCAAATTGATGCATGATACAATGTTGCTGACTTTGACATTTGTAAATGACTATGTACACACACGACGGCTGCCTGATACGTTTATTGTCAGGCGTTTCACGTATGAGTACGGCGCAGCGACTAACCGTTGAACGGCGCATGCTCCGTTTTGACGTTGATTATACGGGGCACACTAGACGGAAGGATGGTAAGTGTATAAGCATGCGAAACCAGAAGAAAACTCAATACATAACTTGTACGTTAACGTGTAAGGCAGTGTCGTCTGTTTGAATTAATTAAATTAAAATATGGATGTCCTTGGTGCTCAATCTGAGCCATAGAAATAGAATGTGTGTGTCTGTAGATGCATACTATTTCTTGCTCTGTGAAGTGACATGAGTCAATCTGTCCCAAATTTTAGTTTAATGTTATGAAAACCTAAGTTCAGATGTCCTTGGTGTCCCAATCTGGGGTCATAGAAATAGAATGTGTGTGTGTCTGTAGACGCATGCTATTTCTTGCTTTGTGGAGCGACATGAGACAATCTGTCCTGAATTTAGGCTAGTGGTTCAAGCAGCGAGCGCCCTTATTTGTTAACATGTAAGCTAGTGTCGGCTGTATGAGTTAATTACATTAAAATTTGGATGTCCTTGGTGCTCAATCTGAGCCATAGAAATAGAATGTGTGTGTGTCTGCATTTCATGCATGGTGCATGCTATTTCTTGCTCTGTGAAGGTGACATGAGACAAGCTGTCCCAAATTTTAGTTTAATGTTATAGTATGGTAAAGTTCAGATGTCCTTGGTGCTCAATCTGAGCCATAGAAATAGAATGTGTGTGTCTGTAGATGCATACTATTTCTTGCTCTGTGAAGTGATATGAGACAATCTGTCCTGAATTTTAGCTTACTATGATCGTATAGTTCGATTATTAAACGAAGTATGTGTGAAAGTGGTTGATACAAAAATTGTGAACTAAAGTAGTGATTTAGTGCTCAATCCAAGAATCTGCGGTACCTAGTTGATCGAGGTAAGCCATCGGTAATAATACTAATGCTCAGCCCTTTAACTTATATATTCATTAGTCACTACAAACAAATAGTTCCCTTTATTAAACTTTCAGACTTACACGTATTAACAGCTATTTAAAATGAATCCAAAAAATTACAGTCCTCGATATGAAATTTATAACAAACATCAAATTCGTTGTGAAAGGAAAAGAATATGTTGATAAGTTCCGTCCAATCCATCGGGTGGAATAGGCACCGAACCAGTATTTTACTGCACTATGTAACATTTAATTGATATTATTGAGTATTCTAATCCATCGAGAGTGACGAGGCGAACGGATAAGTGGTTGATATGTAGAGCTAGTTATAATAGGATGTTTTTGGGCAATCTAACACACCGAGAGTGACGAAGGCGAACGGAGTGAGCCGTAGGAACGAAAGCGTGGGTTAGAATGCCCAATAATATCCTACTGACGGTTTCACAGAAGGAGATCACCGCATCCCACGACTCGGCGCTCCCGACCATCGAACGAGCGACGGCCGGCAGCGACAGGTCGGCTCCGACCTCTGCCACGAGGGCACAGCGCGGCCCCTCCCATGCGGCACACTCTGCCACTGTATGCCACGCCGTGTCCTCCCGACAGTGGACGCAATGATGGCACCGAGCGTCCGGCTCCCTGTTTATGCGAAACAGGTACTTCCCGAAGCAACCATGCCCCGAGAGCATCTGGGTCGCTCGAAACGACAGGGAGCCGTGCCTCCTTCCGACCCATTCGCCGAGCACTGGTCGGATCGCCTCGACGGTGGCGAGGCCGGCAGTAGGGCGCAGAAGCCTGTCCCGCCATTCCGTCACCAGGACTTCGCGGAGCTGGCATACCTTAGGTTACTGTTATTGTCACCTACCTAATTTAGGTTAGGCTATATTTTTATAAATATGTCGTGGATTCCGAACGAAACGTCAAGTTGTACCGACTTGGGTGTGTTCGGAAATGGGGTTGGCATCACTGTGCGAGCTGTCAATGTCATTTTGAGTTTGCGGGGGAAAATAACGGCGACAGATGACGGTTGTCATTCTAGGTTCGTGTACTTGACGAGGACTTCGTGATTAGACACCGAACTGAACGGACGTGCGCTACCAACCTCGCCCCGACCTCGCTGCGTTCCGATACGAATCCAGTTCCATCCGATTCGTGTGTGCTACTTTATAACTGATTGTTTGTAAAATCAATCTAATTACAACTCAATCAATCTGCCTTGCCTATTCCCAACTATGTTGGGGTCGGCTTCCAGTCTAACCGGATGCAGCTGAATACCATTATTTTACATGGAGCGACTGCCTATCTGACCTCCACAACCCAGTAACTGGGTAATACGATACCCCTTGGTAAGACTGGTTGTCAGACTTTCGGGCTTCTGACGACCCGTAACGACTCTCAAAGATCCACGAATGACAGCCGGGACCAACGGCTTAACGTGCTTTCCGAGGCACGGAGGAGTCTCGGTATGTAAAGATGGTCACCCATCCACTGACCAACCCCGGCAAGCGTAGCTTAACCTGATGGATCGACCCGTGCGGCTGTTATTACTTAGCCACGAGCTCCTCACAACTCAATCTAATTACAACTGTAGAGTGCATATTGAGTCTTATTTCGGTTACAACAATGGAAGACGACCAGTCCGGCAATGAACGCTGACATTTCTCCTCCGACAAATATATATGTTGTTTGAGACCGTTTGTTGTTTCCTTGTATTCTGATAACAACCCACCTTACACCTTTGCTTTTGTTCCTTTACCACTAGAGGTACAAAATCGCGAAAAATTAATCAGCTGCTCCATTGGCTGCTCCCTACATTTTGACGAGTTTGATGTAGGTCTAGTAACTAAACCTACATACCCATTCGAACGTAATCTAGCCTAGTCTATCCACTTTAAGAAACAGTAATTACTTTCATAGCTATTCATAGGAATGTTTTGTGTACAAGCCGTGCATAAGTGGTTAGGCGCCCCGTCGCGCGCCGATAAAAAATCTCATGGACAATCCTAATGACGTCGCGCGGGGAGCGGGACGCGTCAGTGGATACACTAACTAGTCTAGTTAGTAATTTGGTTTTATAGTCGCCTAAAACCCCATTTACATGAAGCCAATTTCTTGCCAGTGGCATACAATAGAATTGAACCAAATTGTTGCTTCAACATAAGGCTTGCTGCCGCATGCAATTAGATCGCACTGTGTAAATAAAGCTTAAAGGTATGGGTGGCAAAATCAGATCAAAATTCTAAATATGTTTTCCTATTTATCTTAAGAATACTCTTATTATTGTATCGCCTGTTAAGTTTTATTTATTAGGGACGCAAAAACAGTTAAATGTTAATTTTACTGTTTTTGCGTCCCTAATAAATAAAACTTTAGGTAATGTTTTGATCTAACTTTTTACCCGACTACGGCGAAGCAAAAAGGAGGGTTATGATTTTGACCGGTATGTATGTATCTTCATCTGTTCCCTCATAACTTCTAAACTACTTATCATAATTTGACAAATGAGGTATCGTTGGAAGCGTCTTGATTGTCCGCTGGTTATAGGCTATGTGATGTTACATTAAATAGAATATGGTGCCCTCTAGAGGGCAGAAAGTCAAGAACTAAAAAAAAAAAATTAATGATGCCGTGTTGGGTATCAAAATAAAGGGCTTAATTAGCACATTTCAAATATATATATATTGACAGCTATTGCTCGCGGCTTTGCTTGCATGCATCCGATAATTGGGAATAATTTCTAAAATCACGCCTCACATGTGAGCTAAACATATTTTCTCTCTAAACGTACCTAAAATACATGTATCGTGTGTACATGTGTAAATTGTCTCTACAATAACCGAAATTATAACCCCAAAATAATTTAAATAAAAAGTAAGTTTAAAAACTAAAACCCGACTACTGAAAAATCACGCTCTAAAAAGTATGAAACAAGAAAACATTCTCATCTGAAATTAGAAAAAGGCAGACAAATTAAAAATCCGGAGTCACACGTAATCTGTTCGATTTATGCCCTAACATGACGTACTCCGGATTTTTAATTTGTCTGCCTTTTTCTAATTTTCCTCATGTCTAAACATTGCCATGGGAAAAATCAATAGTGAAAATTATCAATAGAAGTTTAAAACACAACAGACATCATAATGAAGGTATTTTTCTGTCCTTTTTATCACATCCCATGGACGCTAGTAACTCTTTCAGACAGACAAAGGCTTCATAACTCGATTGATGAGGTAATACGACTTGTATTGCCTCATCAATCGAGTTATGAAGGAGAATTGTTAAGATAATTAGCACTCCAAATACACTGCAAATTGTTAGTTAGTGTTATTAGTGAAAAACACAAGAAACTCTTTCAAAAACCTTTCGTGGCCGCCAGATGATATGGTGTACCTGGACGAAATAATTAAAATTAATTTAAAAAATATAAAATAAATAAATAAAAAGAGAAGTCCTGACTGACTGACTCATCAACGATTCAACGCCCAGCCCAAACCCTTGAACCTAGAAAGCTGAAATTTTGCACAGAGGTTCCCTTTGTAATGTTGACAAGGAATATGGAAAGATTTCCCGGTAGTACGTTCCCGTGGGATATTTTACGAGTTCCACGCGGACAAAGCCGCGGGCAAATATAAATATATTGTAAGAGTAAAGAACAAAAATAGGTGATTTCGATTCCGATATCTATACAGGGTGTATCAGAAAGGTGTGGTCAAAAAGGGTCTGGTACAGACTATCAAACTGAACAACTTTATCTGTGGGACCAGCATCGTAGATGGTCTGTATCACACGACCACACCATTCTGATACACTCTGTATTTGTTCATGCTGGATTTCCAGATATAAAATATTAGGAAAATTAACCAAAAAAATAATTATTTACTAGATAGGCACACAGCAGCAGGTCAAGTTACTTCAAACTGTCAAATTTTCTCATTCGATTTTGAACTTAACCATCAACAGTTAAGGTTTATAATCATTTGGAGAAATTTGACAGTTTGGTATAATCTGATGTGCTGTTGTCAGTATCTAGTATTGAATAAGGTACTATAGTCCGGCCGTCGAGAAAATGCATTCTTGACACCTGTCAGTTTCATACTAACGAATATGTGTTTTGCGAATTTGATCCTTATAGTTACTAGAAATTGTCCAACTGACAGATGTCAGGAACGCATTCTCTCGACCCCGAGTAACCCCGGTCACTCCGGTCCTCCACGGTCACATGCGCGCAAACGTGTGAGCGTGTGAGTTTGCGAATGAATGTCTGAAGACCGTCAAACATTCATTCGAAAACTCAGCGGATATGCAAATGGGTTCGTATACTCAATATGAGAACCCATTTGCGCTTCCTTCTTCGCTTGTTTACGAATGTCTCAATCTTAGGGCCCTAGCACACCTCCGCCGCGAAGCCGCAGTAGTCAACTGACCAGCAGCGCGCTGCAGCTGCTGGTTACGCGGCGGAGGTGTACTAGGCCCTTAAGATTAGCAGACATAACTTCGAGAAGTCAGAAAGACTAACTCGTTAATATAATGGTCGGAAGCGCGTCTGCTAAGCATGTGGAAGTGAAGTGTTATTGAGTTTTCAAAACAAAACTCCTTATAGAAATTCCCGCCTATTCGTTCTCTCGTGCGAACAAAGCCTAAATAAAGAATGGCGTCTACAAAATATTTACAAATACTACAATAATTCCTTTATCTGCTCATAATGTTTTCTTTACCAATTGTTTATTACGAGAGCGAGTACAACTGCGCGTGAGTTTATATTTAGACATTTTAATTTTAACAAACGCCACGCTGACATCGGCCTAATGCGGACTGTTATTAAGATAGACGGGTATTTAATTTTATGTGATGTGATGTTTCACAATCATTCCGGGGTTTGTTTTGCGATTGCGGTTCAGCCTATTCAAAAAAACCGGTCAAGAGCGAGTCGGACTCGTTCAGCGAGGGTGATATGTAATTTATGTTGATGATTTCTGAAAAACTGTGCTATTTAGAGACATCGTTTTATTTTTCCTGTAATCTATACATAAACTTCTATCACATAGAATAATTTCAGATTTTTCTCGATGCAAACTTCGGAGATAAGGGGGGGGACGATATTTTTTTTAACATTATTCATCAAAAGTCGATAACTATGCGGTCTAACAAAAAGAAAAACAAATGTTTGAGAATGTCCAAAGAGCGCTCTTTCATATGATACCCCACATGCACTAGTAGCTCCACTTAGAATTTTTAAGACCCCCTTTCAGTCCCTGTTGCAAAAAAAACCTATATATTTTTATTTTTTCCTTATTTGAAAAATAATTGGGCAAACGTCATCTAAAACTGTTCTAAATTTCAAGTTGATAGCATTAGTAGTTCTTGAGATATCCAGCTGTGACAGACGGATAGACAGACATACCATATGGGTTCCTTTTTCCATTTTGATACGGAACCCTAAAATCCGGCTAAGTGCGTGTCGGATCACGCACAATGAAGGCTTCCGTTGTTGGAATGAATTTTTCCCGAAAACATACTTAATAATGTACGTCATGGTCTTCAACTGCAAATAAAAGTTTTTAATCGCAAAAAAATATTTTTTATGTGATAAAACTACAAATTAACGATTTTCGAACTTTTCCTTTATTTGTGCTGTGACCTTCTTGCCAAATTTCATGATCGGGAAGTACACTGTCGCATAAATGGCCGTATTTTTATTGCCTTTAGAAACTTAAAAATATATATTTTCCAGTAGGTACAATTGACCGAGTTAGTAAATTATGGGCCTATTTCACGATGTCCGAATAGCCACTGCTTACCGAATAAATTCAAAAATGGAACAGAATTTGTATGAAATTATCTGCCAAATAAGTTATCGTAAATGGTGAAATAGGCCCTTAGTCTGTCAGTGGGAGTTTATGACCCACGGGGCAGTCAGGGTTTTCATTGAAAATTCACGCCACTAGTCTTGGCGCCACTTTGACAAGAGATCTTCCATTTCGACAATGAATTTCAAATATATGATGACGTTCATCATTCGTTTCATTCATTCGTTTCATCATTTAGTCACGAGTAAAGAAAATATAGGCGCTTTGACACTATTGACTGGTGTCCGAACCCGACGTCTCAGTGCAGCCACCTAGTGAACGACTGAACTTCATTTCGGAAAACCCTAATTGCGTAACACACCTAAAGTACAATGCCCTCCCTTTTGACAGTTCAACAACATTCATTGCGTTATTTACGTTGCTGAGCAGACAAACTTTTCAAACAAATGAAGCAATGGTTGAACAATTTCCTTCGAAATCTTTCGAATTGTGATTTAAACTGTGTTATGCAATTAGGGTGCTGTTATAATGACGTTTATAAGAATTTTCCGAGCTAAATAATTTCCTCAAAAACTATAGATAAAATTATTAAATCAAGAAAGATATTCCAGTATGAAATTGTCCCCGCTGGCAAATCGTAGGAAATAATATTACGTGAGAAGTAAATATTTCAGCTGGTGTATGAAAATATCTTATAATTTATTTGATAGTATTACGTTACGGACTGATGCTTTCAGACAGAAATAACTGACAAATTGTGAGATGCATGATGTAGGGACTAACTAACACAGTAACATGATTAATGTTACTGTGTCTGGAAGTGTCGTAGCAATTATACAACGTGTCGTTTTGCATCCTCGTCAAATTGCAGGGTGTGGTACAGAACATCAAACCGAACAACTTTCTCCATGCGACCAACATCGAATCGCGAAAAATTTTTCAACTGTCCCATAGAAAACTTCAATACCTATACTCGACGCAAATGTATTATTATTTCGCGATTACGATGTTGGTGCCATGGAAAAACTTGTTCGGTTTGATGGCCTTTACCACCTTAAACGACACGTTGTATAATTAAAAGTTAGATATAATAATAATCGTTTATTTCGGAAATCAGGTTCCATTTTGTTAGTATTACAGTCTTAAAAATAATGTTAGTACGTAAAATATTAAACTAATCGGGCATGAAAGGACAACCACTCATCTCCTGTTGCAAAGAGAGTGCCACCCCATCCACGCCTGCAGCATTGGTGAATCCCACCGTTCAGACAAGGTCTTCAGGAGAACGTTAGAGGTGCCCCGTATACGACTCAACAATGAAGCGCAGCGCGTGCGCATCACAGCGAAGAAATCCTGTGTGCGCGCTTCTGCGAACATGGCAGAAGCTAGATATTGAACGTTTAATATAATAAGTTAAGAGTTCGGTGAGAGCGGTGTCTAAACTCATAGACAACCGGACTTTGGATGTTGTAAACTACCTACTTTGGTAAAATAAATTAGGTACAAGATCACACGTTCGATTCGACAAAAGATTTATCATCTCATCTCACTCTTCAAGTCTATCAGAAATAGTAGAGGAGATATAGAAAAACATGAGATTTCAACTTGTGTCTCTGGATAACCTAAGACACGTCATGAGACATACAAAATACAACCGACTTCCAAAAACAACACTACAAAGTGAAAAATAACTTTAATTTCGGAAGTCGGTGTCTGGTTAAATGTATTTTCGTTTTTTGCCACCGACTTCCGAAATTAAAGTTATTTTTCACTTTGTAGTGTTGTTTTTGGAAGTCGGTTGTATTTTTTTGTAAAAAAGTGTTTATTTTTCACTTTTTAGTTGTGGTAGCTACCCCACACAAATTCTAATACCACTACCTGCAAAACAAACTAGAACATAATCCATATAAAAGTTGGGAAAAAATACGTAGGTATTATTGAAGCTAACTCAAAAACTACCCAAGCAAATTTAATCAATTTTATATGGGACCAACTTTGATGTATACCCTCTCGAATAAAACAAAAAAAATCCAAATCTCTAATAAAACAATTTTTTTTTGAAATCGGACGAGTCTGTAAAAAGTTATGCGTGGTCATACATAAAAAAAAAAAAAAATATACGTGTCGAATTGAGAACCTCCTCCTTTTTTTTCGTCGGTTAATTATATACTAAATCCAAGATCCCTATTTTTGCAGTCCTGCCTTTTACTGAATTAAACACCAATGATTGCAATGACTTGACTAACGGGGTATGATTTTAACAAACATCTAAAATAATTATAAAATAAAAATATATATTATATATATTTTTAATATATTTTCTTTTTTTTTTGTTTGTTTGACATGCTTTCAAAATTATTTATAGTGTTTTCTCTCAATTATGTATAATCAAAGTAAACTGGAAGAGCATTACCACCTAATACTCGTATAAGCAAATCTTTGCTTAAAAGTTGACTCCAAACTTAACTATGTAATTTACTTATTAAATAAGCAACTGTGTTCTCTCTTCAATGTTAAAGTATTTATTATAAATGTGCCCGTTGTATATAAATAAACGATTTTATTTATTTATTTTATTTTTACTTAACTATGTAACTCCATGATTTAGAATTGACCTCAAACCTCACGAGTACACGAGATTTGAGGTCAATTGTAACTTACAGAGTTGTATTGCTGATTCTAATGATTATAATTCTGTAAAGCCATATTAGTTACGGCCGCGAATCATATTTTAATCAACATACAACCTGACACTGATCTGCAAATTGCAAAAAACTTAAGAAAATTTAAATTTCGCGGGCTACCTTATCGCATCCGCCTTAAGTTGATGAAATAAACATTTTTTTTTTAATTTTTTCTCTACGAATTTAGGCATGCAGAGAATTTTCTGCTAAACGTGCCAACCCCATTTAACCCCAAACATTTTGATGGGATCTCGCTTTATACTCCTTACGATGCATAATATTGATATGGGTTTACACACTTGCAGTCTCATAACAGAGGTGAAGGCTAGTACTAGTACATCAAACGTGATCGCTTATAGCAACACCTGATGAACGAGACCAACTCAATCGTCGGGTGCACTTTGATGTTCTGCCAACCGACTGTTATCAAGTAAAAAGGCAGGACAGTGGGTTCAGTTGTAACAGAGTTTTGTATTACGAAACTCTGACAACTAGTTCTGAGTGATACCTAATAGGTGTAGAAAAAATATCGATATATCGATACATCCTTATCGATATAAAATATCAAGTATCGAAAACTTATCAAATCACACTTCACATTAATATTATAAAGGCGAAAGTTTTTATGTGTGTATGTTTGTTACTTCTTCACGCTCAAACGGCTGGACCGATTTAGATAAAATTTGGTATGTAGATAGCTTATACCCTGGATTAAGACATAGGCTACTTTATATCCCGGTATACGCGGGTGAAACCGCGGGGCGCAGCTAGTTATTAATAAAAAAATACTTAGATAATACCCATTAAAGTTGGGGAGGGGCTCGCTACGTCACTTCTACTTATAAAATCTAGCAAGGTGTGACGTCATGCCATATAATAATTCAATGTACTATTTTGTACGGTCAGAAACAGAAGTCGGTTAACACGGTTAACACTGCAACTTTTTGTCATCATCTAAATTAACACAAAATGATTTGATAAACTGCTTTTTTTTCGTTGAACTGTTAAGGGTTGTTCTTAAAATTTTAAGTACTTCTTTTATATTTGAATTAAATATTTCGCTTATTATTTAAGATTAAAAACCTGTAAGTGTTAATCGACTTTTGTTGCTGACTGTACCACCGTAATATTTTGATTACGTAAAAAAAGAAAATGAGGGGCAAAAAATAAATTTTTAGTCATCATCCCTGGTTGACACAGTCGATGGTTTATAATGTGTGAGTTTGTGTTTTTAATTTAATTTAATGATTGTATATTATTCAATAAGCTAACAAACAAAGATAAAGTATTCATCTATCATTTGGCCAATTTATATTAATGAAGAGTTACAGTTTGCTTTGAGCGGCTCTATAAATCATTATTCTCAATTTAAGACGTTAAGACGCACATAAGTGCCAACGGCCTCGAGTGGTTAGCTTGCGTGTTTTGTGCTGACCTCACGCAACGCGTCGTACGTTCAGCCAGTAACAGGACTCGCCCATCAAGGAGCGCTGTCCCAAATTAGACGCATTATTAATTTATTTTACACTAGCTTCAGCCCGCGACTTCTTACGCGGATCCTGTTGCTTATGCAAAATAACACTTAAAAAAATTCTTTATCAACTATATTTGGGGTTTTTCCTTCAGGAGCTAATATATAAAGACCGGAAGCGTTGTTGACCCTTGAAAAAGCAACATAAAGTTGGCCATGAGAAAAACAGCCGGTTGTCAGGTCAACGCCAGCGGCTTTAAGCGTCTGCCCTTGTGACTTATTTATTGTCATTTTACATAAAACAAGGTATTATATGAAAACACGTATACTAAAATATAAATAATTAAATTATCTTTAAAATGGTTTCATAAAAATACGCTTGATAGTTTTTGCGTGATTCTTAGTTTCTTATCTGCGTTAGACATAACTTTACAAATTAATTACACTATGTATTATAAACATAATCTAAAATATTCACATATTAAATTATTTAAAAAATGCTCTAATTTAATATCATGTATTTTTTTCAAATCATTAACACTACTGGTTTAGACAATCTACAGCTTAAAATCATTAAAAGTCTCTTATCGTCGCCTTAAGAGTACGATTCTTTTATTGCGTGTAATGTAGATACTTCTAAGGAGCTCGTGGCTAAGTAATAACAGCCGCACGGGTCGATCCATCAGGTTAAGCTATCCTTGCCGGGGTTGGTCTGTGGATGGGTGACCATCTTTACATACCAAGACTCCTCCGTGCCTTGGAAAGCACGTTAAGCCGTTGGTCCCGGCTGTCATTCGTGGATCTTTGCCAGTCGTTACGGGTCGTCAGAAGCCCGTAAGTCTGACAACCATGCAGCCTTACCAAGGGGTATCGTATTACCTAGTAACTGGGTTGTGGAGGTCAGATAGGCAGTCGCTCCATGTAAAATACTGGTATTCAGCGGCATCTGGTTAGACTGGAAGCCGACCCCAATATAATTGGGAAAAGGCTAGGCAGATTGAATGTAGATACTTCTAAAGTTACCAGAACATCATCACCACACCATTGACTCGAAGGAAAATTGTGTCAGGATTCGAAGAAAAGGACTTTATGTTATTGGTTTGAATACTTTGAATATCTTTGAGTGAAATTATTTAAGGGTTTTTCGAGGAAATGACGATGACTGATTTACAGTTCACCTAAAATATTCACTGGAACTAATACGAAATTATATGGCTAGAAAGGGGGTGACTACTGAGAGGACGACTAATAGAGAAGTACTTATGGTTAATAAGACGGCCGCCATGGCCCACGCACAATGGTCCACATGAAGGGCTAAGTCAGTCTTCTTAGCCTTTCCCCAACTTAGTTGGAGTCGGCTTCCAGTCTAACCGGATGCAGCTGAATACCAGTATTTTCCATAGATCAATTGCCTATCTGAACTCCACAACCCAGTAACTGGGTAATACGACCCCTTGATAAGACTGATTGTCAGACTATCGGGCTTCTGAAGACCTGTAATGACTGTCAAAGAGCAGGGACCAACGGCTTAACGTGCTTTCCAAGGCACGGAGGAGTCTCGGTATGTAAAGATGCAACACCGGCAAACGTAGCTTAACCTGATGGATCAACCCGTGCGGCTATTATTACTTAGCCACAAGCTTCTTTATGAATAATTAACAATAGAAATAAATACAAAACAAAAGGACACTAAGACTGTTTGTCCACCGCAACAGATGACGGCGCCGATGCAGCGACTAAGACTACTACGACATTTACTATGGCGCCGTCATCTATTTTCTCGTTGACGTCCCGTTCCCGGTGCTGTCAGAAACAGTATTAGGCGTCGAAGTACAGTCCTACCAACTTATCTGTGAACTGAAAGAGGACGCCACCGTCAATGCGTCGACACAATCGAATGATATGCGTCGGCACAATCGAAGACATTTCAACATGACGGCCGTAGTTCCAATTTTGGCAATTTCACAGATAAGTTGGTAGGAGTGTACTTGTCCACATCTCTGTCATACGGAAACGTGCCCAGAAGACTGCCACGTTGAATGGCAATGCTAATTCTTTGAGCAAAAAAAATATACTAAAAACAAACAAATAACACTATCCTTCTGCGTCCAATCTTGCCACGTCCAGTGCATCGCGTCTGACGCGCTCGCATCGCCCTGCCACATCAGTGAGCTCACACCGGTCCAACGATTACTATTCCACACTCACACACTCACACCACACTACACAGTACACAGCGTTCAGCACTCACGTCGTTTACTATATTAAACGCTCTGTGATGTCATAACTTTGTATTGGGTTCATGAATGTAGCAAGAATTTGGGAGATACGAGTACTTGACCTCTTTTACTCAGAAATTCAGATTAGGCTAGTTTTTAGAAACCGATTGAAACATGTTACAAAACAAAATTAAAAAATTAATAAATGGTAGGGGAGCCCAGAGGGATTTTGAGCAAGCATTATGCAGGGCGAAAAGTTGATAGCTGAGTAGGTGCGGCATTTGTAGAGGACACCAAATATATATTTAAAAAGTTTCAGATAGGAGCCCCTTGGTAAGGAGTCCACTTTCAGATTTCGAAAATGGGCCAAAAATTAAACGATCTTCAGAGCTGTTGATTTTCATATGCTCGGGTGCGGCCTAACCCATAAAGACTTAAATCAGCAAATCTGATGAAGAAATTGTGGGCTCTCCCTAAATCTGGCGACTGAAAACTTAGATTTGGTCAATTATTGAAAGGATATTCAGGGCGAATGAAAGTTATTCTGAGCGACAGTGTTACATGTCCTGATAGTGAATTTATAACAAAAACCCCCTGGGCTCCCTTACCAAAAGTATTTTTCTTACTGACAAGAACACAAACTATATCGGTATTTTCGAACAGCTAACTTAGGTAGCTAACAGCTAACTTAACGACTTTAGGGGATCCGTCAAAATCAGTCCAGCCATTTCGGAGATTAGCCGGTACAAACATAATTTTTTTTCTCTTAAGCATTTAGTAAAAAACTGTTATTTTGATATTACAAACAGAAACTTCAATTTAATAAACACGTGATCGTACTCATGATAACAAACAACATTTATTATGGGACCAAACCTGAAATCGCGAAAAAAAATCAGCTGTTCCTTACGTTTTGTCGAGTTATGCGAACATAAATGTATGGAACAGCCGATATTTTATTTTTGCATGTGTATCGGTCACTAATTACTACCAGTCAGCCTTTATATATTATAACATGCTGCCCACTAGATCAAAACGCGATTATAAACTTAATCAAACTAATGAACATTAATTAACAAACTTCGACGCGTTGCCAGCCCAAATAATTAGCCAAAGACAATACAAATCAATCAATGAACGCGATCAAAGATTAAAGTATTAGACGCCTGTCTCAAGTTCTCTGAACTTTCATAAAGGTGCTGCCTCACCGGGAGCATTCGCCTACAATCGCATTCTTGTCACCTTTGACCTGCAACCTAGCCGAGTTACTTCTATCTATACTAATAATAAAGCTGAAGAGTTTGTTTTTTTGTTTGTGTGTTTGAACGCGGTAATCTCGGGAACCACCCGTCGCCGTCGAATTTGAAAAATTCTTTTTGCATTTGATAGTCCAGTTCTTGAGGAAGGCTATAGGCTATTTCACATCACGCTATGGCCCTTAGGGGCCGAGCAAAAAGAAAAAAAATTCAGAAAGAACGTTAAGGAAAATGAAATAATAGCGCAGGCGGGCGATGCGATGCGACGGGGTGGGAAGGGGGAACTAAAAATTTTACGCGGATGAAGACGCGGACAGAAGCTAGTTAATTATATGACATGCAAGTATTACAGTATTTTTATCTCACGAAGCGACATGCGCTTTACTCGTCTTCACTAAGTGTACAAACACGCTGTGAATGTGTGTGTAAGCGCAGGAGCTCTCGGTACCGTCTGAGAACTCCGAGACAGTGGCGAAGTCGGAATTGTGTGTGTGCGTGTTTTACGTGTTGACGCTATTTTTTTTTCACGCACTCATTTACAGCGTTTTTCTACGTTTGGTAAACACAAGTGAAGCCTCTGCTTCACTCAAAAAAACAAATGATTGCTTCAAAAAAAGTTTTTGTCTCTACAAAAACTTTTTTTAGAAAAAAAAAAAATAACCGACTTGCAAAAAAAAAAAACGATTAAGTGAATACCACTATCTGCAAAATTAATTACAAAATCATCCACATAGACTAAGTGGGAAAAATACGTATTATTGAAGCTAACTCAAAAACTGCCCAAGCAAAGTTAATAAATTTTACATGGGACCAAATTCGAGGCGTACCTTCCGATTAAAACAAGAATCTTACAAATCGGACAACTGTGTAAAAAGTTATGCGTCTCGATTTGAGAACCTCCTCCTTTTTTTCGTCGGTTAAAACTAACCTATCCTGCACGCGTAGCATGACCACCATAGACACGGGTTTTGTCGACGGGGGAATAGACAAAATGACAGATTGTAGAAATATTTCTACGCATTCTACGCGTCTAAGCAAGGCAATGTGTCATTCTGTCTATTCTTTGTCGACAAAACGTCGTCATGCTACTCGTGCTGCTGGTTTCAATTATCTCTCTACACTATCCATTAGTTATAGTGTAGAGAGTATTATTATTATTATTATTTAAGTATTTTCCGTACATGTACCCAACGAATTACCTTTTTGGGATGTTGGGTTACAATTCCTTGGAAGTTAGACGAGGTTTGAATCAGATTGCGGTAGCCTGCAAAACCCTCAGAGGGCTTATCGACTGTCCTGAGCTACATAACCTATTTTGTCAATTATATGTGCCTGGCAACTATATAGGTCACCGCCACAGTAAGAGGCACAAATTGTTTGCTCGGCCAGCATGTCGTACGGTCGCTAGAGCAGAGTCGCCGGTGTGTCGGACTCTGGAAGCCCTCAATGCCCTCCTGGCAGTCAATCCTGATTGTGATCTGTTTGCCGATGAATGGAGAGAGATAAAGCGAGTGTGTCTAAAGTTTTGCGAGAGAAAGTATGAGAGAATTTCCACTGTTATTTATTAAGTATGTAGTAGATATTACAATATTAGTATTGTGTTTCTAGGTTAATTATTGTAATTGGTGTATAACCGTTTTAATTAACTATAAATAAATAAATAAATAAATAATTTATTTCCAAACTTCAGTACATCATGGTCTCGACCCCTGATCGAGGATCCTGATCCTGTATGACAGGGTCAACGACAGAGGAGGACGACGAGGGGGTGAGGAGTTGACGGCTTATGTTGTCTATTTGCAAGGCCGTTGCAGTGGAATTTTGAATAGTTATAGTCCGGCAAAAAATGCGCATGGAAACGATTAGATTGATTTAAAATTAATAAGACTATCTAAAGTTCTGTCAGAAAAATGGTTTTTAAAGTTTAAATTTTATAATGTATGGCTAGTGGCGCCCCTATTTTTTCCACTCTTTTGTCTCGAGCTATACATTGCAGGCGAATGCTCCCGGTGAGGCAGCGCCCTAATAGAAACAAAGATTAGTCGTTGACTTGAGGATTTCATGCTGTCCTTGTCTTGTCAACAGAAGATTTATTGTGTGGAGTTCGTGATGGAGTTCATCTTTAAGTTTTAGGTTCTTTTAGGATAGAAAGAGGTCGCTTTGGTCGAAAAAAGACATGTGGAAGGAGGATTTATTGTTGTTTCGTGAACTGAGAAGAATCCATGGCCTACTGACCTGATAGAAACTGCAGTCCTTTAACAGTAAGTAAGTAAGCCAACAGCAACCTTATTGCAACAAGAATAAAGATCACTGTGATTTTGACAGTGATGCGAAATCAGAGGTAAGTAAAGAAAATTTTGTAGGTGCAGTCCGAGTTCGCGCCGTTTGTGTTCGTGGAAACAGATTGAAAAATTTTGCTACGGTTTCCGATACTGCCATAACCATTGTATTTGCTTGTCTTCTATTTCTTTTTTAAACGACTACAAAAAAAGGAGGAGGTTCTCAATTCGGTTGTATATATATATATAATATTTTTTTAATGTTTGTTACTTCAGAACTCCGTCATTCATAAACCGATTTGGAAAATTCTTTTTTACCCGACTGCGGCGAAGCCCAAAAGGAGGGTTATGTATGTCCGTTTCTTTGATCCCTCGTAACTCCTAAACGAATGAACGGATTTGGATAAATTAAACGTCTTTAGATTTGTCTTGGTAGCGCGAGTGACACTGGCTACATTAAAATCACATACAAAGTAAAATGGCGGATTTGGGGTGCCATATTGTGGAGTTTGAAATTTTTTTTCTAATAATATCATCGAGTGGGATATCAAAATGAAGGGTTTCAAAAGGTGATTACAAAAATATATGCAACTTCCATGGTTAAAAGTAATTCAAAGTGACAAATCGTATAAAAACACTATTTCTCTCACGACTAAAACTCCTTGCAAGAACTAAATCGTTTCCGAAATCTTTCACATTTGTAAACTAAAAAGCTGGAAATAAAAAAAAGTAATTAAAAAACCCGACTGCGGTAAAAAACTGAAAGTTAAAAACAAGCCCATTTTTAATTAAATAAAAGTTGGAAGCAGGCGGGACCCATACGAGTTAGAAAATATAAAAATGGAATGGGTCCCGCCAGCTTCCAACTTTTATTTAATTTAAAATGGGCTTGTTTTTAACGTTTTTTAGTTTTTTTTAATTACTTTTTTTATTTATTTGAAAGGATATACTTCTAGATTGGTCCCATTTTTGTTGACTTAGTAGGCTCTATGCCTTCCTTATAAAGTAAGCTTTCACCGATTATTATATTTTTTGGATAAATAGGTTAAGGCATTCTTTTATGTATAGATTTTTTATATTCTTAGGACCATTTCTGTATAAAGTAAACGCAATTTTGACATCACAGAAATATTTATTTATTTATTCAAATCTCCCTTACACTATATATATAAATATAAATATAAAAAGGTATTCGGACTCGCTAAGATAATCAGACATCACGGTGTCCGAATAGCCACTACTCACCGAATAAATTCAAAAATGGAACAGATTTTGTATAAAATTATCTGCCACGTAAGTTAATAGGAACTTAATCCTAGGTGCAGAAAGAGGCCCCAAGGATATTTCAAAACATGTGCTATTAAGTATAATGAGCTGATAACCTCTTTTTTCGCCTGTCAGCGTAGAAACAAAAGTATAAAGGTGCTTGTTTGAATCCTATTAGCGACATACAATGGCTGGACAGATTTCAGGGACCTCCACCCTTGTGTGGAAAGTGTCCACCGATGTACAGTTGTGATTTAGACCTGAGCTAGATGTGGCCAAGCAAAACTTGGGGGGCTGGGGGGTAAAAGCCTTTTGAAGCACTAGAAATATACATTTATAACAGAATAAAAACTTTTTTACAAAAAAATACAACCGACTTCCAAAAACAACACTACAAAGTGAAAAATAACTTTAATAAAATATAAAAATATAAATATATAAATATGTTTTGGACATATCACACAACGCCATCTAGCCCCAAGCTAAGCAACCTAATGCTTGTGTTATGGTAACGAGATGGCTGATAAACTACTTATATACATTTTTTTTTTGTAAATACATACATATTATAGATAGAAAAACACCCAGACTCGGAACAAATACTTGTAGGTCGTACAAATATTTCTTCCGTGCGGGAATCGAACCCGCGACATGCTGCGCAGCAGTCAATCGCTCAACCACTGCGCCAACCGTGTCGTCAAGTATGTGTCTAGTTAAATGTATTTTCGTTTTTTTGCCACCGACTTCCGAAATTAAAGTTATTTTTCACTTTCTAGTGTTGTTTTTGGAAGTCGGTTGCATTTTTTTGTAAAAAAGTTTTTATTTTTCACTTTTTATTTGTGTACCTACCCCACACAAATTCTAATACCACTAACTGCAAAACAAACTAGAACATCATCCATATAAAAGTGGGGAAAAAATACGTATCATTGAAGCTAACTCAAAAACTACCGAAGCAAAATTAATCAATTTTATATGGGACCAACTGTGAAGAACCCTTTCGAATAAAACAAAAAAAAAAATCCAAATCGGTCCCGCCATCTTCGAGTAATCGGGGAACATACATAATAAATAAAAAAAAAAAAAAGGTTCCGACGAATTGAGAACCTCCTCCTTTTTGAAGTCGAGTCGGTTAAAAAGTAAATAGGTAGACATTTAAAAACATGACATCACCACCACTCACTTTTTGGTAAGAAATAATATTTTAGCTGATTTTAACCACTCTAGCCCAGCTTTTTCCCTTTCACCTTCCACCTGACGCAAGTCCTCATCGGACATGGTTGTTTCGAGAGGTTCCTGTTCCGGATAAGGCGGGAGGGAACGCCCGGGTCACCATTGTGTGGATCGCCCGGAGGACACGGTGGAGCATATAGTGGAGGTTTGCCCGGAGCACCGCCGTGTTCTCGCAGAGGCGATCTCTCGCGTCCGAACCTGGTGCGGGTCATGGTGCGGAGCGAGAGTGCATGGGAGGCCGTCACCTCCTTCTGCGAAGCAGTAATGCTCGCGAAGGAGGAGGTGGAACGCGTGAGGGAGAGGCAACTGTCGCGCCCTCACGCCCCTAGTCGCCGCAGGAGACGCCATGGGCGGCGGGAATCAGTAGCCGATTCCCGGCCACCGTAGGCGCGGGCTTGCGGATGGCGAGCAATGGGTAGCTCGCCGTCCGGTAAGGACCAGGCCCGGGTCGACGGCGCGTCGTGTTCCACGCGCGCCTCAAAGAGATGTCAGCAGTGATGGGGTCCGATAGGGCCAATGCCGCCGGGGTCGCGGGTTGTTCGAAAGAGATACCGTGGCCCTGGCACAGACAACTGAAGGAACACGGATAGGTTTTAGTCAGTAAAAGTCTGACACGCCCTCCCGCTCCGCCCAGAGCGGGAGAAGTCATTTGATCATTTCCCATCCACAAAAAAAAAAGACAGCCTTTTCCTAACTATGTATATTGGGATACAGATGCAGCTGAATACCAATATTTGTCATGGAGCGACTGCTTATCTGACCTCCACAAACCCGATACCTATGGTAAGACTGATTGTCAGACTTTCGGGCTTCTGATTACCCGTAATAACTGTCAAAGACCTAAAAATTACAGCCGGGACCAAAGGGTGTAACGTGCTTTCTGAGACGCGGTGGGATCTTGCCATGTAATAGACGGTCATCCATCCACGGACCGACCTCGGCAAGCGTTGCTTAACCGTGCGGCTGTTATTATTGAGCCACGAGCCGTTCCTCCTGTTTACCGTATCCACTCCTCAAAGTCAGATAAACGGAAGAACTGTCCCAGCAATATATTGAGCGTCTATTTTAAAATGATATACGTTTATTTATTTTCCAATATGGCCGCGAGGACTTTACGTGCGTCATTTTAAGTACCAATTTAATATCATTCAGATGATTGATGGTGTCGAGTTATGGGATGATTATATAGTTACTATAACTCTATGGTAGGGATGCAGTTAAATGTGTGACGACCGTTTTTATTTTAATATGTAAATGGAAAATTGTTTATGCAAATGAAACTGTGTATTAGATTAAACTAATAAATTGAACGAGGACCTACCTATGCAGCAATTTCAGCATTTTCTTTACGTGGATGTTTTATTTATTTATCAATTCATAAAATTTAGAAGAATACATGGTCGATCCATCAGGTTAAGCTACGCTTGCCACGGTTGCTTCGTGGATGGGTGACCATCTTTACATACCGAGACTCCTCCGTGCCTCGGAAAGTACGTTAAGCCGTTGGTCCTGGCTGTCATTCGTGGATCTTTGACAGTCGTTACGGGTCGTCAGTAGCCTGAAAGTCTGACAACCAGTCTTACTTTGCACTGGTGTACCAGGTGAACTCATCAATATTTTTAAATATTGGTACGACCATCAAACTAACCGGGTCAAATGGCTTGGAGAACTTTCTGACGAGTACGGGTTGGAGTGCGGAGTGAGGCAGGGGGGGTTAACATCTCCTTCGCTCTTCAACTTGTACGTGAACGGGCTAATTGGTGAGCTGAGCGACACTGGAGTCGGATGCTCAATTGATGGTCATTGTATCAATAGTATTAGTTATGCAGACGATATGGTGTTGCTCAGCCCATCAATAGCCGCACTCAGAAGGCTGATAGGTGTATGTGAGGATTATGCGAGGGTACATGGTCTCCTGTACAATGCCCGGAAAAGCGAGCTCCTGGTGTTTCAAGCCAGGGGTCGGAGGCTGGGGGATGTGGCACCTGTGCTGCTTAATGCTGTCGCTCTTAGAAGAGTAAATGAATTTAAATACCTCGGCCATGTCGTCAACGAGGATTTAAAAGATGACGGGGATATAGAAAGGGAAAGGAGGGCGATGGCGGTCCGCTGTAACATGTTGGCACGCAGATTTGCAAGGTGTAGTTTTGAGGTAAAAATCACTTTGTTTAAAGCATTCTGCCAAACTCTCTACACCTGCAATCTGTGGGTCACATACACGCAGCGGGCCATCAACGCTCTTCGAGTTCAATATAATGATGCGTTCAGGGTTCTGGTGGGGCTCCCACGTTACTGTAGTGCGTCTGCGATGTTTGCGCAAGCGCACACAGACGGCTTTCACACTGTGCTGCGGCGCCGCATCGCGTCGCTGATGTTCCGTACGCGTGGGAGCGCCAACACCATCCTGAACGTGCTCAGCCACAAGCTGGACAGCCCCCTTCTGCGGCACTGGGTTCAAGCACAAGTGCGTGTGCCTGGGGCCCCAGAGGGCGGCAAGTACCTTAATTAATTTTTTTTTTTTTTTTTTTTTTAATTTTTTTTTTTAATAATGTAACTAACATAGTTTTTAAGTTGTATACTAACAATATTATGGGCATCTTGCCTGAAATAAAATGATTTTATTTTATTTTATTTTATTTATTTTATTTATTTACCAAAGGGTATCGTATTACCCAGTTACTGGGTTGTAGAGATTAGATAGGCAGTCACTCCATGTAAAATACTGGTATTCAGCTGTATCCGGTTAGAATGGAAACCGATCCCAACATAGTTGGAAAAAGGCTAGGCAGATTGATTGACTTGACGTAGGTAAGTACCTACTGTTTTAATTGAAAAAAAAAACATTAAAACTTTTTTACAAAAAAATACAACCGACTTCCAAAAACAACACTACAAAGTGAAAAATAACTTTAATTTCGGAAGTCGGTGTCTAGTTAAATGTATTTTCGTTTTTTGCGACCGACTTCCGAAATTAAAGTTATTTTTCACTTTGTAGTGTTGTTTTTGGAAGTCGGTTGTATTTTTTTGTAAAAAAGTTTTTATTTTTCACTTTTTAGTTGTGTACGCACACAAATTCTAATACCACTATCTGCAAAACAAACTAGAACATCATCCATATAAAAGTGGGGAAAAAATACGTATTATTGAAGCTAACTCAAAAACTACCAAAACTCAAACTCAAACTCAACTCAAAGCATTTATTTCAAATAAACCAATTACAGGCACTTTTGAATTGTCAATGGGTCGGTCAGTCAGAAAGATGAAGCTAGTTGCCCATTCCAAAGCGTAGTAGATCCCTATGGAGAAGAACGGGCAAGAAACTCCACGGACACTCTTTTAAATCATAATATTTTTACAAAATATTGGTTACATCGTTCAAGTTGAAAATATACATGTGAGAACAATGTAGAAAGACGTGCACGTTAAAAAGCGTCCGTAATAAAAAGATAATAACTAAAACAACTAAATTAAATATTAAAATTAAAAATAAGCCATGGCAGCTAAGAGACGACCAGTCCCAACTGACGGCGCCCGTTCACGAACATGACGCATGGATCAGCACCATTTAGCTCAACCATTTTGAAGGGAACTTAATGATCCAACACACACGCCACCATCAGCGAGACATTTGAGTGAGCATGACATACTCTCAACCGCCAGGGCACACTCAAGTCAGTGAAAGACGTACCCAGTAAAAGGTAGCTTAATAGTAGCTACATAGTGCTCACACGTGCACGTGCAAAGCAAAGTTAATCAATTTTTATGGGACCAACTGTGATGTATACCCTCTCGAATAAAACAAAAAAATCCAAATCGGTCCAGCCATCTTCGAGTAATCGGGGAACATACATAAAAAAAAAAAAAAAAAAAAAGGTTCCGACGAATTGAGAACCTCCTCCTTTTTGAAGTCGGTTAAAAAAAACATTAAAATGTAACACACACATACCATCACACCTTGTTTCCCCGAAGTGATGGGCAGAGGTGCACCTATAGTAGGTACCTACTCCCAAATTTCGCCAGTTATGTCTAAGTCCCATGTAATAGGGGGCGCGCCTATTGTCATCAACCGGGCACAAATCCAGACTCCGGGCTGCTACTGAGAAATTCCAGATGCAAAAATCCAATAATACCTTGCCCGACCCGGGAATCGAACACTATACCGCATGCTCAGCAGTAGCGCTTGCGACCACTGATCAACGAGGCAGCGCAAATAATAAAGCTAGAGTTTGTTTTTTTGTTTGCATGTTTGAACGCGCTAATCTCTGGAACTACCAGTCGGATTTGAAAAATTCTTTTTGCATTTGATAGCCCAATTCTTGAGGAAGGCTTTAAGCTATTTATCATCACGCTACAACTCTTAAAAGCCAAGCAAAATAAAAAAAGTTAGAAATAACGCTAAGTGAAAACGAAGTAATAGCACGGGTAGGCGATGCGATGCGACGAGGTGGGTCGGGGGAACAAGAAATTTCACGCGAGAAGAAGCTAGTAAAAAATAAAAATTACCTCGGAAAACTTCTTCCATATTAAATTCACATTATTTAACATCAATTTTCATCTTTACATTTTAGTAAAACAACCATGAAATGTAAAAAAAAAACCAAGTTGCTCCGTGACGAACTGGTCATTGTGATTCAAAGCCGCTTCCATTCTCTATGGATCCGTGGTGACCTACTTACTGTATGACGCACTACTGACGTCACGCTTTGTCTATGGTTTTACATTGTGTGGCGTGTAATTGTTGGACGTATGGCGTTTGTTTCATATGGCACTACACTATGACAACTATAGCTCTTGGAAGTTTAGCTTGATCTTAGCCAGTTATAATATTAATGAAGACTAGTATGTTTATTAATCTCGGAGACTAAATTGACAAGTGAAAATGATAAAATTACCTTCCTCCTTTATGTTACTGTAATGTAAGCCATTTTGACATCTGCACTTGTCAATGGGATGTATCAGAGATTAAAAAATGCACCTCAGATAACGGTTTCGGCAGTTCCTTTGGGTTTTTCTTAATTTTCTTTTTTCCTAAACCACCCCAGTATAGGTAGGAGGCAAACAACACAAAAAAAGAAGAAAAATCAAGTTGGTCGAGCCATTTTCGAGTTTTCGCGAGACATATGTTTTGTTACTTTGAAAGGGCTTGACCAAAGCTATCACCACTTACACAGTATGTTGGTCGATTTCTGGGACACAATGTGTATAGATTAAACCAATATCAATAGAGATCTGATAATTTTGAAATATGCGTGACTTTCAGACAGTCAAAACTGTCCAGATTTTCAAGTTTTAGAGCATGTTTTATAGTTCAACATTTGTAGATTTGCGTTAAATGTCGGAAAACAATAGATACGATTCTTGGCGAGTATATGTTAACCGGAGCTGCGCCACCAATGAAAAATTAATAAGTCTGGAGATATGGAACATTTTGAAATTTCCTATGCATACATTTTTAGTCAGATGAGGTCAATGATGTATGAGGAGCTCGTGGCTAAGTAATAACAGCCACACGGGTCGATCCATCAAGTTAAGCTACGCTTGCCGGGATCGGTCCGTGGATGGGTGACCATCTTTACATACCGAGGCTCCTCCGTGCCTCGGAAAGCACGTTAAGTCGTTGGTCCCGGCTGTCATTCGTGGATCTTTGATAGTCGTTACGGGTCGTCAGAAGCCCGAAAGTCTGACAACCAGTCTTACCAAAGGGTAACGTATTACCCAGTTAATGGGTCGTGGAGGTCAAATAGGCAGTCGCTCCATGTAAAATACTGGTATTCAGCTGTATCCGGCTGGACTGGAAGCCGACCCCAACATAGTTGGGAAAAGGCTAGGCAGATTGTTTGAGGTCAATAATAATGTTATACGTCATTGGATGAGGTAGAATAATTTGTATCAAAAAAATCAACACTAAACCTCCTTGGTTCGAACTTATAACAGCTAACGCCAAAAACGGCCGTTTCCCGGAGGAAATCTAACTTAGAGAGATAGATGTATTGATTATTTTTATGGTTAAAATTATGTACGTAAAAGTAATTTAACTATTATGGTCGCGCTGTGTTGTAGTCGTGTGTTGTAAGTAGGTAAGTACCTGTTTACCTTGTAAAAAGGAATATCGCGAGAAGACCCGTTTTTAGTTTTGTTTATAATGTTATAGTCGCGAATCATATTTTGATCAAGACCTTACACTGATCTGCAAATTGCATAAAACCCAAGAAAATTTGAATTTCGTGGACTACCACAGCGCAATCACCGTCTATAAAATTGAATTTGAGTGCTCTCAAAAACGGTGAAGGAAAACATCTTGAGGAAACCGGCATGTCCTAGAACCAAAAATTCGAAGACATGCGACGTCTACCAACCCGCACTGGGCCCGCGTAGTAGATTGCAGCCCACTCCCTCTCAAAGAGAAAAGGCCTGTGTCCCAGCAGTGGGAACGTTACAGACTGATTATGTGTTATGTTTATAAAATTGAAATTTAAATCTGGAATTGCTCTCTGGTCCTAATCGAATGACCAATTTTCGCCCCAACAGCTATTGAAAAGGCTAGCTAGCATTTCTGCTTCTTGGAAACAGAATGAGATATCAAACCCCTTTTTAGGGTTCCGTACATAAAGGGTGAAACGGGACCCTATTACTAAGACTCCGGTGTCCGTCCGTCTGTCACAGAGTTACAACTCTGATACGATACGATTCAAAGATACATCTTTGAATCGTAACAGTTAGACTTAAAATGTGTTCTACAATGGCCGCTATAACAAATAAAAAAAACATTTTACAAAAAAAAAAAAAACAACCGACGCCCAAAAAAAAACACACCAAAGGGAAATATAACTTTAATTTCGGAAGTCGGTGTCTTGGGATACGTATTTTAGTTTATTGCGACCGGCTTCCGAAATTAAAATAATTTTTCACTTTGTAATATTTTTGTTCGAAGCTGGTTGTTTTTTTTTTTTGTAAAGTTTTTTATTTTTCACGTTTTAGTTATGGTACCCCACATCAATTTAATACCACTACTTGCTATGTAAACAACAGTGACAGCAACTATTATTATAGTATAACATGATCAAGATACACAAACTGGATTAAATACGTATAATCGAAGCCAACTAAAAAACTACCCAAGCAAAGTTAATTAAATTTATATGGGATTACCGCGCAAGCTTCCTCTACTAAATGAAAAAGAATTTTCAAAATCGGTTAATAAATGACGAAAATATCGATGAACATACATTTTAAACATGCAAGCTACTCCTTTTTTGAAGTCAGTCGATTTTAAAATAAAGTAGAAATACTATACAAGATACGTGTTTTTCGACGATTTTTAGGGTTGCGTACCACAAAAGAAAAAACGGAACCCTTATAGGATCACTCGTGTGTCTGTCTGTCCGTCTGTCACAGCCAATTTGCTCCGAATCTAATAGACCGATTAAGTTGAAATTTGGTACGTACATATGAACTTCTGTGACCCAAATACGGACGGGTAAAATAAATAAATTAATTTTGAATATGGGGGTCACTTTTGGGAGGCAAATAAGAAAATTAAAAAAAAAGTTTTGCAAACTATACCGTGTGACATATCAAATGAAAGAGCTTACTATGAGGGTCTCAAATATATATCTTGAGTTTATTCGCAGATAGATGGGAGTCTCCAATGCTGCGTCATTGGATGAAACTCCACACTCAATAATTTGTAAGTTCTACTAACACTAGTATTTAAGACCATTGTTACTAACACTATGGGCATAGCCTGAAATAAATAAATATAATATAATATATATTAATAATATATATTTTTTTTAAATTTTAAATTAAATTGTTTTAAAGTTAATTAAGAAAATAGACGAAAATTTACCATTCCCCCCCCCTTATCTCCGAAACTATTGAGCCAAAAATTTTGAGAAAAATACATAAAATAGTTCTTTACCTGCAGAGTACATGAAAACCTATAAGAAGTCTGTGGTCTTAAAATAACATGGTGAATCTCTCAAAATTGTGAGTACAAACTTACATTTACAGTTGGAATGTATGGGAGAACATGTTTTTAATTACAATGTTAAGGTTGTTCTTGGGATAAATTCATCCCAACTACGGAACCCTTCATTGTGCGTGGTCCAACACGCACTGGGCCGGTTTTTTTAAGTAAAATACTTATTAAATAAAAAACTTTTTTTTCATAAAGAAAACAACCGACTTCCAAAATAAAACTACAGAGTGAAAAATAACTTTAATTTAGGAAGTCGGTGTGTTTGGATCCGTATTAGTGTTTGCCACCGACTTCCGAAATTAAAGTTATTTTTCACTTTGTAATATTATTTTGGAAGTCGGTTGTTTTTTTTTTGTAAAAAAGTTTTTTATTTTTCACTTTTTAGTGGATCAGTCTGCAATTTATCTAATTTACAATAGCCTAATGTCAACTGCTCATCACCTTTTACAAAATATTGCTTTTCCCGATACAAGGACGTTAATTGTTGCGGAGTTCTCCCAGTAAGGTACCAGGAGAACTGGAACTAATGGTGAAGCACCTCTTCAACATATGTATTATGACGAGCATAAATTGCTTAGCAATAATCAAATCGCAACCCGTGAAATACGTATTATTGAGTAGTTCCGATGGCCATCTGTGGTCTTCCTCATCAGTTCCACTTCACCAAATGGTGCTTCCCGGGAGCAAATGCACGAGTTACTATAAAAAATACCGAAATCGCTATCGGTGTGCCCATAAAAATTTAAGGTTCCCCTCGATTTCTCTGTGATGCCATCATCAGATCCTGGTTTTCTTATTATGGTACCACCCTTAGGATATCTCCTTTCCAACAAAAACATAATCATCAAAATCGATTCATAAACGACAAAGTTATCCGCGAACACATAAAAAAAACATATATATATATATACATATACGGTCGAATTGAGAAACCTCCTTTTTTGAAGTCCGTTAAAAAAACATGTAGTTTTAAATATTGTAAGTACGGTGGTACGGAATCCTTTGTTTGCGAGTCCGACTCGCACTTGTTCGTTTTTTTACTCTGAACTGCTGAACTTGCTTATAGGATTTTCTCAGCCCAGTAAAGGTCCTTTAACGTAGAATTCCCGAATACAGGGTCTGCGAACTGATTTTGATTAAAAAACAATTAAATTAATGATAGATGAAGTTAATAATACTGTCATTAACATATTATAAGTATTTAATAAATGGCCAGACACGTTTTCATAGTTAAAATACCTAGCTGTACGTAAAATGAAGACAAAAGGAATACTTAGCTATTAAAACTATGTGATGATTATAAATATCCGGATGTTATTTTGCAGTTATACTCGTATGTATACGAAGTGCTTAAAAAACCTTCATAGTTTAGCCGAGCAAATATGCGAAATTATTGTCAACTTTGTTATAATAAACTAATAATCATAACATCTAATTTACATAACTTTATTAACAAATAAAGCTATCATTCATTGCCGCCGGGGTCACGGGTAGTTCGAAAGAGATACCGTGGCCCTGGCACAGGCAACTGATGGAACACGGGTGGGTTTTAGTCAGTAAAAGTCTGACACGCGCTCCCGCTCCGCCCAGAGCGGGAGAAGTCATTTGAAGATTTGTCATTTGAAAAAAAAAGTGGCGGCGTTTTGTGGCTGTAGCATGTGACCCGTGTGCGGCGTGCCTTAGCCCTGCCGCTAAAATGTTCGAAATAGCTTCGCTCGCTCTTGAAATTTACGTTCTCTTATTCTAATACTTTAAGAAAACCTAGCCTATCCGAGGTATTAATATTTTCAAACTGCGTCCTGCAGTTCTTTTTGCAAAATTTCTGTTATTTTAAGATACTTTAATGGAGCCAAAAAAATTTAGATTTCAAAAATAAAACCTGATCTCTCCGAAAAAAAAAATCACACACCTCACAATATTTAAATTATGTTGCCTACATCGTGTTGCCCCAACACTGCGTATTCATCGATTTTTTTAAATTTAATTATCCATGGTTATTTCTATTCCAAATGTCCCGGTCGGCGTTTTAGCAATTATGGCAGCCCTATTCTACCAAGCCATATATTAGGTCTTTACCTATGAAATTGCCGTTCTGCAGTACTGGCCATTTCAAATCAAAATAATTTTTGTTTGGCTAAGAATTCTAATTTCAAATTAATTTTATTTTAAAAACATGGATTTTTTTTTCCCAAAAGTAGTCATTTGTTTATTGATTAGTGTTACATTTTCATCGCATTTCAATCTTTTTCGTCATCATGGATACGTTAAAAATTCGAGTAATTATGGAATATGAGTACCATCGTGGCAGCAACGCGGCACAAGCGGCACGCAACATCAACGACGTTTACGGAGCTAACACTACAAACCAACGCACCACTTGTTATTGGTTTGCTCGCTTCCGTTCTGGAAATTTCGACCTGAAAAATGAACCTCGCGGTCGTCCGAAGACTTTGGTCGACAATGACGAATTAAAGGCGATTGTGGAAGCTGATGATACACAATCTACGGCTGAATTAGCAGCAGCTTTCGACGTTAGCGTCAAAACAATATTGGTCCATTTGCGTCAAATTGGCAAGGTAAAAAAGCTTGACAAATGGGTGCCCCACGAACTCAATGATCGCCAGCGCGAAGTACGCGTCGAGACGTGCCTTGCACTGCTCAACAGACACACAAATGAAGAAATTTTGAACCGCATTGTTACCTGCGATGAAAAATGGATTCTGTTTGATAACCGCAAGCGCTCAGCAAGTTGGTTGGATCCTGGTTCAGCACCTAAACAATGCCCTAAACGAAAACTTACCCCTAGAAAAGTGATGGTCACTGTTTGGTGGTCTAGCGCCGGTGTGATTCATCACAGCTTCTTACCAAACGGGGTGAGCATTACTTCAGATGTGTACTGTGAAGAACTTAACAAAATGATGGAGAAGCTGGCACATCTCCAACCAGCATTGGTCAATCGCTCGTCTCCGCTGCACGACAACGCGCGACCTCATACTGCACATCAGACGGTCTCCAAGTTGCAAGAACTGGGGTTGGAAGCTCTCCGTCATCCGCCCTACTCACCAGACCTTGCGCCTACAGACTACTACCTTTTCCAGAATTTGGATAACTTCTTGGCGGGAAAAAAATTCAATACCCGAGAGGCAGTACAAAATGCCTTTGAAGAATTTGTTGCCTCCCGTCCAGCTGATTTCTTTAAGAAGGGCATCAATAAACTGCCACTGCGTTGGCAAAGATGCATTGATTGCATGGGTGATTACTTCGATTAATACAAATAAAAAATGCATGAAAAAAATTCGTTTAAATTTTTTCATACAAAACGGCAATTTCATAGGTAAAAACCTATTATGAATAACAGAAAATTACGTACTAGAGATCTTTTATTTCGGCTTCCTACGTAGACGTACTTACTGATTGATGCATGCATTATCTATGACGCTTTTCTTCGACGTTAATAGCTTGGATACAATTTTTTCAGTCAATGCGCTGACGCAAGACCGATCTGACGCATTTCGACGTAAACCGTGACGAAACATGCATGGGCGTTCTCGTGAAGAGTGGCTAATAATAAAAACTGTTATAAATATATTATTGATTTAAAAAATATTGGTTGTATTTTAAAAGCTTTTCATTATTATTAAATTGAACACTTTGAACACTATGTCCCTTGGTGATAAGTGATGACTGATGATCCAGTCAACGTGTGCATTCTTGTCTAGAAGACGGACGAAAAAATATCGCGGCGGGATTTTATAGCGCAATGGATTTTCAACTCTCGGTGTTGAGCCGAGCTTCGAGAATCCAACCTAACAACAATAGAGTACATCCCAGCGCGTCGAAAAAGCACGCTGTTGGATTTTCAACTCTCGGCGCTAAGCAGAGCGTTGAAAATCCAGTGCGCGAAAAAATATCGCCGCGATATTTTTACGTACGTGCGAACTTCGGCTTACTCAACACATTTAATAGGTTTTCAAAAAATTAATTGATGATCAGATTTTCATAATGCCCACGATTAGAAATAGAATACTTTCTTCAAAAGGCCCTTCCAGACATGGCCATGCATTGTTAGACTCACTTTGCCGACGTTCGCACGGACGTAAAAATATCGCGGCGGGATTTTATAGCGCAATGGATTTTCAACTCTCGGTGTTGAGCCGAGCTTCGAGAATCCAACCTAATAACAACAGAGTGCATCCCAGCGCTTCGAAAAAACACACTGTTGGATTTTCAACTCTCGGCGATAAGCAGAGCGTTGATAATTCAATGCGCAAAAAAAAAATCGCCGCGATATTTTTACGTCCGTGCGTACGTCGGCTTAAAGTTCTAATAATAATAGGTCTTTACCTATGAAATTGCCGTTTTGTATGAAAAAATTTAAACGAATTTTTTTCATGCATTTTTTATTTGTATTAATCGAAGTAATCACCCATGCAATCAATGCATCTTTGCCAACGCAGTGGCAGTTTATTGATGCCCTTCTTAAAGAAATCAGCTGGACGGGAGGCAACAAATTCTTCAAAGGCATTTTGTACTGCCTCTCGGGTATTGAATTTTTTTCCCGCCAAGAAGTTATCCAAATTCTGGAAAAGGTAGTAGTCTGTAGGCGCAAGGTCTGGTGAGTAGGGCGGATGACGGAGAGCTTCCAACCCCAGTTCTTGCAACTTGGAGACCGTCTGATGTGCAGTATGAGGTCGCGCGTTGTCGTGCAGCGGAGACGAGCGATTGACCAATGCTGGTTGGAGATGTGCAAGCTTCTCCATCATTGTGTTCAGTTCTTCACAGTACACATCTGAAGTAATGCTCACCCCGTTTGGTAAGAAGCTGTGATGAATCACACCGGCGCTAGACCACCAAACAGTGACCATCACTTTTCTAGGGGTAAGTTTTCGTTTAGGGCATTGTTTAGGTGCTGAACCAGGATCCAACCAACTTGCTGAGCGCTTGCGGTTATCAAACAGAATCCATTTTTCATCGCAGGTAACAATGCGGTTCAAAATTCCTTCATTTGTGTGTCTGTTGAGCAGTGCAAGGCACGTCTCGACGCGTACTTCGCGCTGGCGATCATTGAGTTCGTGGGGCACCCATTTGTCAAGCTTTTTTACCTTGCCAATTTGACGCAAATGGACCAATATTGTTTTGACGCTAACGTCGAAAGCTGTTGCTAATTCAGCCGTAGATTGTGTATCATCAGCTTCCACAATCGCCTTTAATTCGTCATTGTCGACCAAAGTCTTCGGACGACCGCGAGGTTCATTTATCAGGTCGAAATTTCCAGAACGGAAACGAGCAAACCAATAACAAGTGGTGCGTTGGTTTGTAGTGTTAGCTCCGTAAACGTCGTTGATGTTGCGTGCCGCTTGTGCCGCGTTGCTGCTACGACGGTACTCATATTCCATAATTACTCGAATTTTTAACGTATCCATGATGACGAAAAAGATTGAAATGCGATGAAAATGTAACACTAATCAATAAACAAATGACTACTTTTGGAAAAAAAATCCATGTTTTTAAAATAAAATTAATTTGAAATTAGAATTCTTAGCCAAACAAAAATTATTTTGATTTGAAATGGTCGGTACTGCAGAACGGCAATTTCATAGGTAAAGACCTAACTTTAAAACCCTGACTTCTGAATTTGTTTCGGCATTTCTTCTCAGGGATCAGTTAGCTAGGGAATGCCGGTGCCGTCTATTTTTAAAATATTGACCAATTTTAATTTCAATAGAGCTTATACACAAAACAAAACTTTCCTACGACAATTTGTCAAAATGCCTATCCTATAGCAACATGCAAGAGCGAACTGCGAAGCTAGTGTATGTTGTACTGTATTTGCAAATTTTTTCTTGCATGTGGAAATGCTGCATAACCTGACCACCTAACTACCTGATTTGGATGTGTTCTTTGGTTCCCTGCCGAAATTCAAAACCCTCTTGCGCAGTCATTTAAACAATTATTTACATGACCAATGGTGCCGATTCTGTTGTGCACAAACTAAACTTAATTTAGGCTATTGCTAACTTATTCTCTCTATTATGACAAGAAAGGGACGGAAGTAAATTAGGGCTGTCAAATTAGTTAGAACTAATTTTTCCATATACATTTAGACGACACGTAAAAACATGTCGACTAAAAAACACGGTGAAGCGCAAGGCGTGAACTAGTTTGACATCTCCAACTTAGTTCATAGCTATAGCCGTCCTTTTCTCGCGCTGCCTGTTAGTAAAAGATAGCGATTCTCTAATTTTAGTTTAGTGCGTTCACAAGAGAATCGGCACCATTGTCATACTTAGTTAAGCTTATTTTAGTTAGTTTAAGTATATGTCTTTATTGATATTTGTGTAAGTCAGTTTTTAGTTCTTTTTTAGACTAAAGTAAGTCAAAGCTGTTTTGTTTATAGTTTTGTTTTTCACTTTAATGAATAATAATATTAATTTAATCATTTTAATTTAATAAAATTTACGAAAGTTACTTTTTTATGTGAATGTCGTGTACACCTGTAATTGGTACATAAGAACCCATACCAGTTAATTTTTAGTATTTAATGTACAATGTATATGCTGTTGGCGTACCTATTTTAAATAAATAAAATAACCGTTTCTGGTCGAGATATAACGAGTTTAACTTGATAACTGACTAGCTTCTGTCTGCGACTTCCGTCAAATTAAAAAATCAAAATATTTTAGTTCACATAAACCTACATGGGCACTTATGAAACGTCAGAAGTTAGGTGCATTAAGGAGGTACAACGATAATTTTGTGTTTTTAAAATTCCTATAAAACCAAATGTTTACGGTTAATAATTTGGATTTTCCATATGTGTTATTTAGTTGTATTGTCTACTGCTGTACTAAAACCGAAACATGATTACTTACTTAAAATTTGTTCGATAGAAAAAAATTGCAAAGTAGCACCGTTTATTTTCTGTTTTATACGATTATACGTAAACAGTTCCATAATGTGCAGTAAAATTTGCTTTAAATCGAAGGTATTTAAATATGTTAAGAACTTACTAAGCTAAAAAGTACAGCATTTTGTCATAAATCCACATTTAAACGAAGTGCGTATAGTTCCAGTGCGCGTGAGAAGTATATCTCTCGCGTCAATCGACAGCCATAACGCCATTTTATTTACACACCGAGATAAACCACGCTTCAATATCCTCTACAATCACCAACTTCCCATAGTGAAAGAATCTTTGCAATCGGATACATACAAACTCTCAAATTTTACCTCTGCATAATATATTGAAACCATAGGATATAGGAAAGAAGTTTTTTTTAATATTTCTATGATTGAAACCATAACATTTTAATTTCGCTAGGATCCTGGCGAGGATTTTCTCCGGTCATATGAATTTTTTTTTACAATTATTTCTAACTACTCAGAATATCAAACATTGGAATGGCTGTTTGAAAATTAGCGCCGTGCCGTGCCACGTTTCTATTAAAAAGTTTTCGACATTTGAGTTGGCGGGAAATTAGTTTCATGAAAAATTGCGGGAGGGAAATTGCTGCTAAGTGCATGTAAGATTAATTGGTGTTGAATGTTTATACTGTAAATCTGTATAATGTGACAAATATAAAATGTCAACGTCAATCTGCCTAGCCTTTTCCCAACTGTGTTGGGGTCAGCTTCCAGTCTAACCGTAAGCAGCTGAATACCATTATACATGGAGCGACTGCCTATCTGACCTCCACAACCTAGTAATTGGGTAATACGATACCCCTTGGTAAGACTAGTTGTCAGACTTTCGGGCTTCTGACGACCCGTAACGACTGTCAAAGATCCACGAATGACAGCCGGGACCAACGGCTTAACGTGCTTTCCGAGGCACGGAGGAGTTTCGGTATGTAAAGATGGTCACCCATCCACGGACCAACTCCGGCAAGCGTAGTTGAACGTGACGGATCGACTAGTGCGGATGTTATTACTTAGCCACGAGCTCCTCTTCAACGTATGATATTTAAATTAATTTAATGAAATAGTCATTTCAAACATCGAAAAGTCTAATAAAATACACCTACGAAATGGTAAGTAAATAAAAACGAAACACTGGCTAAAGCACAAACCGTGCGAAGCCCAATAATCAGTAATAGTCTATGGCGAAGCCAATAGAAAAAAAAAGTAAACAAATGACAGTTTAACCAGGTTTTAAAAATATAGCTTGTTTATTTTACATTGCAGGACCTTTAAATAATTACACTTTACCCAGCCACTTTAAAACAAGCAATCCAATAAAATCATTTATTTAAAAGCAATTCAATTAAATCTAACAACTATTTAGATGCGAGGATCATCTGCTATTGCATGCTTATCGTGTGTAAACAAGTCGTTTAGAAAAAATGGCGGCTCGTCAAATTTTGGCGCGATGCCATAGACAACGTAGATGATTCAATACGAGTATTCGTACCGTCTGCCTATCAATGGGCAATATGAGCAATATTTTTCGATGCAACTTGCAATACATAGGGGTTTACGGGGGCGACCTATCTCATAAGATTTGGGTAAATTAAAAAAAAATCGTTTTCTCTATTTCCACCCGAGCAGAGCTCGGTCAACCAGCACCCTAATTGTGTAACACTATCAATCGGAATCGGTTTCATTTTGAAAAATCAACAACATCATTGCGTAATTTACATTGTCAAGCAAATAAATTTTTCGACCATGGATTAGCAATTTGCTTCAAAATGATTCGGATTCCGATCGATAGTGTGTTACGCAATTAGGGTGCAGGTAGGTACTTATATTAATATGCGCTTTGAATAGTTAGTGTGTCGCGGTTGATTTGTTAAAGTTATTGTCTATAAGCCGTGTGTGCAAAGTTGACGAACTTCCTACAAACTTTCATGCCCTTTAGGGCTTAGGGGGTTAAATTCCAAAAATCTAATTTCAAGGTTCTAGAATCTAGAGACCCTTGCGTTGTCTGTCAGTGAATGAATGAATGAATGGAGATTGTGATGACCTAGTCGGTTTACCAACTCAAAACCTCAAGCATTGAAAACTAAAAACAATGCTGGATTATTGTAAGTAGGTAAATAGGATTAGGTTAGGTAATTAGGTTCTTGGTTTAAGTCCGAGCGTCAGAGCCGGCACAATATGTTTGCGCAACTGCCATCCAAAACTGTAGCCAGAGCCGAATGCCCAGTCTGTCGTACTCTAAAGATGCTAAATGCCCTTCTGACTGCCAACCCTGAATGTGTGTGTCTGCGGATGAATGGAGTAAAATTAGGCGTACTTATATGTCTGGTGTTCTGTGTGAGTTTTAAATTAAATTACTTATATCCTACTCAATCTGCCTAGCCTTTTCCCAACTGTGTTCGGGTCGCCTTCCAGTCTAACCGGATGCAGCTGAATACCAGTATTTACATGGAGCGACTGCCTGTCTGACCGCCATAACCATAGATATAAGAAAGAAGTGTTTTTTTATACTTCTATGGCCGCAACCCAGTAACTGGGTAATACGATACCCCTTGGTAAGACTGGTTGTCAGACTTTCGGGCTTCCGACGACTTGTAACGACTGTCAAAGATCCACGAATGACAGCCGGGACCAACGGCTTAAAGTGCTTTCCGAGGCACGGAGGAGTCTCGGCATGAAGGAAAGATGGTCTCCCATCCACGGACCAACCCCGGCAAGCGTTGCTTTACCTGATGGATCGAACCGAAATTAAATTTTATCCTACTACGAGTATAAATGTGCAAGTTTGTGTTTGTTACTCAATCACGCAAAAACGGCTAAACGGATTTAGATGAAAGGCACACTGATAGTTTATAACCTGGATTAACACCGTGCGACAATTTCTGAACTTCACGCGGGTGAAGCCGCGGGCAAAAGTTGGTACAACATAATTATTGTCAACGTAATAATTGTTTTTATTTTAATTAATGTAACTTGACTTGTTGTACACACCAGTTACATTAAGTTTTAATTAACTAGAAATAAATAAAACAATCCATCCATGAATTTATATATATTTTGTATATACAACGTGCCGTCGCTATGGCTACATTAGTTAAATACACAGGTAGGGCAAGTGGCCAGTATTCATAAAAAATATAATAAGATACCTACTAACCAAAATTAGGATCACTCTGCAAAGGACTCATTCATGAAGCTATTGTTCTTGTGAGCTGGCAAAATGCGTGGAGGTATCAAGTTGAAATTAATATCAAATAGGTTATCAAGGTCAACGCAATAAAAAATACGTCCATTTATGCGAAATATTTTGATACTCACAAACAAATAAATCAAAACCTATAGACAATGTTAAGTTTGTTTTTGTAATGATTTATTCAGAATTAAAATAATATTTACATAAATAATAACTTATGCCTAATTAATTAATAACAATAACAAAATTATATCCTAACTTAACTATCCACAAACTAAAACATGGCGTCGAAAAATTCATCCGCATCGCTGTCGAACTGTCGACTGGTAATGTGTCCAAGAGACTGGCGGCATTGCCACGTTGTATGGCAATGCTTAGGTCTCTGGTCAAGATAAAAGTTTGTTTTTGGGATAAATTCTTTTCAACTACGCAGGAACCCTTCATTGTGCGTATTCCGACACGCACTTGGCCGGTTTTTTATTTCCATTTGAGGTAAGGAATCCTAAATAGTACATTTTGATACAAGTGGAGATTTTTTTTTTATTGCATTCGAGGCGGAATTGACACCCGAGCCGTAGGCGAGGTTGTTTTTGAGCCGAGAACTGCAATAACAAATATCCACGTGTATCAAACGACGTTTTTCAATACACTTTTGAAGAAATAAAATAAAATAACGAAAAATATTTTTGTCATGAATTATTAGGAAACTATGATTTAAATTTTCTTTTTTATCAGCGCTTCGCTTTCGCCAGGTTGAAGGAGAAGCAAAGGTTCAAATATGAAAAACAGAAAATTCAAATATTTTTGAGTTTAGAACACAAATAAATGTTAATTTGGTCATAAACGTTTTTTTTATTGTAATAATCATGTTTTTTGATGATATTCTATTAATAAACATTATTTAAATATTCAAAAAATATTAACGCCGTAAAGATGCTTAACTCTTTGCCGAGATTAAAAAAAAACATTTACCTCCGAATTGAGAGGACCGGTGTAAATAGAGGCATTGAACCAATTTGGACTAAGTATAGGTATAAGTTATAGTCTGTGACAATTTTTATTCCCGCACACGTGTTGGAAAATGAAAAGTCGCACGTGTGTGAAATACATTACATTGTGGACCTAATCGTAGTGCGATATGAATCAGTTTTCGAGGAAGTATATTGAAAAATATATTTTATGGCAGTCATTTCAGGGTTTTTTCTGAACTTTAAGTGTACAAAATTAGCTTGGAATCCATCTTGAAACGAAACAAAATATAGGTTAAACTTTTAGCTCACCTATCATTATAATATATTATCTGTGCGCTCCGCTAACTTAATCATGGTGTAGTCTGTCCATTGTCCGGCTTATCACTGATTAACGAGCAATTTATAACTGATAATGATAAGATAACATACAAATCGTGATGTATTGACAGCGTCATGAGTGTGACGTAATTTAGCTAAAAATGACTACTTTACAGACACTTAATAAATGTCCTTTTTGGCGCGAGGTTAATTCACCAATAAAACTGAACGCGATCAAGACATCTAAACTGCGTTCAAGAGCTGTCAGTGTCAATATTCCAAAACAATGATGACACTGACAGCTTTTGAGCGCGGTTTAGATGAGCTGATTGCGTTAGTTTCAGTGGTGAAATCCGCCCTAAGGCATTCAGTTCGCCTTTGTACCTTGGAAACCTCGACAATGTGCTCCATAAGCCATAATCGTGGGTTTATAGTTATGATGAGTCAACCCAGGTCACTTGAATCGTAACCCTTTTTTTTTTTTTTTTTTTGTGGATGGGAAATCATCAAATGACTTCTGTCAGGCGTGTCAGAGTTTTACTGAGTAAAACCCACCCATGTTCCTTCAGCTGCCCGTGCCAGGGCCACGGTATCTCTGAATCGTAACCCTAGCTTATGTATATGCAGCAATAAAAAATGCATTATCTCCAGAGTGTCGCATACTTAGAACTAAGTAATAGCCAAGCTAGAGTGAAAACTGCTTAACAACAGGGTCCAATTAAATTAGCTAACGAAACTTCGCAAACGTGATGGATATCGATAGCTAAATGAGATAAAGTAAAAAAGATTTGATGATTTTTTTTTTGGGTCAATGATCGCTGGTTATATATATATATTTTATCGTGTTGAGATATCGATACCCATCACGTCTGCAAAGTTTCGCTAGTTAATTTAATTTGACCCTGTCTAGTACTAAATACAGCGTCAAGCCTCCGTGGTGTAGTGTTCGCAAGCTCTACTGCTGAGCATGAGGCCCTGGGTTCGATTCCCGGGTCGGGCAAAGTGCTATTGAGTTTTGCATCTGGATTTTCTCATTAGCAGCCGGAGACTGGATTTGTGTCCGGTTAGTGGCAATAGGCTCGCCATACGGGACAGCCGCCACACGGGATTTAAACATAAAGATTGATGAACGTCTCTGGTCATTCCTTCGGGGAAATAGTCGTGATGTTATGTTGATATGACAGTATTAACGAGTCGAATGCCGTAATTACAGACACAATTAAAATGATATTGTGTCTCGCGTGGATCCACGTACCGGCCATACGAAGAGTTAAGGCGACGATAACCGACTTTTTCTGATTTTAAACTTATCTTTGTCTTTTTGTTTTTGTCTTTGTCTTTTTGTGTATCTGTGGAGAACGTTGTTGGTTGCACATTTGTATAACTCCTTATTTTCTATTTATTTGTAATATATAATGTGTAATTGTTTGTTCTTCCGAATAAATAAAATAAAATAAAAAATAAAATAAACTGATCAGTGATCACACGTCTAATCGAGTAGTAGTGTTAACGATTTGGCAAAAAAAAATGTGTTAAATAATATGGTATTCTTAATTGGTTTTCTTTCTTAATCTGCGAATATTTTAGATTATGTTTGTATTACATAATCAATCCGCCTAGCCTTTTCCCAATTATGTTGGGGTCGGCTTCCAGTCTAACCAGATGCAGCTGAATACCAGTGTTTTACATGGAGCGACTGCCTATCTGACCTCCACAACCCATTAACTGGGTAATATGATACCCCTTGGTAAGGCTGGTTATCAGATTTTCGGGCTTCTGACGACCCGTAACGACTGTCAAAGATCCACGAATGACAGCCGGAACCAACGGCTTAACGTGCTTTCTGAGGCACGGAGGAGTCTCGGTATGTAAAGATGGTCACCCATCCACGGACCAACCCCGGCAATCGTAGCTTAACCTGATGGACGACCCGTGCGGCTTTTATTACTTAGCCACGAGCTCAATTACATAATGTAATTAATTTGTAAAGATATGTCTAACGCGGATAAAAAACTGAGAATCACGCAAAAACTATCAAGCGTATTTTTATGAAACCATAATAAAGATGCCTAGGCAACCCCAGCCTTTTCCCAACTATGCTGGGGTTGACATATAAATTAATAAAGCGTCTGATTTGGGACAGCGCTCCTTGATGTGCGAGTCCTATTACTGGGTGGACATACGACGCGTTACGTGAGCTCAGCACAGGACACGCAAGCTAACCACTCAAGGCCTTTGGCATATACCTGCGTCTTAAGTAAGCTATTCGCAGTTAGTATAGAAACAGTAAAGGCTTTGTGGGTTCATCCTTCAAAGTCGATCATATCCGCTTTGGAAAATGAGCGGAAGATAATCAAAAGCGGGAGGGGGCTTGAAAATTACATTCAAGTTCTTGTTTGAAAACAAATATTGATCAACAACGTTGTGCTTTGTATCTCCATCTCACAGGGTTTAATTAAAACAGCTAATTGATAAAAGTAGGCCGTGAAAGAAGCTTGGATTATAAAACGAAAATTGGCAAAAAACTACATTGCAAACCGGACATAAGTCGATGCAATAAAAAATACGCCAATGTATTTTTTTATTGCATCGACTTACACCCGGTTTCAGAGGAATTCTTAAACGGAGTTTAAGCTCTCAATAGTTATTGATTTGACAAAAATCTATGTAAACGAATTCCTTCCTTATGCTTGCTCGTTAGCTTAATTCACTCGACTTTTAAGCTAAATTCTTCCATTATGAAGTGTTCAGAAACACGATATCGAACCAATAATCACTAAGTATCGAATAAAATCTCAGAAACCGGGCATTGAATAGAAGCTTGTTTTTTTTTGAGCTCTAATGGACCATAGACTTACGTCCTGCGTATTTAATTTTAATTTCAACTTGATACCTCCACGCGTTCCTGAGCAAAAGGGTCTTGACAGACTGATAGGCGACTGAATAGGCGGATAACGAAGTGATCCTAAAAGGGTTCCGTTTTTTCCTTTTGAGGTACGGAACCTTCAAAATAGAGATACTTATCGGAAAAGTCAAATAGAGAAACTAAAGTTACGGTTTCCTAAAGGAGCGATGGCCACCAAATAACGACCGCAGTTGCCGCGCGGCTGTCATGAAAATGATGGCCGTGGGGTTTGAGTTTACGGTGTTAAAAAACATCCTTTATGAAAACATACCAACTTCCTTTCTTATATAACGTTTCAGTAACGTTGTTCACCGGTAAATTTCGGACGCCTTGTGACCACCGCAGTCTTAGGAGACTCTAGCTTTAAAAGAAGGATCCGTGGACGTAAAATAAGTGTAGGAAAACAACGGCCCATTTTTTTGAATTCCATATTTCACGTTCCACTTTTAAACAATGGCGGGAAATATAACTTTTTAATTCGAACAGGACGCAGGTGTGCGTCTTGGCCAGTCTTGGCTCACGGATATGGAATTAGTATGTACTATATAGTCTCACGGGCCACGGCACGTCACAGCACAGAGTATATTTTAACAACATTATAATTTATTTTTATATCTGTACGCGGCCTTCATACACCTCGTAAAGTACTCGTCACTCGCCAATGATGGCTATTGGTTAATTCCTAGAATAATAAATAGCATATTTATTACTATTTATTATTACTTACGCGTTTAATGAGGATTTTGGCACATGTTCGAGCCTAATCGCGCGTTCTTTATGGAATTTAAACTGCGAATTTTCGTGGTTTTCCGGTAACGAGTATGTGATGAGTATGTTTTTAAATATTGTAGACGGATGTTTCAAAATACCATACACAATTCTTTTTTTTAAAAGTATACAGAAATAGCTCATCAAAAATAATTAGCCACGGCTTTTACGTTTATACTTGTGCCGCATTTTTTCCGAATAAAAAAAAACTAATTACACATTCTTATACCATTTTGTTTGCTTCTCGAAAAAAGTATTGAAATTACTTTTAGCTGCATTTCCAACGATTGGATAACGGAATAGATGATAATTGGACCTTAGACCTGGCGATCTTCACACGAACCTAGGTACTTTCTGTGACCTCTGACAGCAGCAACTCAACAGCAACCATAACAACACAATAAGCCACACACAGAGGTGTCAATACAAAGCTGAAAGCTACTATCTTTTGACGCGGTAGGGCGAATCTAACGATGCTGTCAACATTTTCATAACAGCCGTCACTGCGGCCGTTAAGGCGAGTCTAGCCGCTAACAGCGCCACTATTGAGAAAAAAAAAAATAAGTTAGGAGATATGGAACATTTAGAAATTTCCTATGCACACATTTCTAGTCAAATGGTGTGGGTAGTTACTGTTGGACTTCGAACCAAGGAGGTTTAGTGTTGATTTATTTAATACAAAAAATTCTACCTCAATGTGTGCATAGGAAATTCCAAAATGTTCGTGACTTATTAATTTTTCAATATTTTTTTTCGCCTAAGAGCGTTGCCTCCGTACGGCATTTCATACAAACTTTCAAGTCCTTTTTTATCGAAATGAATGAACCGATTTTAATGAAACTTCATACGCATAAGCAGGATACATAGGTCTAAAAAGTTACAATTTCGAAAAATAGTGTTGTAGCTAAATTCGACCGATTTTAAATATTCCATGGAGATTTCCAATTATCTTTTTTTTAAATAAGACATTTCGAAAATGTTTTTAACTAACTTTTTAGACCTATATATCCTGCTTATGCGTATGAAGTTTCATTAAAATCGGTTCATTCATTTCGATAAAAAAGAACTAGAAAGTTTGTATGAAATGCCGTACGGAGCCAACGCTCACCGCTCTTCTAGGAAACCGTATAGGTACACCCCTGCCCAATCCTTCGGGGCAACGAGGCAACAACAACCATAGCTAGTTTTTTCAGTGCCTAGATATCAACAATTCTATTAACTTAAGTGCTGACGTAGGTGGATACGAATAGATATTTATATTTATTATTTTATTATTTTACATGGAGCGACTGCCTATCTGACCTCCACAACCCAGTAACTGGGTAATACGATACCCCTTGGTAAGACTGCTTGTCAGACTTTCGGGCTTCTGACGACCCGTAACGACTGTCAAAGATCCACGAATGACAGCCGGGACCAACGGCTTAACGTGCTTTCCGAGGCACGAAGGAGTCTCGGTATGTAAAGATGGTCACCCATCCACGGACCAACCCCGGCAGGCGTAGCTTAACCTGATGGATCGACCCGTGCGGCTGTTATTACTTAGCCACGAGCTCCTCCTAGCTTTTGCCCGCGTGTATATCGGAAAATATCCCACGGGAACGTACTACCGGGAAATCCTTCCTTATTCCTTGTCTACATTATACACGGTTTGGGCTGGGCGTTGATGAGTCAGTCAGTCAGGACTTCTTTTTATTTAGACAACGTGTCGTTTTGCATCTTCGTCAAAAAAGGTGTGGTATCGCGAAAAAAATTTCAACTGTCCCATAGAAAACTTCAATACCTACTCGACGCAAATGTATGGGACGGCTGATTATTTTTTCGCGATTACGATGTCGGTGCCATGGAGAAAGTTGTTCGGTTTGATGGCCACACCCTTAAATTTGACGAGGATTCAAAGCGACACGTTGTACAGATTAGCAAACTAGGGATTCCATCTACCGAAGCAAGTATTTTCTCCAGCCAAGTTTCCTCTATATTTCCACAAAACCATACGCTTGTAAGCACACGTCTATCAGAGCGAGCCACTCAAGCGAGTCAACACGTCGCTGGCTGTCACGTGACTGATCCGTCTGACAGCCACAGACACTCGACGATGCATCCTAATTGCCACAATTATGGGTATCAGCGTTGACGGTCATTTAGTCGTATGTCATGTACTCATGAGTGGAGTTGTTTGTCCGAACTGAGAGGAATTTGCGTAAATATTACTATCTAATGTCCGGGCTACACTAACGGGAAACGTCGTTGATTATCGCGATGATGGACTTAGGAGTAGCCACAACTTATCGCGATAATTTTACAACAGAACTCACATTGCCGATTGACGTGGCGATAACTGGGTGGCGGCGTTCAAATGTGGCCACTCAATTTGTCGCGATAATTCTCGGCATAATTATCGCGATGTTTATGGCGATGATTGGCATGGTGTGGCCCCGACATAAGGCAACATGGCCGAAGTGGAATTTCGGTGTTCTTCCACCATGTTACCTATGTATCTTTTCATAGTTTGATTAAAGATTTAATTTTGCAATATACAATCAATCAGTCAATCTGCCTAGCCTTTCCTAACTATGTTGGGGCAAGCTTTCAATCTAACTGCATGCAGCTGAATACCAGTATTTTACATGGACCTCTGCAACCCAGTAACTGGGTAACACCTACGATACCCCTTGATAAGACTGGTTGTCAGACTTTCGGGCTTCTGAAGACCCGTAACGACTGTCAAAGATCCACGAATTACAGCCGGGACCAACGGCTTAACGTGCTTTCCGAGGCACGGAGGAGTCTCGGTATGTAAAGATGGTCACCCAACCACGGACGGCGAAGCTTAACCCGATGGATCGACCCGTGCGGCTGTTATTACAATTTATACATCATGCCTGTTAAGTATATAAAACTAGCTTTTGCCCGAGGCTTCGCCCACGTGGACGTCGGAAAATATCCCACTGGAACAAAAATCCTTCCTTATTCCTTGTCTACATTATAAAGGGAACCTAAGTACAAAATTTCAGCTTTCCAGGTTCAAGGGTTTGGGCTGGGCGTTGATGAGTCAGTCAGTCAGTCAGTCAGGACCTTTCTTTTTATTTATTCTAACGTCTGCCTAGCCTTTTCCCAACTATGTTGGGGTCGGCTTCCAGTCTAACCGGATGCAGCTGAATACCATTATTTTACATGGAGCGACTGCCTATCTGACCTCCACAACCCAGTTACTGGGTAATACGATACCCCTTGGTAAGACTGGTTGTCAGACTTTCGGGCTTCTGACGACCCGTAACGACTGTCAAAAATCCACGAATGACAGCCGGGACCAACGGCTTAACGTGCTTTCCGAGGCACGGAGGAGTCTCGGTATGTAAAGATGGTCACGGACCAACCCCGGCAAGCGTAGCTTAACCTGATGGATCGACCCGTGCGGCTGTTATTACTTAGCCACGAGCTCCTCCCCTATTTATTCGAACGTATAATACCTATTTCATCTATAACAATAAATGTTAACGGGACGAAGGAGCCTGGATATCACGACACAGGGAACCCTAGTGTGAGTTCCAGGAATCAACGCATTCGAATGTAATTTCTACAACAATAAATTATTCTCTATTCTTCTCTAAAGATAAGTTGAATATTAATGTATTTATATTAATATTAACGCCATCCCATCTTCCTGGCTCGGCGTGCTGTGCTGGCTCCGCTGCTGCGGCTGCGGAAAACCTCAAGCGCCGAAAATATAATAGCCTTATTGGTAACTATATTTTCGAGCCGTTTGGGGTTGAAACCCTCGGGCCGTGGGGTCCGAGTGCCCATAGTCTCTTTAAAGATATATCGAAACGTCTGGTTGACACTTCCCGTGACTCAAGAGCTGGCTTTTACCTTGGCCAGAGGCTTAGCATTGCCATACAACGTGGCAATGCCGCCAGTCTCTTGGGTACTTTACCAGTCGACAGCGATGCGGATGAATTTTTCGACGCCTTGTTTTAGTTTGTGAATAGTTTTAGTTTTATGTTAGGATATATTTTTGAAAACTTCCGGAATCAATTCTCTAATGGTAGTGAAACTGAAAACCGTATCAAAATCCGTTGCGTAGTTTAGAAGAACAACGCGGCCACACAGACAGACACGAAAAGCGACTTTATTTTATCACACTAATATTGTAAAGGCGAAACATTTTTGAGTGTGTGTGTGTGTTTGTATGTTTGTTACTTCTTCACACTCAAACGGCTGGACCGGTTTGGATGAAATTTGGTATGTAGATAGCTTATACCCTGGATTAACACATAGGCTACTTTTTATCCCGGTCTACGCGGGTAAAACCGCGGGGCGCAGCTAGTAAGAAGTAAATAATAATAAATAATAAATAATTTTATTAACTTCAGTTGTACTTATCTTAAAACTATGCAACGTTTCAACAATGGAAAAGAGTGTTTTCGATGAACTCTGGCACCCAAAGTAAGATTTAACTTGTGTTTAGGGTGCCAGCGTCCTCGCCTAAGATTTGAACATATAGCAACAGTTGTAAGACGAGCACAGTACCTAATCAAATTACAATATAAAATACTAAACTAACTAGCCAAAGCAGCTATGATGTGGCCTATTTCTGTACCTATGTATGAGTGTTTGTATGAGTGTGAGGGAGAGATAAATATGATGAAAACCTGTATATGTAAGTCTGTATAAATATAACTATAAACATATTACTTTATTAACTACATTAGGTTAAGCGATTGATATACGTAGTAAATCTTCAGTCTTACTATAGCTCATTGTCAAGAGCCACTTTGTATAGATATTCAATACAAAATATTAACTCTGATCCATAACAGCTTATCAATATTATTGTTTACGGCTCGCGTGACATCATAGACCTACTTCCATATCGCCACGCCAGCCATTACAAACGTTTAGTATAAATAAAATATTAAACGCGCTATTTTCTACTTCTTAGTTATGCACCCCTGACCTTCTAATGCAAATATTTATTTCCACTCGCCTTTTCCCTTTTCATCATCTGCCTAGCCTTTTCCCAACTATGTTGGGGTTGGTTTCCAGTCTAACCGGATGCACCTGAACAACAGTATTTTACATGTAGCGACTGCCTATCTGACCTCCACAACCCAGTTACTGGGTAATACCCCTTGGTAAGACTGCTTGTCAGACTTTAGGGTTTCTAAGTACCCGTTACGACTACCAAATATCTAGAAATGACAGCCAGGAACAACGGTTTAACGTTTTTTCCGTGGAGGGACGGAGGGGCCTCGATTTGTAATGAATGATCACCCATCCACGGACCGACGTTGGCAAGGGTGCTCGAGCCGCGTACTGAACTGAAGCAGGCTTGCGACTGGTTGCCTCGCGCATGCATATTTTAAGGCGGAGATTTCTTGAAAACGGTCAAAAAGCTGGTTTTTTAAAGCAGTGTATCTCATAAACCGTAAATAATTTTGACAAATTAAAAAATATGATATTTTCAAGTCCTTTTCGCATGCAATGATGGAACTCAAAACATAATAAGTATAATTACACATACTTTAATGCATCAAAAAAATCTTCAAACATACCTCTCAATAATCTTTAAAAGCAGTTTATCCCTTCATTAACGATTATAATTATAATTAAAAATATACCATCAAATGCCAAACTGCCAAAGTAATGGATTATTTATTACTAAATAGTTCATTTCTAATTTTATACGAATTTATTTTCAGTTTTACGACATAATTCCGGTGTGCGTGAGAGTCTTTTAACTCGCGCGTCAAACTAGACAGCCATAAGGCCTCTGCCTCGAATTTCGCGGGCAGCGGGGCGGCGGCGGCTGCAGCGCGTCTCGCATTGTCTCGCCCCGCTACCGCGCCGCTGTTTTGGAGGTCCGGTCCATTTGTTTTTACGCATATAATCCTGCCGCTCCCGCTCCGCCGCCGCTGCCGCCCCGCTGCCCGCAAAATTCGAGGCAGAGGCCTAACGCCATTTCACTTACACACCGAGCTAAACCACGCTTCGATGTAGGGCCTTAAATCATTTTATCAAGAAAAACTCTGCTATTGTGCTAAGTAGTCCTACTACCTTTTCATTTATATCTATAAAAATATAAATTAAAATGAATGGCTAAATGTGTTGCCACAGAACAGATAAATAAAACAGAAGAGATAAAGTTCTGTGTGTGTTGCTATCAATGATATTATATGTAAAAAGACGTAGATAGGTTACCGACCCAACATTCGGTATTCAAAAACGGCACAATTTCGTACGATTAGATGACATGTGGAAGTAGGACGGCATGTCTTAATTACCGGGAGCGAAAAAGAGACAAGACGACGAAAATGTGGCTAATTAGCCAGATTTTGACGTGCCACTTGCGGAGCGCGTGTAACCTATCTACCTCTTTCTACATATAATATCATTGGTTGCTATTTGCTAATCACAAAACTCGAGAACAGCTGGACCAATTCGGCTTTTTTTTTTTAAATATTCCTTGAAGTCCGAGGAAAGTTCTTATGAAGAGTAAAATTGTAAAAATTGCACGGACAAATGTAAAAACCCACATTTTTGCTTCCCATACAAACTGTTTCTAGCTGTCAATTCTAGAGATGGAAATCTGATGTAATATAAATTATGTACTTGAATGCATCTGTAGATTTGACACTTTCTTTTTCTACGTTATACAGTTTCGTTTTGACAGTTAAATTTGGACAGGACAACGTCTGTCGGGTCAGCTAGTAATAAATAACATACGTGTCGAATTAAGAACCTCCTCCTTTTTTTTCGTCGGTTAAAAAAATAAAATCATCTGTTTTGGAGATTGATAAAAAAGGGGTAACTTTGGGATTTTTTTCTAAACCAGCAAAGTTAATTTGATCGATTATTAATTAAAAACGATTGCGTGTCCGCCAGATCCTTTAATAAGGTTTTTAGGGTTCCGTACCTCAAAAGGATAAAACGGAACCCTTATAGAATCACTCGTGTGTCAGTCTGTCTGTCTGTCTGTCTGTCCGTCTGTCTGTCTGTCTGTCTGTCTGTTCGTCTGTCACAGCCAATTTGCTCCGAATCTAATGGACCGATTAAGTTGATATTTGGAACACATATGAATTTCTGTGACCCAAACACGGACGGGTAAAGTAAATAAATGTATTTTGAATATAGAGGTCATTTTTGGGGGGCAAATAAGAAAATTAAAAAAAAAAATTGCAAACTACACCATGTGGCATGTCAAATGAAAGGGGTTACTATGAGGGTCTCAAATATATATTTTTTTATAATTTTAAAATAAATTGTTTTAAAGTTATTTAAGAAAATAGACGAAAATTCCAACCCCCCCCCCCCCCCTTATCTCCGAAACTACTTAGCCTAAAATTTTGAAAAATATACAGAAAATAGATCTTTACCCGTTGATTACAGGAAAACCCATAACAAGTCTGTGGTCTTAACATGGTAAATCTATCAATATTGTGAGTACAAACTTACATTTACAGTTGGAATGTATGGGAGAACAACTTTTCAACTATAATGTTAAGTTTGTTCTTAAGATAAATTCATCCCAACTACAGAACCCTTCATTGTGCGTGGTCCGACACGCACTTGGCCGGTTTTTTTTTATGTTTCCCATGGTTTCAAAAAACTAGTAAGCGCAGTTTGTGTCGGGTCATGATAACATGATAACCTTCGATAGACCCATACGGCTGTTATTATTTAGTAACGAACATTTAGTATAAATAAAATAATAAACGTGTTATTTTCTCCGCCATATTAGTTTCTTAGTTCTGCACCCCTGACCTTTAACTGCAAGCATTTGTTTCCACTGGCCTTCATTTTTTTATAAGGTTAAATAGTATGAAAGCTTTTAGGTACAGACAACAAAAGAGATATCTAGGCAGGACACACTAACATACAACTACACTATACTATTACTACTATTATACTATTTTATATATATTATTTTGTTTTTGCAATACTCCTACATTGTAACACACTAACACAAAATTGTATATTGTCACGAAATCGAACATGAAGCAATCAAACTCAAAGCAATTATTTCAAATAAGCCAATTACAGGCACTTTTGAATTGTCAATGGGTCGGTCAGTCAGAACGATGAAGCTAGTTGCCCATTCCAAAGCGTAGTAGGTCCCTATGGAGAAGACCGGGCAAGGAACTCCACGGACACTCTTTTCAATCAAAATATTTTTACAAAATATTGGTTACATCGTTCATGTTGAAAATATACATGTGAGAACAATGTAGAAAGACGTGCACGTTAAAAAGCGTCCGTAATAAAAAGATAAAAACTAAGACAACTAAATTAAAAATAAGCCGTGGCAGCTAAGAGACGACCAGTCCCAACTGACAGCGCCCGTTCACGAACATGACGCATGGATCAGCAGCAATTAGCTCAACCATTTTGAAGGGAACTTAATGATCCAACACAAACGCCATCACCAGCGAGACATTTGAGTGAGCATGACGTATACTCTCAACCGCCAGGGCACATTCAAGTCAGTAAAAGACGTACCCAGTAGTATACCCTATGCCTAGATATCTCTTTTGTTGTCTGTACTTACTACGAGGAAAAAATATGGTAAAGTGTACTTTATTAGATAACTAGGAAGTTGCTTAGGAACCTAATTGCTGTACTTAAATTAGTTTTTCTTGTAACTTCTTTGCAGCAGTTTGCAGTTAATTTTGCAGGTAGAGGTTTTTTTTTTTTCTGTGGATGGGAAATCATCAAATGACTTCTCCCGCTCTGGGCAGAGCGGGAGGGCGTGTCAGACTTTTACTGACTAAAACCCACCCGTGTTCCTTCAGTTGCCTGTGCCAGGGCCACGGTATCTCATTCGCACTACCCGCGACCCCGGCGGCATCGGCCCAATTGACCCCGTCACTGCTGACATCTCTTTGAGGCGCGCGTGGAACAACGCGCCGTCGACCCGGGCCTGGTCCTTACCGGACGGCGAGCTGCCCATTACTAGTCGTCCGCAAGCCCGCGCCTACGCTGGCCGGGAATCGGCAATAGATTCCCGCCGCCCAGAGCGTCTCCTGCGGCGGCTAGGGGCGCGAGGGCGCGGCTGTTGCCTCTCCCTCACACGTTCCGCCTCCTCCTTCGCGAGCATTACTGCTTCGCAGAAGGAGGTGACGGCCTCCCATGCACTCTCGCTCCGCACCATGGCCTGGACCAGGTTTGGACGCGAGAGATCGCCGCTGCCGATCGCCTCCATGGGAACACGGCGGTGCTCCGCCCAAGCCGGGCAGACCTCCACTGTATGCTCCACCGTGTCCTCCGGGCGATCCACACAATGGTCACACCCGGGCGTTTTTTTTCGCCTTATAGAGAGCCTTAGAGGCCTTATGGTGATATTTTGTAAAAGGCGAACTGGCCGGATAAGATAGTGACAGAGTCGACTTCCACAAGCAAAACAACCGGCCAAGTGCGTGTCGGACCGCGCACAATGAAGGGTACCGTAGTTGAGAATTAATCCCAAAAACAAACTTAACATTGTAATCCCAAAAAAAATTGTTTTAATGCGATAAAATTACAAAGTAAAAATTTTTGAACTTTTTTTTTTACTTGTGCTGTGAGACCTTGCTTCTTGCCAAATTTCATGGGTCTAGGTCAACGGGAAGTACCCTATAGGTTTTGATTTATTTACTTGCGAGTGTCAAAATATGTCGCTAAATGACCGTATTTTTTTTATTGCGGTGACTTAGAAGCTTGATTTTTTTAGAACTCCAAGGGACTAAGTAATAGACCTACGTATTTGTTATTAACTTGATATACCTCCACGCGTTCCTGAGAAAAAGGATCTTGACAAACGGACAGACAAACAGACAGACAGACGGACGACGAAGTGATCGTATAAGGGTTCCGTTTTTTCATTTTGAGGTACGGAGCCCTAGAAAAGCGCCAAAACAAAGGTTTCTTTATTTAAAAATATTTTCAGCCAGTTTTTAGTTTCCTAGTACGCACATTTTGAATGCAATTTTGCAAAATATCTATCTTTAAAAATAAAAATCAATTGCCGAATGGCATCACTTCAGAACTGTTGCACCTATTTTGCTAATTCTTTTTTTGTTGTATTTGTAATTGTCAGGACAAGGGTTGTATGGAAGGAAATGTTTGTAAAGCTCCCGGGAAAATTGGAAAATTGGGGAAAACTGAAAGTGCATTTTCAAGTTGCTGTTAACTAAAGATTGCACCCAAAATTCCTACAGCGGCAAACTGTAAAAATATCGCGGCGGGATTTTATTGCGCACTGGATTTTCAACTCAAGTAGTTGAGCCGAGCATTGAGAATGCATTGCACAACAACAGAGTGCATTCTAGCGCGTCGAAAAAACACACTGTTGAATTTTCAACTCTCGGCGCTAAGCAGAGCGTCAAAAATCCAGTGCGCGAAATCACCGCGATATTTTTACGTCCGTGCGAACGCCGACTTATCGAAAGTTCTAAAAACACCGGAATTAAAATGATCACAAACGGTTCCCCTAATGTTCTATTTATAGAGAAAACAAAAATATATTGCCCTGTTTCCCTACGAGTTCTGGCAGTTGATTTAAAAAGAACCGTTATAATTAAGATAAGATTTCACTACAAACACAAACAATGGGTGCTCCGTACGAAACTCCAACAATGGAATAATTAAATTAAAAGCTTTTATAAGTTATTTGTTTTGCTGAATAATAAGATTGTGGTCTGATATGGAATTTGGAAGTTGCATTTTTTCGCCAAAATGCTGTTGTTTGCAAGTCTTGCCGTTAGCAGGAGACTGGCTGATAAGAGCCAGCGGTCTTGAGTGGTTAGCTTGCGTGTTCTGTGGCGGATTTGCAGTCTTGGCAGCCCCAGGCTATGTAGTAAGTTCCAGCCGCCCCTTTCTCAGCACCCATCTTATAGACTGCATAATAAATTTACTTTATTGGCAAATTTTTCGAGATCGATTCAGAAATTTTGTTAACTTTAATATCTGCTAGTTAGTTTTTGATTTTGTTTTCGCGATTTCAGGTTTGGTCCCATAATAAAAGTTGTTCATAATGATGAGTACAGTGACCCCTTAAGAGGATATTGGTCAATAACCAGTAACCCTGTATGTATGAAAGTGATTTAGGAAGATTATTGTTACACGATGCGGTGCAGCAGTGCTATTCTGTACAAATCTCACCGTGAAAACCTAGGTGAAGTGAGTTGTCATTCTGCCTAATGCTAGGGATTGACACTATATTATAGCTCACTCCACGCTCACTTCACCCAAGTTTTCACGGTGAGATTTATACAGAATAGCACTGCAGTACGGCCCGCCATAATGTGCGCGAGTCTTCAGAATATTTAGGTACTTTACACAGTGGTGCCTTAGGGCAAATCCGCCTCTGCTTGCTCTGGGCTGAGCTCACGCAACCCGTCGTATGTCCACCCATAATAAGACTCGCCCATCAAGTAGCGCTGTCCCAAATTAGACGCATTATTAATTTATTACACATAAGACAAAAATTTATATTAAAACACGTATACTAAAAGATAAACAATTATATTATCTTTAAAATGGTGAAGGTTTCATAAAAATACGCTTGATGGTTTTTGCGTGATTCTCAGTTTTTTATCCGCGTTAGACATAACTTTATAAATTAGGCAGTTATATTCAACGGTGTTTTTATAATACATAAAATAATTATTAAGCACATTGTTACCAAATACCTGTAAAAGACAGGTATTAAGAATTAAGATATAGGCTAAGAAAGAAAAAAAATATTATATACAATATAGTTATAATATATTGTACGGGTAAGGTACATTTAAGGGGGATGCGTTATGATAGCCCACTAAATTCATTTTTTTTTGGGTTTTTTGCAATTCGCAGGTCCGTATCAGGTTGTATCTTGATCAAAATATGATACGCGGCAATAAAACAATATGTATTTATATAATTTTAACCATGAAAATCATCAATACAAAATTATGTAAATACGAGTACCTACATATTATGTTTTACAAACATACACACACACTCACAAATTTTCGCCTTTATAAAATCAGTGTGATTATAGTTTTCCCGTAACTATTCCCGCTCAGTGTGTTTGTTTGGGACACTCATGACGGGATGCCATCATTTGCAGAATGCTGTTGGTGCTACTACGCAATCTTTGGAACAGTGACGCCACTTCCTCCTCCACTCCACTCCTTATTGACGGTTTTTGTTTTTTCTTTTCAAGTGTTCTAGTGTTTGTATTTTATTTTATTTGATTTTATTCCCCTTGCTATTTTTAATTGATATCCATGGGTATGTCCGTGGCATCACACAGGCCCTATCAGAATACCAGCGTTGCGGTATTTATTTTTTAAATATCGCAGCTTTAAGCTGAGATGGGAGCCTTTTTGGCCTCGCACAGGTCTCTTTTTTTTTAGTCTGATTTTTTTTTTTTTTGTTTTTTAATGTTTATTTTGTTACTTTTATATGCTCCTTTTTAACTGTATTTCCTGTGCGTGTCCCAAATAAAATATTTTTCTTTCTTTCTTTCTTTCACTTCCTTTCCTTTCCTTTCGTTCGTGCGTGGAAACCGTCAACGCACGCATTTGCGACGCTCTACATAGCCGCGGCAACCCCATCAGCATTCTGAAAGCATTATGATACTGCACTTGCAGGAAGCTGTAGGCTCGTTGCGTAGGTATACCGAACTCACAGGCCGCTCGAGTAAAAAGATTGGCAATGTAAAAATTAAATATTACGCAGAACATGACAAATTCACACAACGAGATGACAATTTGTTTCATGCTGCATCTCAAACAAGTCGTGTCTAGCAGCAAAAATAGATTGTAAGTTCTTTAAATTCCTCATGATTTAAAGTTGTCGTGTCGTCTTCATTTTAAAATAGCGAATGAATCAGACGCATTCATCGTGCGTAAAGTATTTTAGTAGAAATACTAAAATATGATTCATTCTATTTTGGTTGGAATGAATATAAATATAGGCCGTTTGACAATTCACGCAAGTTCGTTGGTTTACTGAAGTTTTTGAAAGGAATGCTGCCATATTTAAGAAGTCCACAGGACATACTTGGGAAATCTTCTTCTTCTCAGGTGAATTGAATACTTACAAATGAATCAAATTACTCCGGCCCAAACATGTAATTTGTCTCTAACAGGGTCAATTGAATTAACTAGCGAAACTCCGGGTATCGGTATCTAAACATGACAAAATAAAACTAAAAAAAACTTTTTTACAAAAAAAATACAACCGACTTCCAAAAAGAACACTACAAAGTGAAAAATAACTTTAATTTCGGAAGTCGGTATTTTCGTTTTTTGCCACCGACTTCCGAAATTAAAGTTATTTTTCACTTTGTAGTGTTCTTTTTGGAAGTCGGTTGTATTTTTTTTTGTAAAAAACTTTTTATTTTTCACTTTTTAGTTGTGGTTCCTACCCCATACAAATTCTAATACCACTACCTGCAAAACAAAGTAGAACATCATCCATATAAAAGTGGGGAATAAATACGTATTATTGAAGCTAACTCAAAAACTACCAAAGCAAAGTTCATCAATTTTATATGGGACCAACTGTGATGTATACCCTCTCGAATAAAACAAAAAAAAAATCCAAATCGGTCCAGCCATCTTCGAGTAGTCGGGGAACATACATAAAAAAAAAATAAAAAAAAGGCACCGACGAATTGAGAACCTCCTCCTTTTTGAAGTCGGTTAAAAAGATTAGATGATTTATTTTTGGGTCACCGACCTCAGCCGCATGTAGTGTAAAAATCAATCTGCCTAGCCTTTTCCCAACTATGTTGGGGTCGGCTTCCAGTCTAACCGGATGCAGCTGAATACCAGTATTTTACCGCAGCCCCATGATTGTAGTGTAGTCACTTGAACAGATATACAGAATTACAGATATAATTAAATAATCCAAATGTTTAAAAACAAACTGACAGGCCTATTAATTGATAAGTGTTATTATTCTATTAATGATTCTTTAAATGACACTACACTATAATTTTAATATTTTGTATTTACATTTTTGACATTTATTAATGCTCGATTCAATTTTGTTACTATTTGACTTTACTGACGTGTTTTATTTTTTTATATAAATTTAATTTTCAATGTTTGCATGCCAATATGGTAGATTGTACAGGGATCATAACTTTGTAAACAGCTTTATATTATGTATCTACTTTCAATGCAATTATATTATTATTATGATTATGAACTATTAATTTAGAAAATCTGTGTTTTGAGATAAAAAGTACGCATAATTAAGGACGCTGTTACAAATGGGTAGTCAAATCAATACTTTTTTGCACAAAAGTATGTTTATTAAATAAAATGATTTACATTCTTAAAATGTTATTGGCCAAACGGTCGACAGATGTGCATGGTACGATTCTGAACTATAAATATAATTTTAGATATTTACAGTTTCTCAATAATGGTACCGGAGTGAAATTTTTTACTTCGGTACATTTATTGAGAAAATGTACCTATTTAAAATTATATTTATAGTTCAGAATCGTACCATGCAAATCTATCAACAGTTTGGGCAAAAAACATTTTAAGAATGCAAAACATTTTATTTAATAAACATACTTTTGTGTAAAATAGTAATGATTTGACTACCCATTTGTAACAGCGTCCATAAAGCATTTATTTCAATTAAACCTTTTAATTTGTATAGCCAAAGAGTCGCTCAGTTAGTCAGAAAGTTGAAGCTAGTTAGCTATTCCAAAACGTAGATCTCTAGGGAGAAGAAAGGGACCCTATATATCATTCTTCAGGTATTTATATTTCTTCGAAAATCCCATAATACTCGCCAAACAAAACGAAATTCATTCTCGCGATTGTACTTTAGGGGTGGGGCGAAAAGGTTTCGTAAAACAGTAGTTTTGTGCTAAAAGAAAAACAAGAAAGGATACGATATTGATCTCTGAATTCAGGCGAAACTGCATTGTTCAGCTTTATGCAGCTACCATAAATTACGTCACGAATACTAATATTTTTTCTTGACGTATACAGGATGTATCAGAAAGATGTGGAGTGTGGTACAGACCGTCAAACTGAACAACTTTCTTCAAAATTATCAGCCGTCCCATACATTTGGGTTGAGTTTGACCTATTGAATAGGTACCTCCTGAAGTTTTGTACGGGACAGCTGATATTTTTTTCTCGATTACGATGTAGGTACCATGGAGAAAGTTGTTCAGTTTGATGGAAACATCCTGTATAGAAACTATCTGTAAAGATTCAGCAGAAAGCAGGTTCAATATTTCACCGACTTCAAAAAAGGAGGTTCTGTATTCGACCCATAGATATGTATGTAATATAAGTATGTTTTTTTGTCCGCGATTTTCTCACAAACTGATGAACCAATTTTGATGATTCTTTCACTACTATACATACTTTCAAGAAGGTTTTAGTATATTAGGTTGGGGAAAAAGTCTTTTCGCATTATAGTATGTATGAACTTAACATAAAATCTCTTTGGCTATACTATTTGTATCTGGCTGGTTTTGGTATCATTGAAAGTTTAAATTTTAAAGAACATAATTCCAAATTCAAATTAGGAAAATGTGTGACTTTCATTTATTTTTCGTACTGTCAAAATGGGTGAATCTAATGAAGAAATTCGATACATTTTAAAATTTTACTACAAAAAAGGTAAAAATGCATCGCAAGCCGCGAAAAAAAATTGCGATGCTTATGGACCCAGTGCAGTGTCTGTGAGAGTAGCACAAATTTGGTTTAAGCGTTTTCAATCCGGAAATTTTGATGTCAAAGATGCACGTCGCTCTGGTCGCCCTATTACGGATAAAATGGATGCCATTTTTGAAAAAGTGGAGCAAGATCGGTATATCAGTAGTTACGACGTAGCTGAAGAACTGGGAATTGACCACTAAACAGTTTTGGCGCATTTGAAAAAACTGGGTACACAAAAAAGCTCGATATTTGGGTACCTCACGAGCTCACTGAAAGAAACATAATGAACCGTGTACTCATTTGTGATGTTTTATTACGACGTAATGAAACCGAACCATTTTTGAAGAAGCTGATAACTGGTGATGAAAAGTGGACTACGTACGACAAGAACATGCGAAAAAGGGTCGTGGTCAAAGGCCGGTCAGGCTTCACAGACTGTGGCGAAACCCGGGTTAACTCGCAACAAGGTGATGCTGTGTTTGTGGTGGGATTGGAAGGGCATTATTCATTATGAGCTGTTACCACCAGGCAGGACCATCGATTTTGAACTCTACTGCGAACAACTGATGAGATTAAAGCAAGAAGTTGAGAGAAAGCGGCCGGAATTAATTACCAGAAGGGGTGTGGTTTTTCATCATGATAACGCTAGACCTCACACATCTTTAGCCAATCAGCAAAAATTAAGAGAGTTTGGCTGTGAGGTGTTAATGCGTCCGCCGTATAGTCCTGACCTTGCACCTTCAGATTTCCAACTGTTTCGGTCTCTTCAGAATTCTTTAGGCAGTGTCAGGTTAACATCACGAGAGGACTGCCAAAACCACTTGTCGCGGTATTTTGATCAGAAGTCCCAAAATTTCTATAGCAATGGGATCATGTCCCTACCTACAAGATGGCAAAAAGTTATCGAACAAAATGGTACCTACATACTTTAGATAAATGTAAATAATGTATATAAAAAAATGTTTTGAATTTTCTTAAAAAATGCGAAGAAACTTTTTCCCCAACCTATTATAATACATTATGTAATTAATCTTATGTACGAAGTTATATGCATAAATGCTCTGTATCTCCGGCATTTCTAAACAGATTTTGATGATTCTTCTTTTCGTTAGACTTGGGCTTACCTACTTATGTAATTGTATATTCAACTAAAAATGAAAAAATAATTTACTTTAAAAAAAGTAAAAACCGACTTCAAAACCAAAAACGAATAAAAGAACTTTCATAAAACACTTCAACAGCTTCTGAACTCGGTGTCATCAATTCTTCAATGCACTTTAGCTTGACACCGATTTCAGAAGCTGTTGAAGTGTTTTATGAAAGTTATTTTATTCGTTTTTAGGGTTCCGAACCTCAAAAGGATAAAACGGAACCCTTATAGGATCACTCGTGTGTGTGTCTGTCTGTCTGTCCGTCTGTCACAGCCAATTTGCTCCGAATCTAATGGACCGATTAAGTTAAAATTTGGTACACATATGAATTTCAGTGACCCAAACACGGATAGGTAAAGTAAATAAATGAATTTTGAATATGGGGGTCACTTTTGGGGGGCAAATAAGAAAATTTAAAAAAAAAGTTTTGCAAACCATACCGTGTACGTATCAAATGAAAGGACTTACTATGAGGGTCTCAAATGTATTTTTTTTTTATAATTTTAAAATAAATTGTTTCAAAGTTATTTAAGAAAATAGACGAAAATTGACCATTCCCCCCCCCCCCTTATCTCCGAAACTACTGAGCCTAAAACTTTGAAAAAAATACAGAAAATAGATCTTTATCTGTAGATTACAGGAAAACCTATAAGAAGTCTGTGGTCTTAAAATAACATGGTAAATCTCTCAATGTTTTGAGTACAAACTTACATTTACAGTTGGAATGTACGGAAGAACATGTTTTTCAACTACGAGTACAATGTTAAGTTTGTTCTTAGAATAATTCATACCAACTACTACATACCAACTACCCTTCATTGTGCGTGGTCCGTCACGCACTTGGCCGGTTTTGGTTTTGAACTCGGTTTTTACTTTTTTTAAAGTAAATTTATTCTCTTTCGTCTTTTGCCAGATAATCTTGAAATTCATCTTACTACTACTATAAATGCGAAGGTTAGGATATCCATCCTAACTTTTTAACTTTTTTTTTTTTTAACTTTTGAGTAACATACATCCATCCATATGTTTATTACTCAATCACGCCAGAACGGCTGAACGGATCTTAACGAAATTTGGCACAGAGATAAATTATAGTCTGGATTAGCATACAGGCTACTTTTTATCTCAGAAAAATGTACGGTTCCCGTGGGATAATTTCCGACTCCACGCGGGCGATAGTGCTAGCAAAAGCTAGTATCAGTATAAATATAAAACTAGTTTTTAACCAATTAAATGACTTTAAGCTAGTACATGTAGGTTCCAGCGGGACTGTGCCATTTTTCAATAGGAGCGATAGAATTGCTGTTCCGAACCTCCGAAGGGAATCCGGTAGGAATCGCGTTGTATGGATCCTTCGCCTCTGGTAGGTTCTGTAACACTAAGAACCACTGCAGAGATACGATGATCTCCGCATCTCGGACTAAATAACAGTGCTGTGAGGCCTCACGTTTCGGGTTTCGTAAGCGTGTACGCACAGATCGAGGTGTAGTTTTGCGCATGCTTCACTGTATTATTCGCAGCGCTATGTCTGGGATTTTTATTTTGTCTGAGCTCCGCATCGGCGATTGTCGTGTTTTAGCGGTGATCAACAACCACATCATCATCATTGTACCTGCCACTGTTTGTCTCTGCATCACCCAAAGGCTGACTGGTAGAAAATGCCCATGGCATTAAGTCCGCCTCTGTACATTTGTGTGCTTGAAGTATTAAATAAATAAATAAATAATAAATAAACGCAAATGCCTGCCTAAACGCGATGCAGCATTGATGCAGTCGCCTATCGCAGATGCTCACTGTATCCTATCTGCTATAGCCTTAAAAGAGAATTCATGAGTGCCCATCCATACTAATACCACAGTCTATACATCCATACAGTCGTCCGACGAAGCCCGAGCTGCTTACGAAGTTCGGCGAACTACGAAAGCAGCTCGGGCTCTCGGCGGACGACCGTATGATGTATAGACTGTGCTACTCGTCATCATCATTCTCCTGCCCTTATCCCAATCTGTTTGGGGTCGGCGCAACATGTCCTTTTTTTCCATACTTCTCTATTATTCGTCATCTCGGTAGTCACCCCTTTTCTAGCCATGTCATCTTTCACACAATCCATCCATCGTTTCTTTGGTCTTCCCCTACTCTTATAGCCATCGACATTCATACTCAAAACTTTCTTCACGACATTTTCCTCACTCCTCCGCATCACATGCCCATACCATGACAACCGATTTCCGCACAACTTTTCAGTCACCGGTGCCACTTTCAGACTTCCTCTTATGTACTAATTTCTTATTCTATCCATTCGAGTAACACCACACATCCCTCTTAGCATTCTCATCTCAGCTGCATGCAATTGCTTTTCATTCATCTCTTTTGTGGCCCAACATTCTGATCCACACAAGACAGCAGGTCTAACCATTGTTTTATATATCTTCCCCTTAAGTATTACTTAGTTTTTATTTAGTATTATTTTGTATTAAATACTAAATACGATAGTGAGTCTGTCTGCCTGTTAACTTTATGAAAAACAAAGGACAAAGGGTACTTTTTATACCATTACAATGTTACTGTGGCGTCAGTCACTGTTTGCCCACCGCACCGGGAACGAATGACGGCGTCGAAGTACCGAAAAGTTCCGTTCCCGATGCGGTGGAGAAATAGTCTTAGGGCCTATTTCATGATGTCCGAATAGCCGCTACTTACCGAATAAATTCAAAAATGGAACAGAATTTGTATGAAATTATCTGCCAAGAAAGTTAAGGTGGTAAAACTAGCCCTTAGTAGTAAGGCTTGCGGACGACGAGTAATGGGTAGCTCGCCGTCCGGTAAGGACCAGGCCCGGGTCGATGGCGCGTCGTGTTCCACGTGCGCCTCAAAGAGATGTCAGCAGTGACGGGGTCCAATAGGGCCGATGCCGCCGGGGTCGCGGGTAGTTCGAAAGAGATACCGTGGCCCTGGCACGGGCAACTGAAGGAACACGGGTGGGTTTTAGTCAGTAAAAGTCTGACACGCCCTTCCGCTGGGCCCAGAGCGGGAGAAGTCATTTGACGATTTCCCATCCACAAAAAAAAAAGGCGGACCTTAGTAATGACAGCCGCAGAGCCAATCGATCAGGTTAAGCTATGCTTGCCGCGGTTGGTCCGTGGATGCATGACCATCTTTATATACCGAGACCTCTTCGTGCCTCGGAAAGCAAGTTACGTTGGTCCCGGCTGTCATTCGTGGATCTTTGACAGTCGTTACGGGTCGTCAGAAGCCCGGGTTGTGGAGGTCAGATAGGCAGTCGCTCCATATAAGATACTGGTATTCAGCTGCATCCGGTTAGACTGGAAGCCGACCCCAACGTTGTAGGGAAAAGGATAGGCAGATCAGCATGTTACCGTGCGATAATTTCCGAACTACACGCGGGCAAAGCTGCCGCCCAGACAGTTAGTTTTCACTATGACATGAGCTATTGAAGTGGCGACATGAAGAACTTTGCTATCTTACTTCAAGATAAGAGACGATGCGATCCCTGGTAGAACACGCTTCCGTTTCAAAAGGCAGGTATTTTGTATCGGGAAACAGTTCCGCTTTCATCGACTTTTCCTGAATCCGTGAATCTTTTGAAAATACGGCTTCTATTCTACGCATAGTATTTGCCTATTTTCATTAAAGTTTAGTCGTACATCTTTTTTCTCCATTTTTCTTTTTAGATGCTTTTGAATTTTCTTCCGTAGATGAACTCTTAGAGTCTTGAGTTTTAGAACACTTCAAGATCCTTCGAAAATAGGTAAAGTTTAGTGAGGTAATTACGTTATTGGGGTAATTCCGATTGATGATCATTTCTACCAAACGCAGCGGCATTTTACATAATGTTGGCAACATAATGATTAGCACAGTCTTTTGCTAAAATGCCGCAGCGTTTGGTAGAAATTATCATCAACCGAAATTACCACATTATTGTAATTACCCCAATAAACTCTAGATATCTTTTCTCATTCATCTATCTATATAAATAAAATTCAATTTCCGAATATACGCGCATCACTTCAGAAGGGTTGCACCTATTTGGCTATTTCTTTTTTTGTTATGTTTGTAATTGTGGTAATTGTCAGTACAAGGTTTGTTTGGGTGCCTGCCGTTTTGCCAAAAAGATTTTGACAAAATTTCATTACCCAAACAAATTTTAGCAACCTTTTTTTGTACCATTGCAATATTTCGAATGATTTTAGTACGCATATTATCATTTGGTCAAATTTTTACTTGGCAAAATATTACTAAGTATAATGTCATTATGGAATTTGGTCTTTAATCAAATGGTTTGTTACAGCAAACAATCTTCAGACAATAAACGTTTGGTGAAATGATTTGTTAAGACAAAAAATATTAAGGCAAAAATAAGATTTTTAGACATTTGACTTGCTGGTTAAATTTGATGTCTTTTGCGTACTTCTTTGTAAGTTTTTGTGCTTGAATTTGTCTGAAACAAGTCAAATTTATGGTTACTTGATATTAGTTTATTTATGGAAGTAGTTAGAGTAGGTTAATTATTTAAAAAGAAATGGTTAGGTTAGGTTAGGTTAAAACTGTGACCTCCTACGCACGAGCCGAGCGAGCGAAGCGAGCGGTGTCGCGGTAGCGGCCGGCGAGTGCCAGACACGACTTGCATTAATAGAAAAAAATATATTGTTTTTAGTAGGTTATCCGGAACTCAACAATTTAGATTAGGTTAATTTCTTTTAAAAAAAAATGGGTAGGTTAGGTTAGGTTAAAACTGTGACCTCCTACGCACGAGCCGAGCGAGCGAAGCGAGCGGTGCCGCGGGAGCGGCAGGCGAGTGCCAGAAACGACTTGCATTAATAGAAAAAATAGATTGTTTTTAGTAGGTTACCCGGAACTGAATTATTTAGATTAGGTTAATTACTTATTTTAAAAAAATGGTTAGGTTAGGTTAGGTTAAAACTGTGACCTACTACCTACTGTGCCAGGAACGACTACATTATATAGAAAAAGAAGAGCACACATTGAGCGCCATTTATGATTTACCTCCTACCCACTTAGTAGTTCACATTTTTGTCATTGAAGTTTGACTGAATAGGAAAGGGTGAATTGAAAACTGACGATACTAAATAAGTATTTGGCTTATTTGGTTTTGCTTAAAAACTGTTATTCCAAATGAAATATTTGACTAAATTAAAAATGTTAGAAGTACTAGTTGGTAAACAAATTATAGTTTAAACGTTCATTTGCCAAACATTAGATTTGCGTTACAACTTTTTGTGAATAGATTTTTTGCTAAGTAATAATTTGGCAAATGAAATTATGCGAAAAATTTTTTGGGAAGTGAAAATTTGTCAAATTCCTTTTGGTCAAACAAGGGAGACCCACCAGCAATAGTAGTTTATAAAACTCAGTGTGTTATCGTTGTGAAATTATTTAATAGTCATTTTATTTGATCAGACCAAATCTTCGCTCTAAAAAGTACGACCATGTTACTTTTTAGAGCGAAGATTTGGTCTCATTTTCTTCATTATTACACCCGTGCGAAGCCGGGGCGGCCAGCTAGTTACTTTATAAATAACATAATTACTTATAAGTTTGAACCTACGAGTATTTATAAACCAGGCTGACCTATTACCCTTTCGGTTTAGTGCAAACTCAGCCCATTATCGAGGTGTCGCCCTTACTCGTGTGTAAGCTCAGTCAACTGACCAAGACAATGGTGGCTGCTAATAAGATCAGGTAAAGTTAATTAAACACTAATTGGCTCACTATTTGTACGCATCGGAGGTTTTGGAAAAGAGTAATAAAGGAAAATAAAGGAAAGAATGAAAATAACGTTAAAAATAAAAATAACTTTAACGAAGCCGAAAGTCACTGGTTCTTTCCGATAATATGTTTTTAGGGTTCCGTACCTCAAAAGGAAAAAAACGGAACCCTTATAGGATCACTCGTGTGTCTGTCTGTCCGTCACAGCCAATTTGCTCCGAATCTAATGGACCGATTAAGTTGAAATTTGGTACCTACACATATGAATTTCTGTGACCCAAACACGGACGGGTAAAGTAAAAAATTAATTTTGATTACTAAAGGGGTTCACTTTTGGGGGGCAATAAGAAAATTTAATAAAAAAAAAGTTTTGCAAACTGTACCGTGTGATTATCAATGAAAGGGTCTCAAATAGTCAAAGGGTCTCTATGAGGGTCTCAAATATATTTTTTTTTTTTATAATTTGAAAATAAATTGTTTTATTGTTATTTAAGAAAAAATAGACGAACATTGAAAACCTATAAGAAGTATTTGGTCTTAAAATAACATGGTAAATCTCTCAATATTGTGAGTACACACTTATATTTATACCGCTGACAAGAGTCACTTGTTTTAAATACCTGGGGCACTGGGTCACCGATAGGCTATCAGATGACGACGACTTAGAGAGGGAACGTAGAGCATTGGCTGTCAGGTGTAACATGCTGGCCCGCAGGTTCGCACGGTGTACGAGAGAGGTTAAAATAACACTGTTCAGGGCCTACTGCCAGTCGCTGTGTGCTTGCGCCCTGTGGGTCAGTTATACACCGGGCTCGTACAATGCTCTACGAGTCCAATAAAATAACGCGTTCCGGGTAATGCTGGGGTTGCCGCGCTTCTGTAGCGCGTCGGGGATGTTCGCGGACGCACGCGTTCCGCATTTCGGCTCGTTGCTGCGTCTGCGAATCGCAACCCAACAGCCTCGTAGCTACTATAGCCGGCAGGGTGGATGGCCAAATTATATGTCGCTGGATGGCGGCTCACAGACCGCCATTCAGATATTACAACGGCAACAAACCTGCCAGGACCGTACAACAATAGTACGTGTTGTTTAGACGCTGCCAGTCATTTGTTACTTCAATTTGGTGGTATGCTACAGGCAATAAACTTGCACCGTGTAAATGGGTCTTAATCTAAATAAAACATCAGAACGTTGAATGAAAACTGAAATAATGCTGGTTGCACACAAATAAAACTTGACAGCAAGGAGTTTGGAATACATTTTATTCGTTTTCTTTAATAAAGTTGGTAAAACAGGCATATTTTTGTAAATGATGTCTTGCGGAGATATTAACTGCGGCCAAAACTCCGAAAGTCCGCATATTTTGTACGACTTCCTACTTTTCGACATTGTTTTTCTTTCTACTTCGACAAAAAATCTGCCTCTTAGCCTTTTCCCAACTATGTTGAGGTCGGCTTTCAGTCTTAGCGGATGCAGCTGAATACCAGTATTTTTCATGGAGCGACTGCCTATCTAACCTCGATAACCCAGTTACTGGGTAACACGAAACCCCTTGGTAAGACTGGTTGTCAGACTTTTTGGGCTTCCTGCTTTGAAATTAACATATTTTATTCATGGTTTCAAGCACTTTGTTATTGAGAAAATAACGCCTCATAATGTGTTGCTTTCAAGAGCTATATTTTATGCACGCAAAACTAGTTTGCAGTCATAATCACGTCTAAAAATCTTTTGTTTTTCTCTGTTAATCTGGGTGATGCCTGGGTAAAAAAAAAGAAATTCTACTAATCCGTTACTCAGATAATAAAAAAATATTAGACACGTATTTTTTGCTTTATCATATAATATTAGAATAAAATATCATATTGTAATAAAAAATTACTTGGATAACACGCATTAAAGTTGGGGAGTGGGGGCTCGCTACGATTCAACAATCTAGCAGTGCGTGACGTCATACCATATTTTTACCCGACGAAAAAAAAGGAAGTTCTCAATTCGATAATTTTTTTTTTTTATGTATGACCACGCATAACTTTTTGAGGAGCTCGTGGCTAAGTAATAACAGCCTCACGGGTCTATCCATCAGGTTAAGCTACGCTTGCCGGGGTTGTCCGTGGATGGGTGACCATCTTTACATACCCGAGACTCCTCCGTGACTCGGAAAGCACGTTAAGTCGTTGGTCCCGGCTGTCATTCGTGGATCTTTGACAGTCGTTACGGGTCGTCAGAAGCCCGAAAGTCTGACAATCAGTCTTACCAAGGGGTATCGTATTACCCAGTTAATGGGTTGTGGAGGTCAGATAGGCAGTCGCTCCATGTAAAATAATGGTATTCAGCTGCATCCCGTTAGACTGGAAGCCGACCCCAACATAGTTGTGAAAAGGCTAGGCAGATTGATTGACCACGCATAACTTTTTACAGAGTCGTCCGATTTGAAAATTTTTATTTTTATCGAGAGGCTATACCTCAAAGTTGGTCCCATATAAAATTGATTAACTTTGCTTGGGCAGTTTTTGAGTTTAACTATACGTATTTTTCCCCCACTTTTATATGAATGATGTTCTAGTTTCTTTTGCAGGTAGTGGTATTAGAATTTGTGTGGGGTAGCTAATAACTAAAAAGTGAAAAATAAAAACTTTTTTAGAAAGAAATACAACCGACTTCCAAAAACAACACTATTAAGTGAAAAATAACTTTAATTTCGGAAGTCTGTGGCCATTTAACCGGACACCGACTTTCGAAATTAAAGTTATTTTTCACTTTATAGTGTTGTTTTTGGAAGTCGGTTGTATTTTTTTTGTAAAAAAGTTTTGCCGTACCGCAATCTTTTGACTACATAAATAATAAAAAAACACGTGTCCAATAATTTTTAATACTTAATCTACATGACGAACGTAAAAAAATTTTGGTCAACATTCCTATTACCTAGTATTTACTGCTGAAAATGGGTTTAAAAAAACCACTTTTACACGTCAGAACTATCGTCGTTTTAAAACTAGATGAGGTTGAGGTTCTCTATCCGACTACTGTGAGAAGAAACCCAACAAACTCAGAGGTCACAGTCTCTTTTAAAGTTCAGCAGACTAAGTTGGTCTGACCATTAAGAGGATCATGCAAATGTCTGTCTGAGATGGTATCATTTTAACACAAATTTGACTGTGTCCGTTCGTTTGTTACTCACCTTAATGAATGAATCGATTTCAACCCCGTTTTTCCCAAAGCTTAAACACAACCAAAAGAACGACGTAGGATACTTTAAATCCAGCCACATGAAGAACTGGATGCTGAAGGTGGAGGACAGCGTGATGTGGCGCAGCCTGGGAGAGGCCTATGTCCAGCAGTGGACTGTAGTTTCCCAACGTCGAGATCCGAAGACGTACGAAGGTCTTCGATATCGGAAAGCGTATTATGGAAGTCAAATGGAGTTGGGCAGAACATCTGGCAAGGCGCAGTGATGACAGGTGGAGTAAGGCTGTGACGGAGTGGCGTCCAAGGACTGGAAGACAAGATGTCAGACGTCCGGCGGCGAGATGGGAGGACGACATTGTTGCCATCGCGGGCAAAACCTGGATGAGGCTGGCACACTAGCGTGAGGATTGGCACATGAAAATAGAGGCCTATGCCCAGCAGTGGGTGAAGTCGGGCTAGGTAGTTTTTTAGGCTGATAATGATAAAAGGGAACGATGAATGTGGCAGGATCATAAACATTCTGTATTAAAGATTATCCATTTCAGTCTGTCTTAACTAATAAAAATAGTAGCGCAAAACAATCACAAATTTCGCGGAAAAATCTTAACTATATCAAACACAACTGGTCGAGAGAGCAATAAAGTGATTGGTTTAGAAATAAAACCTACTGGAGTCTGCAAAAAGATTCCATATTGGGTATGGATTATCAGAAATCAGAGCATACATCCTGGGAAGTGATTAAATATACCATCATCATCTGCCTAGCCTTTTCCCAACTATGTTGGGGTCGTGGAAGCCGCCCCAATATAGTTCAAAAAAGGTTGGGTCCAAACGGATGCAGCTGAATACAGTATTTTACATGGAGCAACTGCCTATCTGACCTCCACAACTCAGTTACTGGGGGTAATACGATACCCTTAGGTAAGCCTGGTTGTCAGATTTTCGGGCTTCTGACGGCTCATAACGACTGTCACATATTCGCGAATGACAGCCAACAGCAGCGGCTTAACATGCTTTCCGAGGCACGGAGGGGTCTTAGTGTGTAAAGATGGTCACCCATCCACGGATCGATCGACTTGTGCGGCTGTTAACTGTTATTACTTAGCCACAAGCCTCTCAGTGATTTATGGAGTAATATTTGTCTGGTTATTTCCACTCGCTACCTGAGCTCGCTACTTGAATAAAATGCTAAGGGATTCACTCCATAATCCTACGTGGGTTTGGAAAAAGGTAGATAATTCCGGGAACGTTTCGGTACTGAGAAAGAACATCCTTTTTGGCATAGTTACTGGGAATTATTTAGGAGTGATTTTAATTTACCTACGTCATTGTTCATTCAAGTTCTTAGAATTAGAGATCAATTTTAGGGAGGTGATGTAAATCTGTAGGGATTATTAGCTTATTTATACATTTAGGAGGTCTATAAGAAATACATCCTACCGAAGAGTTAGACTGGAAGCCGACCCCAACACAGTTGGGAAAAGGCTAAGCAGATGATGACATATATAAACCAGCCTATTATTGCCCCAGTGCAGGGCAAAGGACTCTTCTCGTACAGAGAAGGCACGAGCATTGATCACCACGCTTGCTCATGACGGGTTGGCGATTTGAGACTTATTTAACAGTGTTCATGTTTCCTCACAATGTTTTCCTATATACGGGGTTACTGGTATTCTTTGCAGAACTTTATAGTAGGGTTAAATTGCAACAAATTAAGCCACCAATTGAAACCACCGAAATTCCGTAGTTTTTGAGTTAGTTAAATTTTTAGTTTTTTTTTTTTTAAATGAAAAATCCTATTTAAAGATGATTTACGGCGCGACTATATTGGAATTTGAGTTATTATCATAGCTGATGCTGTAGCAAATCTTTGTTAATAATTAAAAGTTCAAAAATGCCTAAAACTTTGACAAAGATCATTATTTAAACATTTTATTTTTCGTAATTTTTATTTTTGTCGGACAAAAATTACGAAAGAAATATTGAGTTTCGGTAGAACATTTGGTGGCTTAAGTTGTTGCGTTTTAACCCTACTATGACGTCCTGTAAGGAGTACGTCGAGTTACTAGTAACCCTGGTCTAATGACATTTACTCAAGCTCATGATCTCATGATCTTAGTTCGTCTTTGCGTAGGGAGGTAGGTCTACATTTATCGAAATAACTTGGGTATTTCGGGAACCCGAAGGATGTCTTTAGCAAAACGACACCCCATATTTCATTAATAATGCCATAAGTGGGTAGGTACAACGTGTTTACTTTAGTAACGAATAGTCTTATTTAACATTCCATTTCAGTTTTGTTGTTCAATATTTCTGGAGCAGATAGGGGACAGCTAATTGCATCCATTTTAACAATTCATATGTATATTGAATTTGTAATCTTCGTCTTCTTCAATGTTTTCTACATTTTCATCATAGACGAGTCTTTTATTAGGTAGGCAAGCAGTTTTCGATTTCTATCTTTGCGTGGTATTTTTGCCCTTTTCGGGGAAGGTTCATGTTATGCCACAGTTTTCTATGAAGATGTAATACTGCTTACTTTATTATACTGTGGCCCAGTGCTAAGTAATTTAATTATTTGATCAAATAAGTGTATTGATTGGGAGATTGTTGCTGTGTAAAGTCTACTATTTTAATCATAATTAATGTGTTCATTCATGCTACTTATCTGTTTCTGTTAATGAGTGTCTGTGTTGGCACAATAATTACAAGTACTTAATTCAATGAGTTCAGTATTCATACAAAATTTTGCAATTTTCCCTGACCATCTCCAAGGTTGTTTTGCATATTTTCTTAATGCTCTAGTTTCTTTGCACATCTAGACAACCTGTAAGCAAGCGCGGTCGATATGTATTGATTTATTTTGACGATTTCACAACAGTGCGCTTATCTCAGCGGCTACCGTACAACAAATATTATACATAAATAACTACGTTGTTTTCTTCAACACATTTAGCTAACGATAGTATTGTGAGCGTCTCGACCTTCACGCGTCAATCCATAGTCAGTCGGTACTCACTCCTCAGAATGTTGTGATACATTATCCTTGTCCTTGTGTGCTTGCCCCGAACTGCAAGAGTTGCCCATCTCGTCGCCGGCTCGGCCGCGCCGCCCTTAGCTTGTCATCACCCGCACCTTCACCTCATGCACTACACACTGTTGTCACACGTACACACGCGACCGATCCGGCTAATATCTATTTTCTTGTAATAATTTAACATTTCCCGGCGTCGCGATCGTTTCGGGCGGTAAACGCGAGCGTGAGTGCTCGCGTGCGGTCGCGACGCGCGCTCGCCGCCGAATAATCGATGCGCAGTCTCCCCCCGCCACACCCGCGCGCACCTCTCGCGCGCCTGCTCATTATCTACGCTTTTCACGACACATGCCGCGATGAGAGCTTTTCCGAACCGTAGAGGTTTCCCCATTTTCTACATTGGCAATATTTTAATTTCGCTACTGTTCTTGGCGTTTAAGAGTCTTCTATTTTCTAATGCTGTAAAATCCACTAAACCTTTAAATCGATCATGTCGAGTTCAATTTTTACCGACCAGTCATCAATAATTTCATAGATTCTTCACTGAAGTTAATGACATCTTGGCGGGAGATCAAAAGATTAGGCACGCTACATCACAAACACTTTTCCTCGCCACTAATACGACACAACACTGCATTATTTATGATTATGTTTGTACCTATTACAGAAAATAACGCGAACGATGACTCGAAGAGGTTTAATAGGAACTTCAGAAATGTTTAAAACCTTCACCGACTGGCACGCAATGACCGCTACATTCGAATTTGGAATATTCTTAAAATAAAATTTAATGTCGTTTGTTTCTGTCTTTCCCTGCAGCAAGTGCTCACAAGTACTACGAACTTCTCATATTTTGATTTACAATTTTAAGTAAACTGTAATAAAATAACATATTTTTCTACTGCTGGCATCATGCCCAGGTGTTTCATAAACTCTGTGCGACGTCTCAAGAGGAGTTTCATACAGGAATTTGGTGAATTTTCGGTTGAAAGTAAGTCACTTTGTATTCGCAGAATTCTTTCAAATATTTTTGTATGCTATGTAAGCGAGGGACAGTTTGTGGGATAAAATGAAAGGGAATACGTTATTCTACAATATTAACTACGTTTTCAGTGATTTTTCCGGTTTTTCAGCTTCATATTTACTATTTTCCAAACTTTATCTTTCGAACCAAACTGACAGTGTCACGATATTTTTTTCCATTAAAATATTTTTGTGAATGCCAATTTATACGAGAATGTTACGCTTGAAAACCTAATGGTATCATGAATTTTATTTTTTATTATTTCCGTTAAGCCTAGACTGAGAATTTGTTGCGAGTTGTTACGCTTGAAGACCGGTGGAATTTTTACGATTCTCGGAATTATGTCGTAGATTTGTTTCTGATATTATTCGGGGTCGCGAGCGCGACTGACCTGTAACATTTTCCTGTAAAACCTATAAGTGACGTGTTACAACACTTATACGAAGGTCAGTACAGTCAGTACAATTACCAGGTACTTTTTAACCGACTTCAAAAAGGAGGAGGTTCTCAATTCATCGGAACCTTTTATTTTTTTTAATTTTTTTTTTATGTATGTTCCCCGATTACTCGATGATGGCTGGACCGATTTGGATTTTTTTTTTGTTTTATTCGAGAGGGTATACATCACCCCCATATAAAATTGTCCCATATAAAATTGATTAACTTTGCTTCGGTAGTTTTTGAGTTAGCTTCAATAATACGTATTTTTTTCCCACTTTTATATGGACGATGTTCTAGTTTGTTTTGCAGATAGTGGTATTAGAATTTGTGTGGGGTAGGTACACAACTAAAAAATGAAAAATAAAAACTTTTTTACAAAAAAATACAACCGACTTCCAAAAACAACACTACAAAGTGAAAAATAACTTTAATTTCGGAAGTCGGTGGCAAAAAACGAAAATACATTTAACTAGACACCGACTTCCGAAATTAAAGTTATTTTTCATTTTGTAGTGTTGTTTTTGGAAGTCGGTTGTATTTTTTTGTAAAAAAGTTTTTTTAATATTTTTTTTTAATAGATATACATGTTTTGAATGTTCCATTACGATTGATCGGTACGGTCAGTCACCACTTTCAATAACACTTTGTTCGAGCTGAGAATCGAACCCCGGGCACTTGGCTTGGTAAGAGTAGATACAAAAATATACAGTAATGAGGCATGAAACTATCTGTCAGATAAGTGAGCCGTAACTTACCTATCGGAAAGTGGTGAAACACGTTCTCGTCGTTTATGACTAGTTGGCTGCTTAAATAAATAAAAATAAAATAAAATAAAAAAACCGGTCAAGACCGAGTCGGACTCACGCACCGAGGGTTCCGTTCCGATTTCTGAAAAAGTGTGCTATTTAGAGACATCGTTTTATTTTTCCTGTAATCTTTACATACATTTCTATCACATGGAAAAATTTCAGATTTTTCTCTATGCAAACTTCGGAGATAAGGGGGGGAACGGTATTTTTTTTTTACATTTTTCATCAAAAGTCGAAAACTATGCGGCCTAACAAAAAATTGTTTGAGAATGTGCAAACAGCGCTGTTTCATATGATACCCCACATGCCCTAGTAACCCCACTTTGAATATTTAAGACCCCCTTTCAGTCCCTGGAGCAAAAAATAAATAAATTTTATGCCTTCCTTATTTGCAAAATAGTTGGGTAAACGTCATCTAAAACTGTTCCAAATTTCAAGTTGAGCATTAGTAGTTCTTGAGATATCCAGCTGTGACAGACAGACATACAGACTGAGTAGCACCATAAGGGTTCCTTTTTAGGGTTCCGCAGCCAAATGGCAAAAAACGGAACCCTTATGGATTCGTCATGTCTGTCTGTCTGTCTGTCCGTCTGTATGTCACAGCCACTTTTTCCAAAACTATAAGAACTATACTGTTGAAACTTGGTAAGTAGATGTATTTTGTGAACCGCATTAAGATTTTCACACAAAAATAGAAAAAAAAACAATAAATTTTGGGGGTTCCCCATACTTAGAACTGCAACTCAAAAAATTTTTTTCATCATACCCGTACGTGTGGGGTATCTATGGATAGGTCTTCAAAAATGATATTGAGGTTTCTAATATCATTTTTTTCTAAACTGAATAGTTTGCGCGAGAGACACTTACAAAGTGGTAAAATATTATATACTCGTATCTTCTTTACCTATGAAATTGCCGTTTTGTATGAAAAAATTTAAACGAATTTTTTTCATGCATTTTTTATTTGTATTAATCGAAGTAATCACCCATGCAATCAATGCATCTTTGCCAACGCAGTGGCAGTTTTTTGATGCCCTTCTTAAAGAAATCAGCTGGACGGGAGGCAACAAATTCTTCAAAGGCATTTTGTACTGCCTCTCGGGTATTGAATTTTTTTCCCGCCAAGAAGTTATCCAAATTCTGGAAAAAGTAGTAGTCTGTAGGCGCAAGGTCTGGTGAGTAGGGCGGATGACGGAGAGCTTCCAACCCCAGTTCTTGCAACTTGGAGACCGTCTGCTGTGCAGTATGAGTTCGCGCGTTGTCGTGCAGGAGCAGCGGAGACGAGCGATTGACCAATGCTGGTTGGAGATGTACCAGCTTCTCCATCATTGTGTTCAGTTCTTCACAGTACACATCTGAAGTAATGCTCACCCCGTTTGGTAAGAAGCTGTGATGAATCACACCGGCGCTAGACCACCAAACAGTGACCATCACTTTTCTAGGGGTAAGTTTTCGTTTAGGGCATTGTTTAGGTGCTGAACCAGGATCCAACCAACTTGCTGAGCGCTTGCGGTTATCAAACAGAATCCATTTTTCATCTCAGGTAACAATGCGAATCAAAATTCCTTCATTTGTGTGTCTGTTGAGCAGTGCAAGGCACGTCTCGACGCGTACTTCGCGCTGGCGATCATTGAGTTCGTGGGGCACCCATTTGTCAAGCTTTTTTACCTTGCCAATTTGACGCAAATGGACCAATATTGTTTTGACGCTAACATCGAAAGCTGCTGCTAATTCAGCCGTAGATTGTGTATCATCAGCTTCCACAATCGCCTTTAATTCGTCATTGTCGACCAAAGTCTTCGGACGACCGCGAGGTTCATTTTTCAGGTCGAAATTTCCAGAACGGAAGCGAGCAAACCAATAACAAGTGGTGCGTTGGTTTGTAGTGTTAGCTCCGTAAACGTCGTTGATGTTGCGTGACGCTTGTGCCGCGTTGCTGCCACGACGGTACTCTTATTCCATAATTACTCGAATTGTTAACGTATCCATGATGACGAAAAAGATTGAAATGCGATGAAAATGTAACACTAATCAATAAACAAATGACTACTTTTGGAAAAAAAATCCATGTTTTTAAAATAAAATTAATTTGAAATTAGAATTCTTAGCCAAATAAAAATTATTTTGATTTGAAATGGCCAGTACTGCAGAACGGCAATTTCATAGGTAAAGACCTAATATTTTGCATTGGTACTGCAAGATGTACAACAAGTGTTGTACCGAGCATTTTGGTACTAAACGAAAGGACGTTAAAATGCATCCGTTGGTCTAGATCGTCCGCTGGTTATAGGCTATGTGACGTCACATTAAATTGAATAGCCCTCTAGAGGACACAGTACTCTAATGAACTAAAAAAAAAAAAATTTAATGATGCCGTGTTGGGTATCAAATGAAAGGGCTTAATTAGCACATTTCAACTGTATACATATTGTTAGCTATTACTCACGGCTTTGCTTGCATGCACCCGATAATTGGGAATAATTAAATTTCTAGAATCACGCCTCAGATGTGGGCCAAACATATTTTCTCTCCAAATCTACCCGAAATACATATAATTATACGTAATAATTAATCTACTTTAAAACACTTTAAAAATGTGCCTCTGCAAATACTTTATCACGAAATTATAACCCCAAAATAATTTAAATAAAAAGTAAGTTTAGAAACTAAAACCCGACTGCTGAAAAATCACGCTCTAAAGGTATGAGAAACAAGAAAATATTCTCATGTGAAATTAGAAAAAGACAGACAAATTAAAAACCCGGAGTCACACGTCATGTTAGGTCAAATCGAACAGATTACGTGTGACTCCGGATTTTTAATTTGCCTGTCTTTTTCTAAATTCACATGAGAATATTTTCTTGTTTCATACTTTTTAGAGCGTGATTTTTCAGTAGTCGGGTTTTAGTTATTTTCAATTTATTTTTGCTCTATTTCGTAATCTCAGTTGGCTGCTTGTCTCGCAATAGATCTAGTAGATATCGTCAGAGTCTGACCAGTCAGCAACAGGGTGTGGTTCATTTTATAATACCTTCTGTGTAACTTCCATAACTATTGTAGGTACCTAATACAGCCCTTGAAAATTACGACCCGCTGCAGAATATTATTGTTGCAACTGCAACTTATGTGAATATAAAAAAAAAAAATATGGGATAACTTTTTACCTCTACGAAATCTAAGTAGGTAGATCTGGGAAACCCCGAATTACATATTCTGCAGGTACTTAGGTTTTTTTATTTGCTTAATTCCATCTTATATAAGTAATAGGTACCAACCATAGATATTTCTATGGTACCAACTATTATTGGTCACATTTTATACCTACTTACATACGTAACCGTTTTCAGATGAAATGAAATCGATGCGAATACCGAAACCAAACATTAAACGGCAAAAAAACCTTTTAAAGACCAACGAAACAGTATACCACGACAAAGTGCCAATTTCTACACGATTTTACTTACAATTACTTAAGAAAAGTCAATTTTTGCAAAATTTTCAAGAAACAGAACCATACGAATACGCTTCGGAAAGCGAAAAATCTGTAAAATCCCCAGAACTAACCGCAGCTAAAAATAAAATTTCAATAAAAAAGTATACTGAAAAAACTTATAATCTAAGATCTTCAGAAGCAAAAACAGAACGCAAAACGTACGACAAGACGCATCGAAGGAAACGCAACGGCTGTGACAACGAAACGCAATCCATTTCCGAACTGATACAGGAAGTCAATAGGAAGCGGAAACCGAGAAAGGAACCGTTGGCGCCAATTATTGAAGAAATCAAAAACAGGGAGCCGTTGAAATTCAGTAATAAAGGTTTGTTCTAGAACTTTACTTGTTTAGCTAATATTTTGCGTAGTAGTGCAACTTTTGCTGTTTTTAATTTGGACAGGGCCAAAGTAAAACAGAAGTCACGTCAATGCAATTATTATTAAAACAACTATAATTATACCTAATTATTATAATACATATTTTAAAGCACAGTTAATACTTGTAGAAGTAAACGAGCCTGGTACACTTTTGTCTATTTTATAAGCTAACTTTTCCAAATAGTTTCTTCAAAAACTTTTTTAACAAATAAGTATCTAACTTTTAAACAAAAAGGTTTTATACCAATATAAGTCGGCTAAGGACATTGAAAATTACGAAACAATAAATTGTCAATTGACACAAGCAAATCTCCAATCATTTTCCTGAGTTTTCCTGTGATTTTCCTGCATTTCAGGTGTGCATGGTCTACCTAATTATATATATTATTGTTCATTACTAGCGTCCCGTCCCTGCTTCGCACGGTTTTTTCTTAATAATACTATAATTAATATTAATTATTCTACGCATAAACTTTCCGCAATAAATTTTCTAAATGATGGTCAAAACTGCATCAAAATCCGTTCCGTAGTTTTGAAGCACAAGCGTCACACATGGAGACAGTGTATTATAATATAACTAAGATATAGATATATGTACCTAATATAGATTATTCATACTAAACACTAACACTATCCCTGTCGCCAGGGGGTTCAGAAATCGACAAGATAGCTGAGAAACTGAAGAGTCTGGTGAAAGCCAATGCTGATGAGAAGCTGGACAAAGAACTCCTCACGTGCACCGAGTCTTTTGACAAGGATAGCGTTGATGGTCCTGACAAGGATGGAGAAGCCAAGGAGAACGGTGAGTGATAAAGACAACAACATACAAAGTAATACACAACAGTTACTTAACTTTGATATTTCTACCGAACTTAGATAGGTGGTTACAGATTTTCACTAACGCTGAGATGTGATATATAGGTAGACTAATAGACTTAGGACCTATTTCACGATGTCCGAATGGAATAGCCACTACTTACCGAATAAATTCAAAAATGGAACAGAATTTGTATGAAATTATCTCAGGTGGTGAAACAGCCCAAGGTTGCTAAGGTCTCGTAAATAACATATATATTAAGTAGGTCATTGTATTTCTTTGAGGGATGTCAAAATAAAGTAAATTCAAACAACTTAGTAACTTATTTTAATTGGTCAAATCACACCAGCTTATTTTGAACTATATCCGCTATAATTTAAACACAAAAATATAATTAATAATCTAATAACTATAAAATATATTAAACAACTATCATTTTACTAGATTTTACTAGATACAATATAAATCAAAAGAATATATATACTTATCAACACAAACAGCAATACAAAATATTATATTGGCAGAGGTTCGAACCAGTCAGTTGTCCTTGCGGAAAGAGAGCGAGAATGCGACGTGCAAGCTTATTTATGCACCATTTCCCGCCATGGCGTCTTGAAGTGCGTGGAGGGGCTTCACAGCGGTGAGGGCACGCCGACAGTGTTTTAGAGGCATGAGGAACAGGGTGTAAAGTTCACTCATCCTCCATTGAAATGGGAGGATCCTCCGACCAGACGGGTGTCGTGTCTGGTGGGCAACTGCCCGACGGTTGATGTCGGGACGTTGTACGAGTATATATGCTAGATGCGCGGTAAACTCTGATTGCGCGATGCAGGATTGCGTGACGTCAGTGTGACGCGTAGTAACGTAGTTCGTATGTGGCGATGTAGATGCCGCCACAGTGTTGCCAGCGTCTTAGCGGGCCAGTATAGATGTAACACTATTGTATGTTCGAGCCATCTCTTCTCTCTCACTCAGATTTGGTGTCACCATCATCATTATTCTCCTGCCCTTATCCATACTTCTCTATTAGTCGTCATCTCGGTAGTATCTTCCTTTCTAGCAATATCCTCTTTCACACAGTCCGTCCATCGTTTTTTTTTGGTTTTCCTCTACTCGTGTAGGCTATATAGCCATCCACATTCATCTCAAAACTTTCCTGACGACTTTTTCTTGAAACTCAAACTCAAACTCAAACTCAAAGCATTTATTTCAATTAAACCAATTACAGGCACTTTTGAATTGTCAAGGGGTCGGTCAGTCAAAAAGATGAAGCTAGGCGCCCATTCCAAAGCATAGTAGGTACCTATGGAGAAGAACGGGCAAGAAACTCCACGGACACTCTTCTAAATCAAGATATGGTTACAAAATAATGGTTACATCATTCATGTTGAAATTTCACATGTGAGAACGCTGCAGAACGTTAAAAGCGTCCTTAAAAAAAAAAAAAAATTCAAATATTTAAATTAAATTAAAATAAGCCGTGGCCGCTAAGGTATGACCAGCCTTCACTGACAGCGCTTGTTCACGAACCTGACGCATGGATTAGCTAAATGATCCAACACGCGCCACCATCAGCGAGACATTAGAGTGAGCGTCACATACTCTCAGCCGCCAGGGCACATTCAAGTCAAACAAAGACGTACCCAGTAAATGGTAGCTTTAGAGTATGTACATAGTACTCACACATGTGCTATGCAATTATATAATACTTAATTATATGATTCCTCCGCATCACATGCCCATACCATAACAACCGGTTTCCACACAACTTTTCAGCCACCCACCGGTGTCACTTTCAGACTTGCTCTTACATATAATACATACCTACCTACATACCCATTTCATAAACTTCGCGTAATATCACACATCCCTTTTAACATTTTCTCTCTCAGATTTGGTGTAAAGTGCAGACAACAGTAGGTACATCAGGTTATACTAAACTGTCAAATTTCTCCAAATAATTTTAAACCTTAAAATGTTGACGGTTAAGTTCAAAATCGAATGAGAAAATTTTACAGTTTGTAGTAACTTGACCTGCTGCTGTGTGTACCTGCATAAATCCTGAACATCATATTAATTCAAACCTATTGTAGGCCCGTAGCTAGGGGGGCGGCATTCTGAGGCAATGCCATTGTTACGTACGTTTTTATGGCTTAATTTTATTTATCTTGCCTTAGTCTAGATTTCTAAAAGAAAATATTCACCATAGATCATACTCTTACACAGCTAAAAAAAATAAAAATACTACAATTTTAGACCTTTTAAAACTAAAGCCTTAAGGTGAAAGCGCCAGGGTAGCCCGCGAAATTCAAATTTTCTTACAGTTTTTGCAATTTGCAGGTCAGTATCAGGTTGTATGTTGATCCGAATATGATTCGCGTCCATAACAAATCTGTATTTAAACAATTATAGTCATTAAAATCATCAATACAACTCTCTGAGTTCATATAATCCTAATGGATGACTACTCGTATTTCATGAAATATTGACTTTTGAGGATTATACTAACTTAAGGGAGTTGTATTACTGATTTTAATGATTATAATTCTGTAAATGTAAAATTTGTTACGGTGGCGAATCATACTTTAATCAACATACACCCAGACACTGAGCTGCAAATTGCAAAAATCGTAAGAAAATTTGAATTTCGCGGGCTACCTTAGCGCTTTGCCCCTGTTACAAATGGGTAGTCAAATCATTACTTTTTTAAACAAAAGCATGTTTATTAAATAAAATGCTTTACATTCTTAAAATGTTTTTTGGCCAAATTGTTGATAAATGTGCGTGGTACGATTCTGAAATATAAATATAATTTTAGATAGGTACAGTTTCTCAATAAATGTACCGGACTGAAAAATTTTACTTCGATACATTTATTGAAAAAATGTATATATTTAAAATTATATTTATAGTTCAGAATCGTACCATGCACACCTATCAACAATTTGGCCAAAAAGATTTTAAGAATGCAAATTATTTTATTTATTATACATACGTTTGTGTAAAAAAGTAACGATTTGACTACCCATTTCTAACAGCGTCCTTAAGTAAACACTATCAACTAAGTTATGACGGAAAAAAAATTACTAGCATAAGTGACATCTAAACGATTTCGAATTAACCACGGCATCTTACAATCATAAGATATTAATTCTATATTCTGCTCACATGGCGTTTGAAATATTATGTGTGCGAGATTTGTTCGTATTGGGGTCGATCCATCAGGTTAAGCTACGCTTGCCGGGCTCGGTCCGTGGATGGGTGACCATATTTACATACCGAGACTCCTCCATGCCTTGGAAAGCATGTTAAGCCGTTGGTCCCGGCTGTCATTCGTGGATCTTTGACAGTCGTTACGGGTCGTCAGGAGCCCGAAAGTCTGACAACCAGTCTTACCAAGGGGTATCGTATTAGGTACCTACCCAGTTAATGGGTTGTGGAGGTCAGATAGGCAGTCGCTCTATGTAAAATACTGGTATTCAGCAGCATTCGGTTAGACTGGAAGCCGACCCCAACATATTTGGGAAAAGGCTAGACAGATTGATTTGTTCCAAAATGTCATGATTTCCAAAATCAAACTTATAGATAACAATTCTTACTTATAGAGATGTATTGATGATTCTTATGGTTATAATTACCTACGTAATGTGTATTTGCTAAAGTCGCGAATCATATTTTGATCAAGAGACAACCTGTCACTGACCTGCATCCTAATTGCGTAACACATTATCGATTGGAGTTGGTTTCATTTTGAAACAAATTGCTAATCCATTGCTTCATATGTTCGAAAAATTTGTCTGCTCGACAACGTAAATAACGCAATGAATATTGTTGAACTGTCAAAATGAAACCGATCCCGATTGATAATGTGTTACGCAATTAGGGTGCTGAAGATTGCGAAAAACGTAAGAAAATTTGAATTTCGCGGGCTACTATTGCGTATTCACCTTATCAGCTCAGTTTTTGATTGCAAAGTGTCGGAAAGAGAGAAACAGGGCTTTATTGGAATTGATAAACAGCTCTTCATCAATATTTGAACTCTCAATTAAAAGGTTAGACCATTAAATTCAAAATATTATTACAAAAAAATATATGATCCGCAAAAAGAACAAAAAATGCTGTAAGTTTTATAAATCTGTACTCTTTATTTACCTTCTCTGAAATCAGAAATTCTTTATTTCTTCTAAAAACGTTGGCAAACCTAAGCCCCACACCCTCCCCGAAGTGAATTCCTGACTTTAATTTTAATAACCTCCTTCTTTTTTTTTAAGCCGGTAAAACCAAGTAAAATTATGATATGTATTGTGTCCGGTTGTCTGTTTTCAACTGACCTCTTAAGGCGTGTACACACGAGCGAACAAAACATGGTGAACACGACCACCGAACACGGATCATCTGAAGAAAATCAGGACCCTGTTGAACTTTTTAATGTGTTCGATGTTCGTGTTCACTCTTGGTTCACCTTCTTTTTGTTCGCTCGTGAGTACACGCCTTTAGGAAAAGTTGAATATATACTTACATTTGTCTTTTGTCAGTATAATGAAAATAATAGGTTGGGGAAAAAGTTTCTTCGCATTTTGTAAGAAAATTCAAAACATTTTTTAATATACATTATTTACATTTATCTAAAGTATGTAGGTACCATTTTGTTCCATAACTTTTTGCCATCTTGTAGGTAGGGACATGATCCCATTGCTATATAAATTTTGGGACTTCTGATCAAAATACCGCGACAAGTGGTTTTGGCAGTCCTCTCGTGATGTTAACCTGACACTGCCTAAAGAATTCTGAAGAGACCGAAATAGGTGGAAACCTGAAGGTGCAAGGTCAGGACTATACGGCGGATGCATTAACACCTCCCAGCCAAACTCTCTTAATTTTTGCTGAGTGGCTAAAGATGTGTGAGGTCTAGCGTTATCATGATGAAAAACCACACCCCTTCTGTTGATTAATTCCGGCCGCTTTCTCTCAACTTCTTGCTTTAATCTCATCAGTTGTTCGCAGTAGAGTTCAGAATCGATGGTCCTGCCTGGTGGTAACAGCTCATAATGAATAATGCCCTTCCAATCCCACCACACACACAGCATCACCTTGTTGCAAGTTAACCCGGGTTTCGCCACAGTCTGTGAAGCCTGACCGGCCTTTGACCACGACCTTTTTCGCACGTTCTTGTCGTACGTGATCCACTTTTCATCACCAGTTATCAGCTTCGTCAAAAATGGTTCGGTTTCATTACGTCGTAATAAAGAATCACAAATGAGTACACGGTTCATTAGGTTTCTTTCAGTGAACTCGTGAGGTACCCAAATATCGAGCTTTTTTGTGTACCCAGTTTTTTTCAAATGCGCCAAAACTGTTTTGTGGTCATTTCCCAGTTCTTCCGCTACGTCGTAACTACTGATATGCCGATCTTGCTCCACTTTTTCAAAAATGGCATCCATTTTATCGGTAATAGGGCGACCAGAGCGACGTGCATCTTTGACATCAAAATTTCCGGATTGAAAACGCTTAAACCATATTTGTGCTACTCTCACAGACACTGCACTGGGTCCATAAACATCGCAAATTTTCTTCGCGGTTTGCGTTGCATTTTTACCTTTTTTGTAGTCAAATTTTAAAATGTATCGAATTTCTTCATTAGATTCACTCATCTTGACAGTACGAAAAACATATGAAAATCACACATTTTCCTAATTTGAATTTGGAATTATGTTCTTTAAAATTTAAACTTTCAATGATACCAAAACCAGCCAGATACAAATAGTATAGCCAAAGAGATTTTATTTTATGTTCATACATACGCGAATGCGAAAAGACTTTTTCCCCAACCTAATATAAAAGTTTTTCCTCGTAAGTTCCCCGGAGATTCGATAATAGTAGGTAAGACTATATAGAATTCCCGGGTAACTTAGGAGGACAAAACTTTTATATTTTTATTTTATAGAGGAAAGTTATTCGACCCGGTCGAACCAAAGGACAGCTAGAAGTAAAATAAAATAAATAAATAAATAAACGGAAAACGGAACTCTAGAATAGAATGTATCCTTTCTTTGTGAAACATAAATCGTCTACGCAAATGTAAAGAATAAAGTATCTGAAGATATTTGTGTGGACGCAAGATTTATTCATGCTGTTTTACCAAGTTCGCAAGCGCCTACGGAGCCGCGGAGAGCAATAACTGCTCTCTGCTATATTAGGTAGGTATATGCTTGCTTAAGTAAAGCCTTCGTAGCATCGACTACCTCATTTCGACTTTAAGTCGCTCGTTTTAATTCTAATTCTGCGTCAAACATTCAATCAATTTTGACCTTTGCAGCGTGCTAGACTTTTCGTTTCAACAAATAATTACAAAGGTATAACTATTTCATCACAGGGGCTCGTGGCTATGTGATAACAGCCGCACGGGTCGATTGATCAGGTTAAGTTACGCTTGCCGCGGTTAGTCCGTGGATGGGTGACCATCTTTACGTACCGAGACTCCTCCGTGCCTCGGAAAGCACTTTAAGCCGTTGGTCCCGGCTGTCATTCGTGGATCTTTAACAGTCGTTACAGGTCGTCAGAAGCCCGAAAGTCTGATAAGCACTCTTAACTTGCCAAGGGGTATCGTATTACCCAGGTTGTGGAGTTCAGATAGGCAGATAGGCAGTCGCTCCAAATACTAGTACCTACTAGTAGTAGTTCAGCTGCATCCGGTTATACTGGAACCCGACCCCAACAAAGTTGAGAATTTGAGAAAAGTTGCTAGTTTAGCAAAGCATTTTCAGTAATAAGTAGGATTCGTTTAATCTTCTATCTATCTATATAAATAAAAAGAGAAGTCCTGACTGACTGACTGACTGATTGATTGACTGACTCATCAACCCCTAGCCCAAACCCTTAGACCTAGAAAGCTGAAATTTTGCACAGAGGTTCCCTTTATAATGTAGACAACGAATAAGGAAGAATTTTTGGAAATTCCATCCCTAAGGGGGTCAAATAGGAGTTGAAAGTTTGTATGAAAAATCTTATTCCTTGAGTTAATAGACTTGAAACTTGGCACGAATACTTATCTAAGTAAATTATAACGTTTGTCATTTTTAGTTTTCCAAAACTACCCCCTAAGGAGGAATTGGGGGTGTCATAGTTTGTATGGAGGAATTCTAACGCGCGGTCCGATTAACTCGAAACTCATTTGTAGTTGAGACCAAAAATGAAGAATAGCGTTAATCAGAGTTTTTCAAAAATCTACCCCTAAGGGGGTGAAAAGGGGTAGTCAAGTTTACAGGGCAGGATTTAACTGCGGGGCTTGACTAACTCAAAAATTGGTGTAAATAATCTTTCAGTCAAGTCACGGAAATACACCAAACGATTTTTTAAAATTCCACCTCTGTGGGGGTGAAAACAGGGAATATAGTTTATATGAAAAATGTTGTTCATTTGGTTTTTAACTTTTTATATTTCCGTATTTAATTTGAAACTTGGCACAAATACTTGCCTAAGTAAGTAATACAGTTTGTCATTAATAGTTTTTCAAAACTACCCCGCAGGGAAGGGTAGAGGGGGAGGGGGGAGGGAAACGGGTGGTGAGGAGGGAAAGGGAAAATGGATGGTGTGGTGCGGGGGTGAAGGAGAGGAGGGGTAGTGAGGAGGGGGAGGGGGACGGTGATGGAAGAAGGGGGAGAGGTTGATGAGAGGAGGGTGTAGTGAGTGGGAGGTGGAGGGCGTGGTGAGTGGAGATGGAGGGGGAGGGGGAGGAAGCAGTGAAGGGGTGTGAGAGAGGGAGGGGGAGGTTTTCAGGAAGGGGATGTGGTGAAGGAGGTTGGGCATGGGGAGGGTGAGGGTGAGAGGGTTAGAGGGAGAGGAAGTGGGGTGAGAGAGGGGTTAGAGGGATAGGGGGAGTGGTGAGAAGGGGTTTAGAGGAAGAGGGGGAGGGGAGAGAGGGGTTTAGAGGGAGAGGGGAGGGGAGAGAGGGGGTTTAGAGGGAGACGAGGTGGGGTGACGGGGTTTAGAAGGAGAGGAGGTGGGGGTGAGAGGGGGGGACGGGTGGGTGCCTTTACACCTTAAGGTTGCTTTTTGTATAGCGCTGATTCATTGAAGAAACCCAGCCCGACAGAATTGACCGAAAAATAGAAACTCGGAATGACACAAAAAACAGGAGTAAACTCCATCGGAGCTGACACAAACTTTTTTGTGTTTGTTTGAACGCGGTACTCTCTGGAACTGCCAGTCGGACTTTAAAAATTCATTTTGCATTTGATAGTCCAATTCTTAAGGAAGGCTATAGGCATATTTAACATCACTCTAGGACTCTTAGGTGCCGAGCAAAAAGAAAAAAGTCAGAAAGAATATTCAAGCGAAAACGAAGTAATAGCGCGGGCAGGCAATGCGATGCGACGGGGTTGGTCGGGGAACAAGAAATTCCACAAGGACGAAGTCGCGGGCAGAAACTATATCATTATATAAAAAGAAAAGTCCTGACTGATTGACTGACTCATCAACCCCTAGCCCAAACCCTTGGACCTAGAAAGCTGAAAATTTGCACAGAGGTTTCCTTTATAATGTAGACAAGGAATAAGGAAGGATTTTCGTTCCCTGGGATATTTTCCGACATCCACGCGGGCGAAGCCGCGGGCAAAAGCTAGTAAACGATAAAATAAAAAAAACCCGGCAAAGTGCGTGTCGGACCACGCACAATGAAGGGTTCCGTGGTTGAAAAGAATTTATCCCAAAAACAAACTAACATTGTAATCCCAAAAAAAAATTTTTTTATGTGATAAAATTACAAATTAATAATTTTTGGACTTTTTCCTTTACTTGTGCTGTAAGACCTTGCTTCTTGCCAAATTTCATGATTCTAGGTCAACGGGAACTACCCTTTAGGTTTTGATTTACTTGCGAGTATCAAAATATATCGCATAAATGGCCGTATTTTTTTAATGCGGTGACTTAGAAGCTTGATTTTTTTAGAACTCCAAGGCGCCATGGACTTACGTACCTATTTGATATTCATTTCAACTTGATACCTCCACGCTTTCTTGAGAAAAAGGGTCTTGATTGACAGGCAGACGGACAACGAAGAGTTCCATTTTTCCTTTCGTGGTACGGAACCCAAAAAAAGCGCTCGGAAAAGTACTTAAATTGTTTATCAAAATTAAATTATCTATAAGTAGAACAACAAACTACTACTACTACTTATACAAAATTAAATAATAAAAAAAAAAACATACAAAGGTAAATTGTCCATATATTCAAATCACAACTGTCATTTTTTGGCAGGTGTACGGTGTTTAGTGGCTAGGTATAATACGGCAAATGAGGGTTTTCTGAAATGACGTTCACCAGGTGGCAGCACTGAGACGTCAGGTCCGGGCACCTGTCATAAGTGTCAAAGCAACTATATTTTACTTAGAGTATATTGTTTAGTCGAGACTGAATGATGAACGAATGAATCAAACAAATGATGAACGTCATCATATTAGGTCTTTACCTATGAAACTGCCGTTCTGCAGTACTGGCCATTTCAAATCAAAATAATTATTGTTTGGCTATTTTTATTATAATATTCTAATTTCAAATTAATTTTATTTTAAAAACATGGATTTTTTTTCAAAAGTAGTCATTTGTTTATTGATTAGTGTTACATTTTCATCGCATTTCAATCTTTTTCGTCATCATGGATACGTTAAAAATTCGAGTAATTATGGAATATAAGTACCGTCGTGGCAGCAACGCGGCGCAAGCGGCACGTAACATCAACGACGTTTACGGAGCTAACACTACAAACCAACGCACCACTTGTTATTGGTTTGCTCGCTTCCGTTCTGGAAATTTCGACCTGAAAAATGAACCTCACGGTCGTCCGAAGACTTTGGTCGACAATGACGAATTAAAGGCGATTGTGGAAGCTGATGATACACAATCTACGGCTGAATTAGCAGCAGCTTTCAACGTTAGCGTCAAAACAATATTGGTCCATTTGCGTCAAATTGGCAAGGTAAAAAAGCTTGACAAATGGGTGCCCCACGAACTCAATGATCGCCAGCGCGAAGTACGCGTCGAGACGTGCCTTGCACTGCTCAACAGACACACAAATGAAGGAATTTTGAACCGCATTGTTACCTGCGATGAAAAATGGATTCTGTTTGATAACCGCAAGCGCTCAGAAAGTTGGTTGGATCCTGGTTCAGCGCCTAAACAATGCCCTAAACGAAAACTTACCCTTACTTAGAAAAGTGATGGTCACTGTTTGGTGGTCTAGCGCCGGTGTGATTCATCACAGCTTCTTACCAAACGGGGTGAGCATTACTTCAGATGTGTACTGTGAAGAACTGAACACAATGATGGAGAAGCTGGCACATCTCCAACCAGCATTGGTCAATCGCTCGTCTCCGCTGCTCCTGCACGACAACGCGCGACCTCATACTGCACAGCAGACGGTCTCCAAGTTGCAGGAACTGGGGTTGGAAGCTCTCCGTCATCCGCCCTACTCACCAGACCTTGCGCCTACAGACTACTACTTTTTCCAGAATTTGGATAACTTCTTGGCGGGAAAAAAATTCAATACCCGAGAGGCAGTACAAAATGCCTTTGAAGAATTTGTTGCCTCCCGTCCAGCTGATTTCTTTAAGAAGAGCATCAATAAACTGCCACTGCGTTGGCAAAGATGCATTGATTGCATGGGTGATTACTTCGATTAATACAAATAAAAAATGCATGAAAAAAATTCGTTTAAATTTTTTCATACAAAACGGCAATTTCATAGGTAAAAGACCTATTATATTTTATATTCACTGTCGAAATGGCAGACCTCTTGTCAAAGTGGCGCCAACTGGTGGAGTGAATTTTCATGAAAACCCTCATTGACAAAGTGTGTCGATGGGGTTGTATTTGTCATCTTGAAGACAAAGCGACTCTGCAAAGTTTTCAGCAAGAAACTCCATTGACAGCTGAGTAAAGTTCAACGCAAACTGGTCCGTGCCGAACGTAACGAAGTTCCTAGTAATTCTTCCGATCCGGCGCGGATAAGTGTGTGAGGTTTCATAGGATTTCATACAAGTAATTCTAAAATTCGATTCTTTCGGCTCCTTCGGCTCTGATAAGTACCTACGTTTACCTTAAAAAGTAACAAACACAGCGCCATCTACGCGGAACTAATTTGACAGTTTTCTTTCCCATTTTGATAAACATTATACGTAGATAGATTTTCTGTCTATGACAATATATGACATCTTACAACGCCACATGCGAACTACGCATCACAAAACCTGACATCTCACAAATCCTGCATCGCCCAAGCAAAGTTGTCCGCGCGAGCCCTCCATACACAACACCCGTCTGGTCGGAGGATCCTCCTCTTCAATGGAGGATGAAGAGCACATCTTGTTCCTCATACCTCTATAAGTATAACATGTTAGGTATGTTTAAACAATAGTGGAGGTCTGAACACAGATTTAAGTTTTTATCATTAAATTACATGAATGCCAACAGAACCTCCGGAGCCCCGCGAGTGGTCAGAGCCCCGACGTTGCGCGCGCGACACTCACAACTGCTCGTACTGCGGCAAAGGGTTCGACCGGCCGTGGGTGTTGAAGGGACATCTTCGGCTTCACACCGGGGAGAGACCCTTTCCCTGTCCTCATCAGCTGTGTGGCAGGACGTTTGCAGATCGGTAAGTAGCGGTTGTATCCAGGTTTAGAAAGAGGCTGTCACCACAGAATAATAAAGCTACAGTATTTTATCTAGTCAGTGACCTTGAATTATTTACCTACGGCGGCAGCTCGGTAGATAAATACCTACGCGTCGTCCGTCCGTGCGTAACTGCCGCGCACTCGAACTGTTGCGTACTGGTATATACTGAGATCTCGAAGAGCATTGTTTCGGCCGCACAGATATGACTGACACAGACAACGTATCAAGACGAACTAGATGTGCCACTACCGTACTATATAAAATCTAACTTAAATAACGCACAACCTCTTAAGGGGTCATTGTTGTACTTTTATTGTACTTTTTTTTTTGTTTTTTAACTTTTATCATCGTGTTTTTAGATTAGTTGGTGATCTTCCTGTGCGGGTCACAATAAATACTTTTGGAGCGAAGTTCCTCATCGCGCGTTGTGAAAGGGGGCTAGACGGAAAAAATTCTCACGAAAAGTTGTAACTACGCTTTTTGCTATAGTAAGCTATTGTAAGCTGTGCGACGTGCGTTTTTTCTCTGTCTGTCTCTCTCTCTCTCTCTCTTATAGAAAGCAAGCCAGATATAAAAAAAAAAAAAAAAATTATTACAATTCCTTCACTAATTAATCGAAAGGAACTTCGTTCCATCCGGGTGTCCCTTGACACCTCTCAACTTTTTTTTCTTTCTTTCTTACTCATTATTGGGAACAACTTTGGACAACTTTATTATGGGATCAAACCTGAAATCGCAAAAAAAAGCAGCTGTTCCCTAAATTTTGACGAGCGAACATAAATGTAGGGGACAGTTGATTTTTTTTTTCACAATTTCAGGTTCGGTCCCATAGTAAAAGTTGCTCATAATGATAAGTACAGTGACCCCTTAAGAAGTTGTACGTTAATTAAGTTACCTGCACCTTGTATGTTGTAAATTAAACTTTTCATGGAGTAAACGTGTTTTCGCTTACTTTCAAACGAATTTTGTTGAAACTGTCGTCACAGTCATTATACACTGCTATTTTCAGTGACTGCTTAGTTTGGAGCAGTGGTGGCCCAGTAGTAACGGACTAGACTTCGAGCTGGTCGTGAGTTCGAACCCAGGCAGGCGCTTTGTGTAAATAATTTTTTCACCACTGCTCTCAAAATGGTGAAGGAAAACATCGTGAGGAAACCGACATGTGCTAGAACCAAAAAATCGAAGACTTTTGACATCTACCAACCCGCACCGGGCCCGCGTGCTGGATTACACTTACAGCCCACTCCATCTTGAAGAGAGAAGGCCTGTGTCCCAGCAGTGGTAACATACTCGCCTTTCTGAGTGAGTGTTAGGTCCTGGGTTCGATCCCTAGCCTAGGTCGGTCAGTGTTGTTAGGTTTCTTCTTTAGGATTTTCTCAATAGCTGCCTGGAGCCTGGAACTGATCTAGTTCTCGCTCGCTCCTCTATACAGTTTTGCCTATCCCATCGGGGATTACGGGCGTGATGTTATGTTATGTTTCAGTACCTGGGCGACCGAGCTCAGCTCGGGTGAAAATAGATAATACGAATTTTCCTAGATATGAGAACAGCTATAGATCGATTTTTCGCCCCCAGCCCCAGTATATTGCAACTTTCATCGAAATCGTTAGAGCCGTTTTCGAGAACCAGATTACAAATATACATTATGTAACGTTAGATGCGCAAAACCATTAATTGCATTATGAACAACTTTTATTAAGGGACCAAACCTGAAATCGCGAAAAAAATCTGCTGTTCAGTACATTTTAACGAATTATGCGAATATAACTGAACTGAACTTCTGATTTTTTTTTCGCGATTTCTGGTTTCGTCCCATAGTAAAAGTTGTTCATTACCCCTTAAGAGGTTTTGCGCATCTGTTGTTACGTTACGTTGTATACAGCGTGAATTTTTCAAGTGGGCGTAGATGGCCAAATCCGAAAGTATTTGGAATAGCGAAAAGAACTCAAAGGAGTCTCGGGCTAGATTTTGGTGAAAATTAAAACTGCATCATGAAATTTTTGAAAAAAACATTATTTCTAGGCAGGAATCGTGCCTGTTGATTTTGAAAAAAAAAACACTATTATTTCACCATTCGATAGTGTCGCTAATAATAAGGATCAAATTCTGGGAAGTAATGACATACGGCAAACTAAAGGAAAGAGCTAATTTTTAACAAAATACTTTTTTATTTTTCTTATGTTAAACCTAAACTGATATTGTTCAAAATGATAACCATTGTTTGCAATACATAGCAGGATTCGACGTCTCAAGGATTGTACTGCATTCAGTATTACAATATTCCTCATAGTTTCGAATTTGGTCATCCACGCCCACTTGAAAAATTCATCCTGTATATACAAATATTGCTCATTTAAGTCTATGATAATGAGCGTCTGATTTGTTGGAGAATAAACAATTTTTCGTTCTTTCTCTCTTTTTTGGAAGATGAAAATAATATTGCAATTTCCAGTTCAAACCTCCGCGCTCACCAGCGAACTCGCGGCCACCACACCTGGCAGTGGCGCTGCTCCACGTGCGACAAGGCGTTCAGTCAGCGACGGTACCTCGAGCGACACAGGGACGACGCTTGCCGCAAGTACAAGTAAGTTCCTCCGTTTCTACCAGCTGCTGCAGATAATAGAACCGCTCCTCTAATCCCCAGGGTATTACGAGGCGTCACGCACGAGGATGGAATGCCCTAACTATAGGTACGGGAACTCTTGCCCACCACATTTGGCAATAGCGCTGCTCCACGTGTAACAAAACGAGTACGAGAGTACAGGCGCTTTAATTTGTGTAAATTATTTCGTCACCACTGCTCTCAAAACGGTGAAGGAAAACATCGTGAGGAAACTGACAAGTCTTATGCTTAGAACCAAAAATTCGAAGACATGTGATATCTATCAACCCGCACTGGGCCCGCGTGGTGGATTACGGCCCACTCCCTCGAAGAGAGGAGGCCTCTGTCACAGCAGTGAGAACATTATATGCTGATTATGATGACGTGTGACAAAGGCGATCAGTCAGCGACAGTACCTCGAGCGACATAGGGACGACACCTGCCGCAAGTACAAGTTCCTACGTTTATACTAGCTGCTGCAGAGAATAGAATCGCACCTCTATTGCCCTGGGTATTACGAGGCCTCTCAACGATGGAATGTCCTAACTATAGGTACCTGGCAATAGCGCTGCTCCACGTATGACAAGGTATTCAGTCAACGATGGTAGGTTCAACCTTGATCGGCATAGGGACGACACTTTTTTTTTTGTCGTGGTGGAAATCCTCATGGATGTCCTCCGCCCTGAGGTGGGCAGAACTGCCCTCCGCCCTGAGGTGGGGTCTGTCAGACTCTTATTGACTAAATCCACCCCAGTGTTCCCTCGTACACCTGCGTCGGGGGCTGCGGGTGCGGGTGTGACTTCCGCTGCCCCGGACTGGTGATGGCCCATAGGGGGGAGTGAGGTGTTGAACTCCCCCGTTACGTCTTAGAGAGGCGCGCGTGGAACACTACCCGCCACCATCTCGAGTCCTGTGGAATGGGGGGCGATGGATGTCATAGGGACGACACCTGCCGCAAGTTCCTACGTTTATACCAGCTGCTGCAGAGAATGGAATCGCACCTCTATTGCCCTGTGGGTATTATGAGGCGTCACGAGGTTGGAAGGGCGATGCGATTTGCTTCAAGCGACCTGCACGCACGTCTTTATAAATTGGAGTATTTACGCCGTTCGTGGTTTTCTACACCTGCAGAAGCCAAAGTACCTACTAATTATACTAAAAATAACTCAAATTTGTCCCCAGAATGCACACACGAAACTCCTCAAAATGCAACAATAGTATTAAAGCTGTACCCAAAACAGAAGTAACAGTGCCGGTGCCGATGTATGGTATTATCAGACATAACCCCGACTCCAAAGTAGCTGTGGACACAACCAGTGAATGCTGCGAGGGTCCCATAGACCTGTCGATAGGGAAACGGAGGACGGAAGAGTATATAGGTTAAGATTACACGATTATGATAAAAATTGTGAAAGTTTTATTTTATGTCTCGCTGTCACTTATTGGCTATTATAATCAATAATCAAGTTTTCTTGGATGAAAAAAGCCTTACAGCTCATTGCCAATGGGATTTTTAGGGTTTAATTGATGTCGCAGGTGTTCTGTTCATAGTATTCGTAGAAATATGTTTAAAATTCAAATTCATGTAAATGGCAATACCTATTAGGCAGATAACATTACTTACAAATTTTTTTTAAATCCTCTGTAATGAAAGTACACTGCTAGGGTTTAAAAATGCTCTCTGGACAAGAAACGGGCTTGTTTATGTGTTTTTTAATGTAAAGAAACTAGTCATCTATAAAGCAAATTTTGTTTATGTGGACTTTTTTTTATTTTTTTAACGTTCTCCTATAATTTTGGCGCTCTGGCATGGTGCGGGTGACATTTGACGAACTGTTCCTTTTCACTCTTGAACGTTATCGCGATTTACAATCATGATTTAATATTTTAGCTGCACCCTAAATATCATAATCGTAAAATACGGATTCAATATTAACTGTAGTAAATTGAATAAACTATCCTTCCAAAATGTTATAATCTACAAATAAAATCAAATTTAAAGAAAAATGAAGCAAAGTGATAGGCGTGTAACGTAACGCCATAGACATGTTTAGTGATAGATGTATTGCTATTATGGGTTTTATCGATAGTCGATATTTTTTATAGAAAAAGAAGTTTACTGTATAGTATATTAATTTTTTTTTTTGTTGTTAGACATCTATAGAGTTAAATTAGCCGAAAAAAAGAATCCCATGAAAAAAAATAAAATAAATATCGGTAGTGCTTTGAATGTGATTTTTTAATGTTTTGCATTAAATACATATTTTAAAATAAATTTCATAATAATATGATAAATTAAAAATACATTTTTAAATTATTAGGAAAACGAGATTTTTGCTGTAAGAATCGTTACCGATAAATTGAATTGTGCATATTGTCACTGACCTAGTCATGCCATACTGACATGTGTCACCCGCACCATGCCAGAGCGCAAAAATTATAACCTGGGTAATGCGGGGACTTATTATAGTACCTATGTGTTGGTGGTAGGCCCAGTAATAATACCTATTAGGTTTCAGGGGCCGTATTATGATGTGAAAAAAGATCATGGTTCCGTTGTGAAAAAGGGATGGTGCATAGGTCGTATATAGCTCCGTCTCTCTCTCACACTGGAACCATGATGGATCCATGATCTTTTTGCACATCATAGCTCTACAGTTCTGAATAGTTTTGAGACCTGAAAGATCCGTTTCCATATCTTATTGAAAACGGAAATTATTTTTTTCTCAGTTCCTATCAGGACTACCGAGTTGAAACTACTGTATAGAAGGTAGAAAAATATCTGATACTATGAACTAAAATAAAGTTGATTTTTCAAAAATCAAATGTCCACTAGCGTCAATGGCCCCATGATGCGTCGCAGCCACAACGCAACCACCAGATTGCGCACTGACAGCCGGCCACATCGCAAACAACGTTGTGTCGACCATTTGGTTTGATTTTGTAGTTACCACAACGCAGCGACACTATTCACACATAACCACTGCTTGCCCACATTTTCGCTGCGATGTGGTGTGGTCGTGGTACGTATGACCGGGCCCTAAGTATAAAGGCCCGGGTACATGCAGTTACTTGCATCCCCGTCCTTTGATCGGTGAAGAAGTGCCAGCTGGTGGGGTAGCTGAGCCTGTAGCTTTAAACTCCCCTGTTAATAATAATATCCAGATATGATCCAACCTGTCCCTCCTTGCTGTCCTCCCCCCAGCGACGCCCTAAGGCGAGGTTCATACCCCACAGGGGTGCCCTTAGCGTGCAGTCGCTTGTAATTAGTTTTATGCCCTGGCTGGAGGCTTTGAGTTCGCTTAAGGCGCAGGATTGTCCGGTTAAGTAGTCTCGACTTCTCATGGCCAACTACGAGATGCCCTACATAAAAAAAAAAATACTTGCATGTGCAAATAGTCAAGTGCTTGAAACGGAAACCGGTTTCGTCATATTATAACGGCCGTCATGAAAATCGGTTATTTTCACCAGTATTTGACATTAATGGAGATCCGCAGTAGTATCCGCGAAATTCATTTTTTTTTACGTTTTTTTACAATTTGCAGGTCAGTGTCAGGTGGTATGTTGATAAAAATATGATACGCGGCTATAACAAATATGTATTTATGAGTTTACGATAAAATCTATGATCTAGCTCTTGGACTATACCTACTTAAAAATTTTACTCATTATATCTTCTAAACTAAGAGTCGATTAAATCTGTGACTTGGCGAAAACTTGTGACTAAATTTGGAAGAAAACAGATCTTTGCTAGATGGCCGTTTTTGAGATATAAATGTGGCCAAGCTGGGGAAATGCTCTCCAGATTGGTCACCTATGAACCCTTATAACTTTTAAACCAGTGATCGACAAATTTTGTAATATTTGGGCTTCAAATTTCGACTAATTTTTTGTGTTATCAAAATTAAAATCCCTGATGGTGGCCATGCCAGTGTCACACTTGAAAAACTTCTATCTAATCAGTTTGCATGGTGAACCGAAAATTTGAATTTGTGCAAGTTTGAGCTTGTAGCCGGGCCATAACAACTTTACACTTTCAAGTTGCTTTATTTGTGGTTACAAGCTATCGAGAACCACAAAGGCGAAAGAACGCGCACACACAAATGTTTCCCTGCTAGAACTTGTGCAAGTATACTTGCTAATAAAAAAAACCTCGTATTTTGAAATGTTTTATTACATAATAAATTAATTAATTAAATAAATAAATAAATAAATACAATTTGTACAACTTAGTTTCACATTGTTATTACATCTAAGCTTGCGGTTGAAATTAGAACTACGTTTTAGATCCCCAGAAAATGTAGAATGCATTTCTTGCAGAAGTACACACAGCTGCAGGTCAAGTTACTACATACCTACTGTCAAATTTTTTCATTCGATTTTGAACTTAACCAGCAACATTTTAAGCTTTAAGATCATTTGGAGAAATTTGACAGTTTGGTATAACCTGATGTGCTGTTGTCTGTGTACTTTTAATTTAGTGTACTAGGTAATTGTGCGCTTTTATAATTATCGTGGACGTAGACGGCATCACGATACGCAGGGAAGTAAAATGTATAGAAATATATGCAAGACCCTTTTAAACTTCCGTCCACGATAGTGTTATAACTTGCACATATTTCCATACTTTTTTTGGACGTGGATGGACGTCCACGATAATATCGTTACGTTAGAAATTGTAAAAGCTCACATCGAAAACACTAGCTTACACACAATTTCACATTACATTCTTTTGTGCATTGTGACCTCTACGTAGCACACTTGTACAAGAATCTTTTGGCGCTCGAATGACATTGATAAAGGGGCGCTGTTGGTAAACACTTGTGCAATTGTTTTGTGAAATGTATTGAAAAAATAAAATGGCGGCGTTAGTTCCGATTTTGGTAACGCGCCGAAAGATCCAAGTACAGCTATACGTAAGAATGTCACATCTGCATGCAAGATATGTACTTGCATGGTACCCTATTCTGTTGAATAGGGTAATTTCTCACCATGCAAGTCTTGCAAATAGGTAGGTAGATGATCCTACCTACCTATATGCAAGAGGATGACACAATATGGAACCTAAAAACGTAGTTCTGACCCATTTCCGACCACAATATTCACATAACATATTTATAGCATACAAGAGATTTTTCATTCACAGCATGGTTAAGCTTTTCTACATAAGCTAAGTAATCTCGCTGCATAAAATATACACACAAACATTTGTGTGTCTATCTACATAGATGTCAAACATATTGGCTGCTCTAAAGAAAGGCGTAGGCTGCGTGGCAACAGGAGATAATAGATGGCCGAGGTGGCCTCAAAAGGCCACATTTTTACTGCAATATTCCGCTGCAAGTACTTGTGCAAGTATACTTGCTTGTTATGTTTTGTGTTAGCAGATTTATTAGATGATAACACGATGTGTGTAATGGTCAAAGCAAATGAGAGTCCTAAGAAAACTCTTGAACTTGTTGACTCCCCATGGGCGAAAACCTAGCTTCGCTCTTGACCTTTTATGCCAAGTTCAGAGCAACCAAGAAGTTTGACTCGTTTGAAGCTCAGAATGATTAAATATGACGATGATTCTTGACACTTCTATTAAATGCGAAATAACGCAATTGTGACTATTTTGGCACTAAAAATTATTAGTTGACATTTTTTATAAGGTTTGTTTTCGATTAAATTTCAATTGAATTATTGAAACAACCATACAATGACAATTCGAGGCTTGAAACTTTTTTAAATTATCTATTTACCTAATGTAACTGTGTTTTGAACACCACGGCGAATAGGTCTTTACTACAATAATAAATATTAAAGATCGTATCATCTATTGTCATAGTTTTAAAGACAAACAATTTTTTTTTTTCATAATATCTTTAAAGCCCAAGTTACAAAATAATATTAATAATGAGACTTAGATTCGGTAGCAAGAGTAAACGAGACAGAAATATATTTTGTGTATCTCCTTCTCCTATGCCGCTTGTCTCACCCATAGGCATAGAGAATGGACTGAGCGTTAGCCTCACAAAAGTGGCCATTCTCTAGAAATAGACAAAGCGAATTTGCGGCCAATACCTGTCTCGTAATTAAAAACGTTCAAATTCCAAGTCGCAATGTCAGCCAGCGACAATCAAATGTCAAAAATGTAGGCAAACTCTATACAATTTTGACGGATTGAGACTGAGATGAGATTGCGAACGTTGTTATAAAAATACGGGAATTGCCCCTCTGTAGTACTATTAAAGAAGCAACACTACTGGCCGCAAATTTGCTTTGTATCTGTCGCACTTTTCGGTCTATATTCACTGCACAATTGAATACGGAACGCTCAGTCCATTCTCTAGTCTATGGTATCACCACAGTTGTTAGTTAACAACTGGGACCTTACCAAGCGGCTGTCACGGTACGATTTCTTTGGTAAGTATTACACTTTATTGGATAGTTTACAAGTGACTGTCAGACTATTGCTGTCTCATAAAATACTCACTGACAACCAATCTACAGGGTCAAATTAAATAAACTAGCGAAACTCCGCAATAAAACAAAAAATAAATTAATTTTATGATGTTTGTTTTGGGGGTCATCAACAGCGGGTATCATCTAAATTAACACAAAATTATTGATAAACTGCTTTTTTTTCGTTTAACTGTTAAGTTAATGTTCTTAAAATTTTAAGTACTTCTGTTCCGATTTGAATTAAATATTTCGCTTGATAATTAAGATTAAAAAACTGCAAGTGTTATTCGACATTTTTTGCTGACTGTACCTATAGTCACTTAAAATATTAGTTTAAACATCAGTTTTTTTTTCAGTAAACTTCACAGACGTGATGGGTATCGATATCTCAACACGATAAAACAGATTGTATCAACTCACACCTCAAGTAACAACACTACCAGCGGTCATTGACCGCAAAAAATCATCAAATCTTTTTTATTTTGTCTTGTTTAGATTTCGATACGATACCCATCAGGTCTGCGGAGTTTCGCCAGCTAATTTAATTTGACCCTGTATACAATATTCTATCTACGCTTTAAAGATATAATGACCTCTTTGACTGGTAACTTAACATAGTATAGCATCCACAAATAATATTGGCTTACAGAGTCTACAAAAGCAACAGTTAAAAACCGTTCATTTTAATATAGAATATAGGAACCGAACGATTAAGCCGTGCCCAGATGTGTGTAATGTAACTTATCGTGCAATATAATGCGTAGTAGTAATAGTGTGGACGGCATACAAACTCAACGCGAATCCTGTATGACATGTGTTCGACTGCCAGAGCCTTTGTGTTCGCGCTAAAAGCCGACAACCGATGGATCAGCGCGAGTGGCTCCCATAACACACGTCTAGACCCGGCTTTAGTGACGCATGAAACATGTAATTTACAAATTAAAATAATTTCATCGATTTAAGATTTATGAGGGTACTAATAATAAAATTTATTGCAACACTACATGTCGTCAAAAATATTATGTTAATATTATCGAACTCACAGCGATGACTAGTATGAAAATGAGACAATTTGAAACTAACTACATAAGTACATTTAAATACAGGTGTTGTTTTTATTGACAAACAACTAAGTGACGACAATATGAGGTCAATTCTCGTACTTCAAAAACGTTTAAATTCAATTCCCAATCTCATATCGGCGGTTCGGGTAAGTCCCAGTTTATTTGGGGTCGGCGCAACATGTCTTTTTCTTCCATACTTCTCATAGTCGTCACTCCCTTTCTATAGTTTGTTTTTTTTAACAAACGAGTACTGAGATGGGTCGGGGTGGGGCCAACGCCTTTGTTTTGTTTTGAAATTGTTAAGGCCCATTCATATTGAATACTTCGAAAATTTACTGTACCGGAGACATGTCCGCCATGACTCACGCAAAAACAATATCGTCTCGTTCACTCACTAAAACACGTGCGACGCGTAGGTAGTCGATGTTCAACTAACTACAGCGTTTGGTTTGTGTGGAATGGACTTTATTTTGATTACGTGGACCAATAGCAACTTAGTCAAAATTTTCGGTACTCGTTTGTCAAAAAAAAAACAAACTATAGTTATATCATCTTTCACACAGTCCATCCATCGTTTTTTTTGTCTTCCCCTACTCTTATTGCCATCGACATTCATACTCAAAACTTTACTCACGACATTTTCGCGACGGTGACAAGCAGAAATTTGTCAACAAAAAAAAAAAAAAAATACTGCCTAGCTTTTTTCCAATTATGTTGGGCTCTGCTTCCTTTCTAAACGGATGCAGCTGAATACCAATATTTTTAGCGTAGCTTCGATCGATCCGTGAGGCTGTTATTTATTAGCCACGGTAGGTAAATTAGAGTTATTTTTGACAGATTGAGACAGATTAGAATGCGAACGTTTTTAAAATTACGAGAATTGCCGCTCAACTGACAGTAGTCAAGGTATTACCTCACCGGTATTGCATACCGTCATGGCGAGTTACTTTGACTCTAGGGCATAACTTTGGCCTAAATTATATAAAGCCGTGTCTCCTGCGCGTTTTTTCGAAACAAAGAGGCGTGGCCATACACATTTGTGTATGCAAACGCGATGTTTTTGTTTTCCGAGCTGCATGGAAAACATTCCCCGGGCGGGGGAAGAGGGGGAGGGTTTGTTTAATTTTCAACTGCCGCGCGCACTGCGTACATTTGTCAAACTGATAGCACGTCTTCCTCGTAGGAACTCATTACGACATCTGCACAAAATGTGTAACTAAAAAGATTAGAATACGCAGGAGGCAGCTTGTGTATGAAAACAAATGTTTATGTGTAAAGTTTTTTGTGCATTGTTTCGCAAAAAACACGCGTAGGAGACACGGCTTGAGACAAATGTTTAGTGTCATTAAATCCACACGACACTTCCGCAAGTACGGGTCCATATTGCCATCTATTACCGAAAGAAAAACGACGTGACGTTCGGTTGTATGGTCGCGACACGGCGGGCAGTTCAAACATTTGTCTCGATTTGGGCCAAAATCATGTCCAATGTAACCCACCATGACGGTATTAATACAAAGAAAATACTTTCACTACTTACTTTTCCTGCATTTCCTTTGATCGACGCATCTTTATGGCTGGTTTTTGCACAAACCTTGTAGGCTATCCATTAACTTTAAAGCCAATGTAATAACAACACCGCGTCATCTTTCATAATCACTTCATTGCAGTTTCTAAAGTTAAAAACAACAACCTGTATATTTGACACATTCTGACCTCTTAATAAACTACGCAACAGCAAATGTACAAATACACTAACGCCTACAAATATTTAGAATGTTTTTTTTTTTCGTCGGCCACATGTTCAAAAGGGATTTTATCCAATTTTTTTAGTTCTAGAGTTCATTGCCCTATTAGTTCTGCAAAGACTGATATTCTAAACTCATACTGCAAGTAGTTACAGTACGGCCGATTTATCCTGGCAAGTCCAAACTTCGCGCAGGCTGCGCAGTAACATTTTTTAGGAACCAAATGGTGACATGAAGCGAGTGTGAGTGAACATGAGCGAATTTTCATAGTGCCTATGTTCAGACTTGACAAGATATTTCGGCCGTACAGTAGTGCTATTCTGTAAATATCTCACCGTGAAAACATGAGTGAAGTGATCTTAAAATGAGCTGTCAATAGTGTCAACCCCTAGCATTATGTGGAATGACGGCTCACTTCACGCTCACTTCACCTGAGTTATCACGGTGAGATGTTTACAGAATAGCACTACTGTACCATGGGAGAAACGAACATCTGAGCACTGTGAAAAAAAACCCGTGCACACGGATGATCAAATCTGTTAGCAAGCAAGCTATAGTAATATAGCGGTCGAAAGCTACAAGCAAGAAGCCTTACTATGTATACAACATTATTTTTAGTATATGCGAAACCTGAATATAGTTTGTTCAGAATAAATATCTGAATCGATTCCAATAATTTGTATACCTTGTTATATTTTGCCCTAAAAATCATTAAAAAAGGTACCGATCGACGAATACAATTCAGGGCAGGTCATAGCGGCACTAGGCACGGTCGCACAGCGGACGCCGCGTGGTGATCATGTTTTTGTACGGACAACCAGATAACATAACAAGCTTATAACTTTGTGGTTTTTCATGATACAGTTTTGAAGTTTTGTACATAGATTTTTTACATAAAAATACTAGACACGTGTTTCCGGTTTCGCATATACTAAAACTGATGTTATATATGTTAGTTTCTCCGATAGTACCTGCGGCGCTAACCCAAGAAAATAAATAATAAAATCTTTTTGGTTTTATCATATTTAGATATCGAAACCCATTATGACTGTGAAGTTTTGTTATCTAATTTAATTTGACCTTGTATAACGAGGGACTTGAAAAAATCATAAATTGTTTTTTCACTATAAATAATCTATTATTCTGTAGCGCACTAACTAAAAACCAAGAGTTGCAAGTAAATAAGAACTGGCAAAATATACTAACCAAAAACATTACCCTCCGGGCTCCGCCACAGTCGGGTAAAAAATAGGTTGTATCGAATTGTGGCCGACTTTACAACGAATAAAATCTACAATAAAACAGACACAGATACAAAGGCACCTCACAGATATAAATGCACTTCTTATTACTGATTATAATATATTTTATATTTATAATAACGGATCATAATTATATGGGTAAAGTCCGATAAGGAAATAGCAAATAATTTTTAATTAATTTAGTTACATTTTCAATGCAAAATTACTCAACAGATTTTGATGAAAATCTCAAATAAATAACTAATAATAATAATAAAGTCAGGGAGATTATTTTTTAAGCAAATTGACTACCAACCTAAATTGATCGTATATTCAAATCACAACTGTCATTTTTGACAGTTGAATGAAATGGCTATAATACTGCAAATTGGCGCAGGTAGTCAATTCACTTAAAGAGGGCTGTCGCATTTTGACACATCTCACACGCGACCAATTTTTAGGAATGTTAAATGAAAAGATGCTCTTTTGAAAAATGTAATCAATTGGTGAACTAACAAATAATATTCATTTAATAGGTAATTATTAAAAACACATTTTTATTGTGTGATTTATTTAACTCATCTCAAAAACAGATCATAATATTTAGAGCTGCTGAGTTTATTAGATAACAATAGAAATGTGTTTTTAATAATTATCTATTAAATTAATATTATTGATTAGTTCACCAATTGATTACCTTTATCAAAAAAAAAAATATCTTTTCATTTAGCATCCTTACAAATTTGGTCCCGTTTGAGCGAGAGGTGACGACATGCGACAACCCTCTTAACAATTAATTCCCCTGACCGTACTTGCCATGTAGAAGGAAATATTTACATCTGATCTATGCATTTGTAAGAATAAAATAACTCTTTGCTTACATTATAGTAGCGAAACTTGTAATAAATTAATGACGTTTTCATATTTTTTAATTCTTATCCGACTTTACCTATGACAAATTCATACAACACAACAGACAAGCAGAAATAAGCGACGTCACAGACAAAAGCTAGTCAAATTAACATCGATAATAAGATCATTAGATAATGCACCTCACACTAAGGTAATAAAGTATAAAATTGTGCGATACACATACTTTTTTTGTTGTTATATTGGACGTTTTTAAAACAAAGGACGACATAATAATTGCTTGTCTCACAGTCTCCGAAAATGCATTATCTATCAGTTATCTGTCAGATAATTTAATTGAGACGTATCCGGAGATGGTTAAACGGTCATAATTAAATAAATTGTACTGTTTTTAATTGAAAGTAGGTAATTATCAGGAACAAATGCTATTTAGAAAAGTCGATTCAATTTTTACAACCTTTGGAATACATAGGGAGGTTTTAAACACTAACCCCACTATTCATAAAAAAAAAACCAAAAATTTCTATAAACCTATTTTAGTTATAAAAGTGTTTTGTCTTCTTCTTTCAAACTCAAATCATAATTCGAAAGAAATTGACAAAACACTTCTATAACTAAAATAGGTTTATAGTGTTTTAGTTTTTTATGAATAAGGGCACTTTTAAGGCTTGTTAATTTAGTCATTATGCATTAAATAGGGGTGATTCTACCCACGAAATAAAAATATTATGTCATCATCATCTGCCTAGCCTTTTCCTAATGTTGGGGTCGGCTACCAGTCTAACCGGATGCAGCTGAATTTTACATGGAGCGACTGCCTATCTGACCTCCACAACCCAGCAACTGGATAATACGATAACCCTTGATAAGACTGGGTGTCAGACTTTCGGGCTTCTGACGACCCGTGGCGACTCTTAAAGATCCACGAATGACAGCCGGGACCAACGGCTTAACGTGCTTTCCGAGGCAATGGTCTCGGTATGTAAAGATGATCACGCATCCACAGACCGACCGAGGCAAAAGTAGCTTAACCTGATCGACCTACCCGTGCGGCTGTTATTACTTAGCCCCCTATATTTAAAAATCTTATGTACGAAAGTATAAAAGTAATGATTTTTGTGAAAAAAAAAGCTTGTCTGGAAAAGTCTTTAAATTCGATAATCTAAAGATAATATTTGAGGGGTTTAACAAGATCGAATTCTGATATTGTGTCTATAGAAAATACAGACAATACTGAGTCAGTGCTTTTTAAAAATATCTAATATGCGTTTCATAAACTGAGTGAGAATGCTAAGAGGGATGTGTGGTGTTACACGAATGGATAGAATAAGAAATGAGTATATAAGAGTTCAGAATTCCTCTTATACAACATTATATGTTTAGTATATGCGAAACCTGAATATAGTTTGTTCAGAATAAATAACTGAATCGATTCCAATACATTTTATACAGTGTTATATTTTGCCCCAAAAATCTTTAAAAAAGGTTACAATATAGACACCGAGCGACGAACACAAGTCACGGTAGATCATAGCGGCACTAGGCACAGGCGCACAGCGAGCGCCGCGTGGTGATCATGTTTTTGTACGGACAACCAGGTAACATTACAAGCATATAACTTTGTGATTTTTCATGATACAGTTTTGAAATTGATTGTCGTGGTATGTGATGCGATGCGGAGGAAAGAGGTATGTCGTCAGGAAAGTTTTGAGAATGAATGTGGATGCGGCTATTAGAGTAGGGGAAGACCAGAGAAACGATGGATGGACTGTGTGAAAGATGATATGGCTAGAAAGGGGGTGACTATCGGGATGACTATTAATAGAGAAGTACGTTGCGCCGATTTAAAAAAAAATGGGATAAGGGCATGATAAGGTTTGCAGGGCCAACATAGCCAGAGATCCCACAAGAAGGGGAGGTTTGGAAGGAAAAGCCTTTGCCCAGCAGTGGGACACAATGTAGGCTAATAAAAAAAAAATAAGAAAAAGGGCAGGAGAATGATGATGGTTTCACAAATTAGCAATACCTAGTTGTTGAGGAAAAAGCAGATGCAAATGACTAAATCAACAAATTGTATAATTAGGAAATATGTTTATAAATTTTACAACGATGCCCAAGTCAAAAAGGGTCATAGAGGACTCGTTCAAAAGTTTTACAAAAGGTAAAGTTTTAAATAAGTACACTATTCATTTTATTCAATACGTTGTTGGTATAAATCACGGTTGTATAAATTTGAATTCATTATCTGAGATAATTATCAAGTTTTGGAAGAACAAACTTAATTTCATACATGACAAAGTTCAAGATCCATTGCAACCAAAGGACTTTTTTATTACAAACTCGCTTCGCACGGGTGCAGTTTAGTGAAGATGATGGTATTCTGTTCACGACACGTTGCGCACAAGTTCTGCAGTAACCTAACAAAAAGTACTAGGCTTGCATGAATTCACGATAGTATTTCATTAGTATTATTAAGTACTTCTTTTTGTAATAAGGGTCAAATTAAATTAGCTAACGAAACTCCGCAGACATGATGGGTATCGATCAATATCTCAACATGGTATTACATTTCAATGCTCAGAACACACAGTAAGTATTGAAAGACGTAGAATAGGGTATTACAACCATTTTTGAAAAGTGTCTCAATATAATTCTATAGTGCTAATAAGCCATTAAAAAAAAACACAAAATTTTTATTCAATCGATAAGTGCCATAAAAATGCATTTAAATTTTACATTTTCTTTCGCGCGAAAACCCTGGACGCAGTAGACGCCATATTGCTCTGTGGTCATGACGTCAGTTCGCTGAGTAAACAAACACTTTTTATACGCTGATCAGTTGACAGTTAACACTTTATAATTTTAAACAGCTGTATGACGTAATAACATGGCGGCTACTTTCATGGTGTTAGAAAACAGATTAAATAACCTGAAAATGAATTGAATTTTAAAAATTTTCAGACTGCTTTTTGCTTAAGAAAATATATTTTTAGATTTTTTCTCATCTAAAGTAAAATACCGCATTGAAGAATATATTTTTAGGCGAAGGTACGTTTCTTATGGTGGGAAATATTTTTCTAAACATGATAAAACAAAAAAAAAAAATATTTGATGATTTTTTTGTGGGATCATCAACCGCAGTTAGTGTAGTCACTTGAAACTGCACAAAATTGATCGGTATCGATACCTAAACATGATAAAACAAAAGAAAACAGATTTTTTCAACTCATATTTCAAGTAACAACACTACCAGCGGTCGTTAACCCAAAAAAAAACTTCAAATCTTTTTATTTTATCGTCTTTAGGTATCGATACCCACGTCACAGTTTCGCTAGCTCATTTAATTTGACCCTGTATATTTACATAATATATAGCCTATGTCCATCTGGAATAATGTAAATAATGTTTATTATTTGAAATTTTCTTTAATCTTTCAAATGGTGTACAAAATTTATAAAATAGGAGCTATGGTTCCAGAGGTTACCCTCCATATACACACAAGCTCACAAAATTCGTTCTCTCTTTGTAATACATGATGAAATTGAATTCATGGGCATCCTTTATATGAACAAGTTTTACTACGGGACCAAACTTGAAATCGCATCAGCTGTTCCCTGCATTAATGTTTGCATAACTCATCAAAATGTAGGGAACAGCTGAATTTTTTCGCGATTTCAGGCTTGGTCCCGTTGTAAAAGTTGTTCATAATGATGAGTACCCCTTAGAACTTTTGTAACCATATTTATCTGCAAATAAATTTTTGACTTTGATTTAAAAGGGTGCCCAAGAATTCAATTTCGTCCTGGAGAAGATGGTCACTCAAAACTCAATGTAGAATACATAACAGTGAAGTACAGTAGGGACTGGTCGTCTCTTAGCTGCCACGGCTTATTTTTAATTTAGTTGTTTTTATGTTTTTATTACGGACGCTTTTAACGTGCACGTCTACATTGTTCTCACATGTATATTTTCAACATGAACGATGTAACCAATATTTTGTAAAAATATTTTGATTTAAAAGAGTTTCCGTGGAGTTTGTTGCCCGTTCTTCTCCATAGGAACCTACTACGCTTTGGAATGGGCAACTAGCTTCAACTTTCTGACTGACCGACCCCTTGACAATTCAAAACTGCCTGTAATTGGTTTATTTGAACTGAGTTTGATTATCTGAGATAATGAATTCAAGTATAGTTTTATACATTGTTCGCTAGTCTATCTTACATAATGACTGGCATAAATCTAGTTTGGTATAAAGTTTAGATTTCGATTTTATTATTTCATTGTTTTTTGTATAAAGTCTAAACTTTTCATATTACTACAAAACATAACTGTTTTTTTTTTCGCATAAAGTATCAAACAACTTTATTCGAATCCGACTTTATTCGAAACCCACTTTATGCGAAAGCTAACTTTATGTGAAAGTTCAGACTTTATACAAACAAATAATTTGGGCTAGTTACAGAAAGATACACATTAGTCTAGCTATTTACATTATAAGGGGGGTTCTTCACGGAGGCCCTCGCTATGTCTCGTGCGGCCCGCCATGTCCAGGATCGCTTTGGCTTCAGGGTTCACATCCAGCACGCTTACATCGCGTTCATCCTGGAAAAAGTTTTATTTTTATTGAATTTGTATAACAGATTTACACATGGTTTCTGGAAGGTGAATCAACAACGTGTCAAAATTTTATCCTATACTATTAAATGAGCAATATTTATTTATACATGTCCCAGAATTGAATGAATAACCGCTTAAGGGGTCATTGTACTCATCATTATGAACAACTGTTACTATGGGAGCAAACCTAAAATCGCGAAAAACAAGTCAGCTGGTCCGTACATTTATCTATATCATAACTCGTCAAAATGTAGGGAGCAGCAGATTTTTTTTTTCACGATATCAAGTTTTGACGGTAGTCAATTTTTTTCCTAATGAGTACAATAACCCCGTAGGCTGCGTTTCCACCAGAAATGAGCGAGTATGCGTAGCGAGGGATGTGTGTAAAACTAACGAATAAGAGCACTAGCTTAGCTCGAGCTATAAAATGAAGCGATGTTATTCGTTAGTTTTACACACATCCCTCGCTACGCATCCTCGCTTATTTCTAGTGGAAACGCAGCCTTAAGCGGTTGTGCATTCAATACTGGGATATGTTGTATACATATATTTGTAATCACGTTCTAGAAAACGGCTCTAACGATTTCGATGAAAGTTGCAATATGTGGGTTTTCGGGGGGCGAAAAATCGAACTGGCTAGGTCTCATGTCTGGGAAAATTCGTTTTCTCTATTTTCACCCGAGCAGAGCTCGGTCGACCAGGTACTGTCAAGTAATTTGATTGGCTGGTGTCGTTTCACAACCGATTTCTGAATTGATATTTAGAATTTGAGAAAAAGTCATACTCTACTTTAGTATGTTTATTAAATAAAAAGTTTTGTATTATTAAAATGTTCTTTGTACAAATTACAATTCAAACCTGAACTATAAACATAATTTTAGATAGGTCTAGTTTTTCAATAAATGAAGTGAAGTGAAAATTTTCACTTCGGTACAATTATTGAGAAACTGTACCTATCTAAAATTACATTTATAGTTCAGAATCGTACCATGCACATCTATCAACAATTGGACCAAAAAAACATTTTAAGAATGCAAAGCATTTTATTTAATAAACATACTTTTGCTTAAAAAAGTAATGATTTGACTACCCATTTGTAATAGCGTCCATAAGGTGAATGCGCAAAGGTAGCACGCGAAAATTATTTTTTTTTGCATTTTTTGAAATCTGCAGGTCAATGTCAGGTTGTATCATGATCAAAATATGATTCGCGACTGTAGCAAATATGTATTTACATAATTATAAACATAAAAATCATCAATACACAACTCTAAATTAGATCTGTTCTCTCTTTCTCTCTAAGTTTGATTTCCGAAATCATGACATTTTAGAACAAATCTAACGTAGAGTGATGTATTGATAATTTTTATGGTTATAATTATGTTAATACGTATTTATTGTAGTCGCGAATTATATTTTGATCAACATACAACCTGACACTGACCTACAAATTGCAAAAAAAAATAAGAAAATTTGAATTCCGCGGGCTACCATTGCGCATTCACCTTAAGTGAATTGACAATCTACTAGCTGCGCCCCGCGGTTTCACTCGAGGGGGTATGAAAAATAGATGTTAGCCGATTCTCAGACCTACTCAATATGCTCACAAAATTTCATGAGAATCGGTCAAGCCGTTTCGGAGGAGTACGGGAACGAACATTGTGACACGAGAATTTTATATATAAGATTGGGATACAAAGCGTATACGTATCTCTGAATACCTTAATTACCTAATTCTATAAAACTTTCTACGTACTACATTCGAATCTACCACAATTACTACTGATTTTTGATTGGAAAAAGGAATGGATTTAAGGACAAATGGAGATTTTTTTCCCAAAAATATCCTAAATTTTCTACTAGATAAAAAATTATTCTATAATGTCAAAAATGAATACATTCTTACTTCAATATTTTTTTCGCCAATGATCCAGATTGGTATCCGATATTGACACGTAATTCCAACATCTGACTCTTCTTGACTCAATTTTATGTACATGACTTCATGGCCTGACTTTCAGACTTCAAAGTCTAAGGGTAAGACGCACTGTGGTTTTACTTTGCTAACTAAAGTAAGCGTCGTATACGAAAACGAACATTATTTGTTTATAATTAATGTTCATATTCGTATGCAGCGCTTGCCCACGTTCGCTTATACGAACATGAACATTATAGGGATAAAAATAAAGTTCATATTCGTATGGAATCATTACTTTACGAAATAAAGACTAGTTAAAGTGTGATCTGTGAATCTTGCCCTCAGACTTCAAAAGCATAACTTTCTTACTTCACGGTCTAACTTTCTGACGACACAGTCTAACATTCTATCGTTCAAGCGTTCTTGTCCCTAAAGCCCATGCTTTGTGACGCCGTTTTTCCGCATAATTCTAAAAAGTTTCGGTCAGGCTGATGCGAGTCCAGCACACTTGTTTTACTATCGTGTGACGGTTCTTCAACTTTCTGTTATGAGGGAAAAGATAGGTTAGGATATGATATAGGATGCTAACTGACTCCAGGATGGGATTACTCAACTTCACTTCACTTCTTCTTACCTCTTGTCGCATAAATGGCCGTATTTTTTTATTGCGTCGAGGTAGAAGCTTGAATTTTTTAGAACTCCAAGTGACCACAGACCTACGTATTTGATATTAATTTAACTTGGATACCTCCACGCGTTCCTGAGAAAAAGGGTCTTGACAGACTGACAGCGAAGTGATCCTATAAGGGTTCCGTTTTTTCCTTTTAAGGTACTGAACCCTAAAAACACACCCACTTCGTCTAAGACTTGAACAGCTGGTGTCAACTATCACTCCTTAAGCCTTTGCACCCAGCTTCCAAACACCCTTATAATTTAGGCAGGCATATATTATTCTAAAATCATGTCCACTCACCGCATCCCGGTCACTGTCGGGTTTCTCCCCGACGCCCCAAACCTCCAGGCTCTTGATGTGGAAGGTAGGATCCTTGCTGAGCCGCTTGTACCCACGGTAGGTGCTGCAGGACTCGGCACAGGAGCCCTCGCCGAATGGGTTACCGTCCACCCAGATGCCACCGAAGTTGAACTGGCCGCCCATTATCTGGAAATAGGTTTGGTAGTTAGCTTCACTAATCCATACTTCCATCAATCCATTTTCCTAGCCTTTTCTCAACTATGTTGGGGTCGGCTTCCAGTCTAACCGGATGCAGCTGAATACAAGTTTTTTTCATGAAGCGACTGCCTATCTCACCTCCACAACCTAGTCACTGGGTAATACGATACCCCTTGGTAAGACTGGTTGTCAGACTTTCGGGCATCTGACGACCCGTAACGACTGTCAAAGATCCACGAATGACAGCCGGGACCAACGGCTTAACGTGCTTTCCGAGGCACGGAGGAGTTTCTAAAGTATGCAAACAGCTTGCATGTCGTGTGCCCTAACAACTTCTGATTGGTGAATGCTACTTGCATAGTTTTGTACCAGCTACAAGCATTTGTATTCCAGCCCTAACGCTTCTTCGTTACGTGAAGATTTCTACGAGTTCACTCCTACCGCAAGCCCCGTTAGAGAACTTCGTTCCAAAAAACCGGCCAAGTGCGTGTCGGACCACGCACAATGAAGGGTTTCGTAGTTGGGATGAATTATGCCAAGAACAAACTTAACATGGTAGTTGAAAATCATGTTCTCCCATACATTCCAACTGTAAATGTAAGTTTTTCTCACAACGTTACCCCTGTAATCTACAGGTAAAGAACTATGTACTGTATTTTTTTTTTTCAAAATTTTAGGTTCAGTAGTTTCGGAGATAAGGTAGGGGGGGGGGGGGGGAATGCTCAATTTTCGTCTAATTTCTTAAATTACTTTTTAACTATTTATTTTAAAATTATGACAAAAATATATTTGAGACCCTCATTTGAAAGCCCTTTCATTTGATATGCCACATGGTATAGTTTGCAATTATTATTTTTTTAATTTTCTTATTTACGCCCCAAAAGTGACCCCCATGTTCAAAATTCATTTATTTACTTTACCCGTCCGTGTTTGGGGCACAGAAGTTCATATGTGTACCAAATTTCAACTCCACCCGTCCATTAGATTCGGAGCAAATTGGCTGTGACAGACGGGAGACAGACAGACACACGAGTGATCCTATAAGGGTTCCGTTTTTTCCTTTTGAGGTACGAAACCCTAAAAAATAACTATACTCTTAATTTCAAGTAACTACAGCTGACGGGGTTAACAACCGCTGGTAAGTTACGTGAAATTATGAATTTAGAAAAGCATTTTTCTTTGTATTATCGTCAATAGATATCAAAACACATCCCATATGCAGAGTTTCGCTAGCTAATTTAATTTGACGCTGCATAAAAAAAGATAAGTTCTTCGTTAATCTATATATAAGGTGTAGCTATTCATACACAAAATCTCTTTCATTGTAGTGCCGCCGGGGTCGCGGGTTGTCCGAAAGAGATACCGTGGCCCTGGTACAGGCAACTGATGGAACACGGGTGGGTTTTAGTCAGTAAAAGTCTGACACGCTCTCCCGCTCCGCCCAGACCAGGAGAAGACATTTGATGATTTCCCATCCACAAAAAAAAAAAAAAAAAAAAAAAGTTGTCATTGAAGTCATCATTATGAACAACTTTTACTATGGGACCAAACCTGAAATCGCGAAAAACATTATTTTATTATTACATTTATTTATACCAACTCGTCAAAATGTAGGGAGCAGTTGTTTTTTTTTCGCGATTTCAGGTTTGGTCCCATAGTAAAAGTTGTTCATAATGATGAGTACCTACAATGACCCCTTAAGAGATTTCTTGTTTGAATAGATACACCTTATATAGTAATATACTCACCAACCCATTCGGCAGCGTCTTAGCATGGTTATTAATATACTGGTAGTGATTATTAAAGTTAGATGAAGGGTACACGCGCATCTTGGGTGCTAACGCGAAGAGGAACGATTCCTCAGTTCCCACAAAGTTGGGCCCGAAGGACCAGGACACGGCGGCGTAGCCACCGAAGATGTAGCCCGAGCTGTCCTCGATTATCAGCAGGGAGGGACCCTGGTCTATGATGCGGCCTGAAATGAGGGTTTTATATTAAAGTTAATATAGTTAATGTGCCTGAGGAGCTCGTGGCTAAGTAATAACAGCCACACGGGTCGATCCATCAAGTTAAGCTACGCTGCCGGGGTCGGTCCGTGGATGGGTGACCATCTTTACATACCGAGACTCCTCCGTGCCTCGGAAAGCACGTTAAGCCGTTGGTCCCGGCTGTCATTATTGGATCTTTGACAGTCGTTACGGGTCGTCAGAAGCCCGAAAGTTTGACAACCAATCTTACCAAGGGGTATCGTATTACCCAGTTAATGGGTTGTGGAGGTCAGATAGGTAGTCGTTCCATGTAAAATACTGGTATTCAGCTGCATCCGGTTAGACTGGAAGCCGACCCCAATATAGTTGGTAAAAGACTAGGTTGACTAGTATTGATTGATAGTTAATGTGCCTAGCCTTTTCCCAACTATGTGAATGACAGCTAGGACCAACGGCTTAACGTGCTTTCCGAAGTACGGAGAAGTATCGGTATGTAAAGATGGTCACCCATCCACGGACCAACCCCGGCAACCGTAGCTTAACCTGATGGATTGCGGCTGTTTTTACTTAGCCACGACTCACATGAGCTCCTCCTTTAATAATAGTAATCTTTAATAATAAATTAATATGACATGTTGCGCTGACCCCAATTAAATTGGGATAAAAACAGGAGAATAATTAATAGGAATCTTTAATAATTTTTTAATTTATTTATAAATTCAGAGCATTACTAATAATGTGTAATCTCTGAGTACTCGTAATCGAGTGTGCATTACAGGATAATGTATCTGTACAAGTTTTTATTTTGTAGAAGATAATTGTGACGTATCCTCTCGTTGGTAATCCTTAAATTAAATAAATAAGTATAGAAATAGGTTTACAACATGAAACGTCTGAAATGTCATTTATTTCGAAACAATTGTAATATAATAACAGCCAGGCCAACTATGATGCCACAACACAATACACATCTTTTAAAAACCTAGTTACTCAGTGTTGCCAACAGGTAAACACAAGCGGGGTCACCTGCGGTGTGGCCTTGGCTTTACAAACTTTGATAAATCGTCTTGCTACTCTCAGAGCCATTTAAAGCTTTGTTTACTGGCCGCTCACACGAGCGGGAACGCCGCAAAAAAACACTTTCACACTCAACCGACCGAACGATGACTTGTCAGAGAAAAAAAAAAATTTTTAATGTCATAGACGAGTCTGTCAGTGTTGACGTATCTTAAATCGTTCGGAAATAGATAACGCATCAAATTAAATGCATAGAATTCGATATTAGTACTTAATAGTGATGGAAAAACGTTAACAATAAAAAAAATTCTTGGTATAGAACTCACACCACGTACAATATAAGGTAAAATTATTCCACGGTCCCGATCCACACCACGCTCGCGTGAGCGATTGGTCTACATACCTGTCATAGTAGAGAATGACTCTCCGTGTATGTGCGACGAGAAGAGGAACCTCCACTTGCCCTGGTGTTGGTTGGGAATGTGATTGTTCAGCCACACTATGTGCGACAGGTCGATGAAGGCTGGGTAGTCGGGCATCGCTTCTAGACCTGAGGAAAAAATAGAGATCGAGATCTGCTTAAAGGGAAAGCGCTAGGATAGCCCGCGAAATTAAAATTTTCTTACTTTTTTTTTTGTAATTTGCATGTAGGTACGTTACGTTAGTACGTTGCGCAGGAAAACGTAACGCTTTTGAGTTAACGCTTGTATAAATTTCACTCCTCATAAAATATGAAAATCAATTCTTAAGGAATAAACTCTAAAAATAATTTGTTGTTTTGTTAAAAAGGCAGGGAAAAGTTGTAGAACATATATTTATACCAACTTGCTATTTTTAAAAATACCAGCAAAAATAACTCAGTGTGCTATCGTTGTGAAATTATTGAATTGTCCATTTTTATTTCATTACATGGTCGTAGTGTAAAGGGAAGATTTGGTCTCTTTTTCTTCATTAGTACACCCGTGCGAAGCCGGGGCGGGCAGCTAGTTTTTAATAAAATAAATGACGTGATGTCCCGGGGGTTAAGGGCGCCGCTTTGTCACGACATAGCCTGGATTTATAAAATGACGATCTGTCATGAAAATAGGCCTTTGCCATGCAGAGTCGTGTGACTAAAGCGGAACACGGAGCAGTTTGTTAATGATTACATACATACATAAACTCACGAATTCTTCCCATGGGGGCAGGCAGAAACTACAGAACGCCATCTGCTACGATCCTTACATAATCCTTTTGCCTCGCTTATGAGGTCACTATACAGGGTGAGATATTAACCATTTTTATCCTCTTAAGGCGTCATTGTACTCATCATTATGAACAACTTTTACTGTGGGACCAAACATGAAATCGCGAAAAAAAAATGAAAGGATAAAAACGATTAAAATTTCACCCTGTATTCATGTCGTCCTAGGGCGAATTTTGTTAGAACTTGCTGAGAGACCAGTCTGAAAGCTCATCATCACAAGAACATGCTGAGATGGTGTTCCTAACTTGTGAATAGGGATGACGACAAATTTTTTTTTTATCCGTTATTTATACATATTATCGTTATTTATACGGCTATCGCTGAAAACCAGCGCTGGGGCTCCGTTTCGCATGGGGTCGCGGCATTATGCTGAGCGGTAGCCGTTTTGCGTAGATGTGACGCATATTTTCCCCAAAACTTGCTTTTTACTTTGTTTATTTTATTTTGTTGTCCTTTGCGTCATGTTTACCGCAAATAAACGTATTTTCTTTCTTTCTTTCTTTCTATTATTAAAAAATATTGGAAACGTATTTTTTCTTTTTTTACGTAATCTAAAGATTACGGCGATACATTGAGTTAAAATGTGGCATGACGTCACTACTTGCTAGATTTTATACGTAGTTTGTTATAGTTGTGTCGTAGCGAGCCCCCACTCCCCAACTTTAATGCATTTTATTTAAGTAATTATTCATTAATATGATAAAGCAATAAATACGTGTCTAATATTTTTTTATTATCTGATTGACGGACTAAATAGCAGTTTTTTTATTTTACCCAGACATCATTCCTATTATCTGCATGTTTTACCTAGAGGCATGGGTAGCAGGGACGGCGCGACGTGAGCTACTGGCCCAGGACTCTCGTCCACAGCCTTGTTGTTGGTGCCGTACAGGTTCACGAACACCACCTCTGACATCTGGCTTAGGAGCGTGTTGAATTGGAGCCTGCGAAGTAAATAATATAAGGGCGACAATACACATGCCTGTTACTTGCAGAAAAGTATGTTTGAGTTAAGTTTTGAGTTGAGCTGCACGATTACTGACGAATGCGTCCACTGACTGGACAGGTCCACTCAGTCTGTGTGGTTCTTTCTTCAAAAGACCATTTCGGATACCAATCTACATGGTCTTCAAATGATCTGTTCATCATGTTCGTGAACGGGCGCCGTCAGTTGGGACTGGTCGTCTCTTAGCTGCCATGGCTTATTTTTAATTTTAATATTTAATTTAGTTGTTTTAGTTATTATCTTTTTATTACGGACGCTTTTTAACGTGCACGTCTTTCTACATTGTTCTCACATGTATATTTTCAACTTGAACGATGTAACCAATATTTTGTAAAAATATTATGATTTAAAAGAGTGTCCGTGGAGTTTCTTGCCCGTTCTTCTCCATAGGGATCTACTACGCTTTGGAATGGGCAACTAGCTTCATCTTTCTGACTGACCGACCCATTGACAATTCAAAAGTGCCTGTAATTGGTTTATTTGAAATAAATGCTTTGAGTTTGAGTTTGAGTTTCTGACTATAAAAGACTATGACTATGTCTGGACTTTAAAAGAGACTGTGACCTCTGAGTTTGTTTCAGCCTTTCTTCTCACAGTAATCAGAGAGGAAACGCCGACCACATCTAGTTTAAAAAAATATTAATGACGTGTAAAAGTTGTACAAACCTACTTACAGAAATAAATCATTTATCATTTATGCAAGTAGCTTGCATGTCGCGTGCCATAACAACTTCTGATTGGTGAATGTCACACCGGCATGCTAGCTACTTGCATAGTTTTGTACAAACTACAGGTATTCCCGCCCTAAATTCAAGACTGTGTTCCTCGAAAAGATGGCTGAGGTACAGTCAGCAACAAAAGTCAATTAACATTTGAGTTTTCTAAATCTTATTATTAAGAAAAATAATTCAGAAAAATCGGAACAGATGTAAATGTTAAAGAAAATTAACTCTCATCTAATAAATGAAATGCTAAAAAGCAGTTTAGCGTATAATTTTGTGTTAATTTAGATGATGTCAAAAAGTAGCAGTATTAACCGACTTCTGTTGCACATTCTTCCCCACATTTCCACCCAAGTTGTGATGCTTGTTTTCGACAAGTCATGAAAACTCCTAAGTTATTATACATGCGAAAGTTAGTTCTGCTGTAATATGAGGATTATCCCTGAGCCTTTCACTACTCACCATTTATAAAGCTGAGAGGCAGTGCACGCGTTGATAGTGACATCAGCGTCGCCCTCCACACTGGCCGCTAGAGCTTCGCCGAGCGCCTGAACGTGGGAAGCTCTGCCTTTGAATCCTTTGTCGATCCAGGTCTTAGCGCGCGGGGAACCTGAGGCTTTCAGCACCTTTATGTATGTTGAGGCTATGCTTTCGCAGTACTGTGGACAATGACGGAATATGTTTGTGCGAGCTTAGAAATGGGAAGAATTTTTCAAACAAAAATTATGTTTTTAACAATGTGCGTTGAGCGCATTACTTCAGGCATGGGCCGTTAAGCTACGGTTTCCTAGAAGAGCGGTGGCCGTTATGTGCATAACGGCCGCAGTGACGGCTGTCATGAAAATTATGGCAGCGGCAAAGATTTAAAATTAAATCGATTGGTTCGCCCTACCGCGTCATAATCTTCTATCTAGTCGCGTTTCTGTTTCGTTTTGACACCTCTGCTCTGACTCACAATGACGCTGACACTCTTTTTCGCGTGACTAAGTACGGTGAATGCAAATCTAGCGATTTAAATCTTTGGGCAGCGGGGTTTTACTTTACGGTGTCAAAAACGCTCTCTAGAGAAACACATCAACTTACTTTCATAAATAACTTTTCAGTGACGTCATTCTCCGGTAAATTGCGGACGCTATGTGGCGGTTACCGCTCTTCTAGGAAACCGTAGCTGTCAAAACCGTCAGGTTCTATACGTCATGTGTCGTAGTGCGAATAAACGATGACGCCTACTGACACGCATAGTTTGTTTGAGACAATAACGTCTCTAGAGTCTAGCAGCGGCTGCCGGCTGAGGCGTCTGTGCGCTTATTGAATAAAAGTTAAGTAAAAGTTTAATTTTTATTTCAATGAATTATGGCTAAGCAAAAATTAGGCATTCATTTGTATAGTCATAGTTCAGTCAGTCTATAACTAATTTAATAATTTTATTCAAGCAACAATATACTTACAAACTATGTTCGTAAAACATTAACACAGAAAAAAAATGTGACATCAGTGCTGCAAGGTGACAGGCCCAGCCGATACCTTGCAGCAGTGGCTCACAAACGCACAATCTAGCCTGCTAGCTACCATAGACTACAAACTACATATTAGGTACAATTCATACTACCACTATGAACTCAACTTCATACTATGAAGTGAGGGGGCTTGTGGCTAAGTAATAACAGCCGCACGTGTCGATCGGTCAGGTTGGCCTCTCCGTGCCTCAGAAAGTACGCCGTTGGTTCCGGCTGTCACTCGTGGATCTTTGACAGTTGTTACGGGTCTTCGGAAGCACGAAAGTATGACAACCAGTCTTACCATTTGTGGAGGTTAGATAGGCAGTCGCTCCATGTAAAATACTGGTATTCAGCTGCATCCGGTAAGACTGGAAGCCGACCCCAGCATTGTTGGGAAAAAGCTAGGCGGCAGATGATGATGATGAGTTTGGCTGGTCAATTCTTTATAACTGTCACCGTGAACACGTAGGTGAAGTGAGCTGACATTCCACCTGATGCTAGGGATTGACACTACTGACAACTCACTTTAAGGTCACTGCACCTAAGTTTTCACGGTGAGATTTTTACAGAATTAAGTTTTTCATGAAAATTCACGCTACCAGGTGGCACCACTTTGACAAGAGGTCTTCCATTTCGAGTTTCCGGCAATGAATATATACTAATATTATAAAGCGGAAAGATTTTTTTGTTTGTACCGAATCAGCTCCGAAACTACAGGCCCGATTTAAACCATTATTTCACCAATAGAAAGCTAAATTATCAGGAAGTAACATAGACTATAAAACATCACGCCAAAGCAAAAAAAAAAAAAATGGCAAAAGGAGCCGAGCAAAAATAAAATAAAAAAGGCAAAAAGAACACTAAGCGAAAACGAAGTAACGTGACACGAGGTATACGAAATATTACGAAGTCGCGGGCTGAAGCTAGTATGAAATAATATATGATGGCGTTCATCATTCGTTTCATTCAGTCACAACTAAAGAAAATATAGGCGGTTTGACACTTTTTACAGGTGCCCTGACAGGACCTGACGTCTCAATGCTGCCACCTAGTGAACGTCATTTCAGGAAACCCTCATAGACCGGCAGGTCGTCTTGACATACCTCTCGTAACAGCTGGTAGGGTAGTTCTACTGAATCGTTGTAAACCATGCCGAGACTGTTGTATACAACCATCATCCGCTCATCAGCAGTGCCTGAAACAGAGGGAAGATTTTTACAGATGTCTTCTGTAAACCGCCATCGCCATATAGCCATATGGGGAAGTTTCTGATATAATTTTACGTCTAAATACAACATTTCCCGGAATTAACGCACAACCTCTTAAGGGGTCATTGTACTCATCCATTATGAACAACTTTTACTATAGGACCAAACCTGAAATCGCGAAAAAAAATCAGCTATTCCCTACATATAAGTTCGCATAACTCATGAGGAGGAGCTCATGGCTAAGTAATAACAGCCGCACGGGTCGATCCATCAAGTTAAGCTACGCTTGCCGGGGTTGGTCAGTGGATGTGTGACCATCTTTACATAACGAGACTCCTCCGTGCCTCGGAAAGTACGTTAAGCCGTTGGTCCCGGCTGACATTCGTGTGTCTTTGACAGTCGTTACGGGTCGTCAGAAGCCCGAAAGTCTGACAACCAGTCTTACCAAGGGGTGTCGTGTTACCCAGTTACTAGGTTGTGGAGGTCAGATAGGCAGTCGCTCCATGTAAAATACTAGTATTCAGCTGCATCCGGTTAGATTGGAAGCCGACCCCAACATAATTGATTGAACTCGTCAAAATGTAGTGAACAGCTGATTTTTTTTTTCGCGATTTCAGGTATGTTCCCATAGTAAAAGTGTTCATAATAATGAGTACAATGACCCCTCAAGAGGTAAATTAAACTCACCTCTTACATTATAAACATACAACTCTGCGAATCTGTTGAAGTCGCAGGACGGATTCTTGTTCATTCCGAAGCCAAACAAGAAGTTAGTCAGGTACTGAGCAAGACGGGGGTCTATTTGAGGACCCCAAAACTTCTGCAAAAATTAAACAAAAATAAATAAATAAATGGTCAAAATGTATTTTGGTTAGAGACCTTGTAAATAAGGGGTTTATAGGAAACTATTTATGTATTAGTATTTATTCTTGTCTTGTATTTTGTCATTGTTTTTGAGCTTTTATGTTGTACCTGCCATAAACCCCATTAAAAAACCCCAAAACTTCTGCAAAAATTAAACAAAAAAAAAAAAAAAAAATTATTTTGGTTATTTAGAGACCTTGGAAATAAGGGGTTTATAGGAAACTATTTATGTATTAGTATTTATTCTTGTATTTTGTAATTATTTTCGAGCTATCTATCTATCGGCGACTACAGGCCACCGCAGCGGCCGACTGTTCCCACGGCCTGTCGGCCTGGCCTGGCGTGGCGCTGTCTGACCTGTGAGAAAGCGGGCCGTGGGACCGCGGCATAAGGGTGACTGGAAGAAAAAGCCTCAGGCGTTTAATTTGAATTTGGAATTCTAAATAGAATGAAAGATTCCCGACAGACGTTGCCCTGTCCAAATTTAATGTATGAGAAAATAAATTTTCTTCATATTTTTTTTATCATAGTTTATGTCCTGTTCTCAGACCTACTCACAAAATTTCATAAGAATCGGTCAAGCCGTTTCGGAGGAGTTTTGTTACAAACACTGTGACACGAGATTTTTTTTAAATTAGATGGCATTCATTTTGTAAATAATGTCATTATTGTTGCTAAAATAATGTCATTAATTTCGCAGAACCGCTAACCCGCGCAGCATGTTTGTCACAATGAAAGTGTTAAAGTAGAATAGGACGACAATAAATGAGATTAATCGGACGTCAGTTTTATCAACTAACAAGCTTCTGCCCGCGACTTCGTCCGCATAAAATTTTTTATTCCCCGACCCACCACAGACAGACAGACACACGATTGATCCTGTAATAAGGGTTCCATTTTTTCCTTTTGAGGTGCGGAATCCTAAAAAGAAACTCTTCAGCTTTATTATTAGTACACACTACTATTTTTTTATTAGTACAAAAAAAAAAATGGGGCTCTATCCGTACCCGTTACTGATTATATTTGTGTAGTTAAAAGTCACAAAAATTAAATCCCAAAATTGTCGACGAAAAGTGTCATAATTGTTAAATTCATAATTGAATCAATCATTCGGAAAATTTCTACTAGAAAATACTTCGCATAGTGCTTTTCCATGATTAATGAATACTACTATGTAGCCTGTACAATATTTCCATAAACTGAGTGACATTTTGGGATATAAACAAACGCTAATAACTTTGCTGTTTATGAATATTATTTATTGAGACTTTACAGATATAATAACAAGACCTTCTCTAATAAGCGCTTTAAGTATTTGTACTAATTAAAAATTAATAGTGTATATTGTCACGGGTTGCCTCTAAAAAGCCTAAATTAATCTAATTAGCTATAGGATCACTTAACGGCACGCTCCACAGCTGAAACCATTCACCACGCCTTCGCAATCCACTCCACATCACCACGGACTGTTTGTTATTCTATTAGCAATGCCATCGTGACGATCGTAAACATTTACAAACAGGGCTATGAAACGTTTGGACTATACCCACTTACAGTAATGTATGCTCCAAAATAAAAGAGTAGAATCCTAAGTCCTCGAAACGATCACCAATTTCTTTTGTAGTGTTGTCAATCGCTTCAATTGCATTTGGTAGACGAACAATTTGAGCATCAACGTGTATTAATCACGTAAAAATTCACAATTACAATTCATCGTTTCGGGAACCCTTAAGATATCCTCGTCCGGATGGACAATCAACTTTTCGTCAAAATACCGCACTCTCCTCCATATTTTTTAGGTTACGGAAGGCTAGGTAAGCAATTAGGTTTGTCTGTAAGGGTTTGTCTGTCTCGTTCAGGGTGTAAGGTGTGTACCTACAAGACTTACTGGTTTTTTTTTTTATTAGATAGCATACGCATAGTATAGTATAATCAGAATACATAATATATTAACTTTCCCTCTATCGTAATCTAACACGCAGGCGCAGTGCGGGTTGGTCACAAATATAGATTATCTGTGGGGTTGGTAAATAGAATGATAGAGCATTCGTCCATGCTCAAATTGTATTTTTTATTTCATCTTTTTACCGATCGCGGATCGCGATATTTTAAAACGAAACTGACCGAGAAATTCGTGTGGGACTGACTTTATAACATTCCGCCAAAAACCAGCTTTTATTGAAAATAAACAAATTCTTCAAATAGTCCATTGATGCAGTCAATGTTAACTTTATTGTCTATTGTACCAATATTACTAGGTTCAAAGAAAGTGATTGAAAGGTGCAGAAACGGATATCATTGAATGATTCACATTTTTAGTTTAAATTTACACCATCCAATTTTGGCTGCATAAGGCCTCTGCCTCGAATTTCGCGGGCAGCGGGGCGGCGGCGGCGGCGGCGCGTCTCGCATTGTCCCGCGCCGCTGTTTTGGAGGGCCGGTCCATTTGTTTTTACGCATAAAATCCTGCCGCTCCCGCGCCGCCGCCGCTGCCGCCCCGCTGCCCGCAAAATTCGAGGCAGAGGCCTAAGGCACCTGTCCCACCGCTGGCGATTAAGGCGCGGTATTAGCTTGTATTCACAAAAATTGGTTTCTTGGATTGTCGAGTACGACGTAACGCAATAAAACTATCCGACGCAAAAAATGTATTTTTTGTCGGATAGCTTTATTGCGTTACGTCGTTCTCTGTCCACTGTAGTGGACAGATAAGGGTTTAACCGAATAGAATAGTAAAATAGTTTGATATTCCCATTAAAAATTTGAAAGTGATTTGCGTCGAACATCTCTGTATTTTCAGCGATAACGACATTCTTTTTTTAAAGAATTTAATAGAATTAGCATTTTTTTAAACTTTAACCGGACAATTATTTAATTTAATGTGTATATTCTGAATAATCTAAAGAAAACCCGGAAAATAAATGCACATTCGTTAGTCACATCTCGTTAAAACAAATATTATTTTCAATTTTAAACCTTATATCAAGCCAGCTAATAGACGCGGTTGTGGGCCGTTTAAAATCGTAGTCAGTCCGAGAAGCGAGTAGAGCTAGCAACTAAAAACTATACATGGCGAGCAACGACTAGCGAGTGCACGACGGCGACGAGCGGCGCGGGATTACTCGCTGGTATGCGTATGTACCAAGCGTTCGACTCTCAGCTAGTGTTCTGCCCGCCAAGCGAGCGTGGCTGAGCGAGTACTCTGTTTGATCTCTTGTAGCTGCGACAAACAAATGCTCGCTGGTGGTGTGAACAGTCAGCGATCAACTAATCTCTTTTACTTCACGGGACCTACAATCTTTTGTACGTTTCTTGAGAAAATCGTTTACAGCTAGTCGCTTCCTCGTCGGCGCCAGCAGTAGGACAGATGCCTTAATTCAAATTGAAAAGTAAAATTGAAACCGTTTTCTCCATCGATACTTTCAGCAAAATCCGGTGCGAATCAATCAAGACATAGCAGACTTTTAACAAACATAAACATTCAAAATTCCTCAAATCTTAGTGTATGAGTAAAGCTCCATGTACACGGTGCATGATTCTGGAATGTTCGAGAGCAATAATTTAAATAATTGAACGTGTTTTAATTCTCGTATGAACGCGTTCGCGAACAAATATGTGCAGATCGTGAATATTTCAACGCGAGCCACTCGGTAACCGCTCGCGAACATGTCTAAAGGTGTCCGTAATACTTTCCTCGCAAACGGCACCGTTCAGTGCGCGTGCGCAGGTGTGGACCCACCTGGTTTTATTCCTCACGATTTCGCATACCGAAACTTCTAATTAGGTACCAAAAGCTATTTCGGTGGCGCAACAAAATACGTTTTACTGCTTTGGCTGTTTGGCAAGACTGAAATGTATTCGAGCATTCACCTTCGTAACATAAATAATGTTACGGTTATGAAACCTGAGTTTTTGGAAGAGAAAAGCCAACCCCTAGGTTTCACAAAGGACCACACAATGGGATTGACCATAGATAACTATTAAACATCATCGTCATCTGTCTAGCCTTTTCCCAACTATGTTGTGGTCGGCTTCCAGTCTAACCGGATGCAGCTGAATACCAGTACCTACTTTACATGGAGCGACTGTCCATCTGACTTCCACAAGCCACAACCCAGTTACTGGGTAACACGAATTAAGGCGCTACTCAAGCAGGGACACCGTAAAACGCCCACTTTTTCGTCGCTCAGTTAGCCGTTTTGTGACTGTGTGTGGTGGGACACTTGCGTAGTCAAGCTTATAAAGAAGACTTATACAAAGATATCTTATAGAAATAATCTAGCACCTTGAAAAAAAAAAAACGGTCAAGAGCGAGTCGGACTCGCGTACCGAGGGTTCAGTTCCGATTTCTGGAAAGTGTGCATTTAGAGACATCGTTTTATTTTTCATGTAATCTTTACGTAAACTTCTATCATATAGAATAATTTCTGATTTTTCTCTATGCAAACTTCAGGGGAGGGGGGGAGGAATGGTATTTTTTTAATTTTTCATCAAAAGTCGAAAAATATGCAGCTTAAAAAAATTTAAAAAAAATGTTTGAGAATGCGCAAACAGCGCTCTTTCATAATAGGTCGGGGAAAAAGTTCCTTCGCATTTTTTAAGAAAATTCAAAACATTTTTTAATATACATTATTTACATTTATCTAAAGTATGTAGGTACCATTTTGTTTGATAACTTTTTGCCATCTTGTAGGTAGGGACATGATCCCATTGCTATAGAAATTTTGGGACTTCTGATCAAAATACCGCGACAAGTGGTTTTGGCAGTCCTCTCGTGATGTTAACCTGACACTGCCTAAAGAATTCTGAAGAGACCGAAACAGGTGGAAATCTGAAGGTGCAAAGTCAGGACTATACGGCGGATGCATTAACACCTCCCAGCCAAACTCTCTTAGTTTTTGCTGAGTGGCTAAAGATGTGTGAGGTCTAGCGTTATCATGATGAAAAACCACACCCCTTCTGTTGATTAATTCCGGCCGCTTTCTCTCAACTTCTTGCTTTAATCTCATCAGTTGTTCGCAGTAGAGTTCAGAATCGATGGTCCTGCCCGATGGTAAACAGCTCATAATGAATAATGCCCTTCCAATCCCACCACACACACAGCATCACCTTGTTGCGAGTTAACACGGGTTTCGCCACAGTCTGTGAAACCTGACCGGCCTTTGACCACGACCTTTTTCGCACGTTCTTGTCGTACGTGATCCTCTTTTCATCACCAGTTATCAGCTTCTTCAAAAATGATTCGGTTTCACTATGTCGTAATAAAGAATCACAAATGAGTACACGGTTCATTAGGTTTCTTTCAGTGAGCTCGTGAGGTACCCAAATATCGAGCTTTTTTGTGTACCCAGTTTTTTTCAAATGCGCCAAAACTGTTTTGTGGTCAATTCCCAGTTCTTCAGCTACGTCGTAACTACTGATATACCGATCTTGCTCCACTTTTTCAAAAATTGCATCCATTTTATCCGTAATAGGGCGACCAGAGCGACGTGCATCTTTGACATCAAAATTTCCGGATTGAAAACGCTTAAACCAAAGGCCAATGCGTAAAATTGGTGCCTTTTGTTTTTTTGGCGGCAGTCGATCGGATATCAAAAAAGGGATGCAGAATAATATAAGAAATGAACTATTGTATGGGGTCTTATATCATAAACTCAGTCCGAACTGAGCTATGGGTGTTTAAAGAAAAAAAAAACTTTTTATAAATAATTCTATAATTAGAACTGCAGTTAGTTTTATCGTTATGTGTTATATCTAAATCAGAATTCTAACTTCAAAACGACGCGCTGCTGTCCTTCCTGTGCACTTTCACTGACACCAACACCGGGCGGCACTGCCATTGGCTAGAACAATAGCCAGTCACTGTTAAAGAATTTTTTACCTGCGCAAGAGCCGGTTTATGGTCTTTTGTTCAGACATTGGCAAACAAATCACTCACTGTTTTACCTTCGTGGCTTAAGTGTGTTTTTTTAGAGTTTCTCGTGGTGATTTTATAGAAGACTTGGCTTAATAATCTGGACTTGGCAAACGCTTCTTTAATTGGATAACCTGTGCTTGACATACTCGGACTGTGATTGTGCTTTACGTGTTGGATTCGTTGTTGTGATAATATGGCAGACTTGGGACTTTGTTTGTTGTGCCAACGCACTTTAAATCGGAGTAATAATCACCGGAGACCATCAATGCCATTAACTGCTGAATTAGTTCAAGCACATCCTTCCTTGATGCAGTATCTCAGCAATGTTGGAAATATAACAGATGTAAGTTGTTCACCAGGATATAATTAACGAAGAATATATATTTTTTTTAATGTGTCTGTTCAACTGTTTGTTTATCTTTCCTTTACTTTGCAACACTCGCAACGGATTGACATCATATTTTAGATAGTAGGAGAATTAGAAAGTAAAATAGACTACACATTATCCCGGCAGAAAATATATTTCCCCTGAGAAGTGTGTACTTTCTGTATCTAACTTAACTTGCGGGCGGACTGACGTAGCCCCGGATATATAATAGCCGATCATTATTATGAAAGAATATCTTATACATACATTAGGCTAAACTCATCTTGATTTTGGTATTTTTCTTTTATTTCTAGCATTCTCCAGTCACGATACTACCTGTAGAGAAAACGGTTTCTTAGGCTTAGTGACGATTTTCATTTCACTAATTGTAGTTCATTTTGTTTCTAGTTTGGTGTCGGGGATCGGATTTGCAGACCATGCTTACAACGAGCTGACCGTTACGTGCCAGCGGAACCAAACGTATTGGAGGAACCAGCGGAACAAAACATTTTGCAACAACCAGCGGAACCAAATGTTCTGGAACAACCAGCGGAACCAAATGTTCTGGAACAACCAGCGGATCCACAAATCTTGGAACCAGCAGCGCAACCAAACGTTGTAGAACAGCCAGCTGCAGTGGTTCAAGGACAACGCCATTTTCCTTTCCCCGGTTATCACCGAGCACCTTTGAATACCAGGGTTTGCATTTTTGCGATGTGTGAAAATCGACATTTACAACGGATTGACAAGTCTTTAAGAGCTGCTATTCTTAAAGAGAAGAAATTCTTTATACCTTTTGGCTCTCGTGTATGTGAAGAACATAGAAATGATAGTGCTTGGCAAGACGTCGAACGGAGTATACGCCACGTATATAATATGTTTTCTCCAAAACAATTAATGGACATGGTGAGACTATTACAGTCGCATCGTTCACATTTAAACTTTGAACAGCTGTCTTCAATCAATGACAGCATTTTCCACTACTATATTGGGTTTTCAAAGACTCAATTCCAAGAAATGCTGCAAAGTACACCTTCAATTGCTGAAAATAACACAAGAAGGCCAGCTACAGCCTTGGCAACGGTGCTGGTGAAACTTCACACTGGTGATTCTAAACAAAGAGTGTGCAGCCTTTTAAGAATGTCCCGATCTACATTTGAGAGAACGATGACAAATGTAAGAGAATGCTTGAAGCGAGATTTTATTCCAAGACATCTTGGGTACGATCATTTATCTCGCGATGAAATGATTTCAAGGTGTTTAGCGATACCCAATGCTTTATTTGGAAACAATTACGAAAGAGCTATTACAATACACGATGCGACATACATGTACCTCCAAAGAAGTACCAATTATTATTTCCAGAGAAAGTCATATAGCCTGCATAAGTGGCGTAACCTTTATAAGCCATATTTAATAGTATGCCCTGATGGACACATAGTAGATGTTTATGGGCCTTATGATGCAACGACATCTGATTCAGTTATACTGAATAGAATATTAGAAAGCCGAGATGATCCATTTCATTGGGTTTTTAGACCTAATGATGTTTTGATTTTGGATCGAGGGTTTAGAGATTCGATTGAACCGTTAAAATCATATGGTTATTGTCCAAAAATGCCCATTACAAAAAGCAGCACTGACACACAGCTTACGACCCTAGAAGCAAACGAATCCCGGAAAGTAACGATGTGTCGCTGGGTCGTTGAAACAATAAATGGCAGGCTAAAGAACCAGTTTAAGCAATTAAGGCACACAAATAATAACCGAGCAATGACACATCTCTTTGATGAAATCAAGATTGCGTGTGCTATACTCAATGCGTTTGGTCGACCTCTGACTGATCACAGGTTAGTGACTGATATATTAAGTGAGATACACCAAAGGTCCGCCATGGAGAACCATCTCAGCAGTTATGTAATTGCGAGTAATCTAAATGCTCGCAGAGCTATATTCCGTACAATAACCGCAGAAAACTTGGAACTAGATAGTTTTCCAACTCTTAACACAGATGACCTTATTTTATATGCTCTTGGTACTTACCAGATAAAACAAGCTCGAAGCTATTATGGCGAGCATACAAAGCAAAATGGTCAATATCACATAGAAGTATACCGAGAAGTTAACACGCAAAATATAACTCAATACGGAATAGTAGCTGCCAATCCTGTGCTAGTAAGAGGAAGAATTCAGTCCAGACATCGGCAGGCTCGGATATATTATGTTTATATACTGTATGAAGAAAATGCGCATGGAAGAGAAGCCATAATAGGCCACTACTGTAGCTGTATTGTGGGAAAAAGAACCCTCGGCTGCTGTTCTCACGCGATGGCTATTGTCTGGTACTTAGGATGGGGCAGACATCAACCTAATCTTAGTCCCCCAGCACTATTTTTAGACAGTATAATTGTGAGACACGACATCGAAAATGAGGCTGATGATCCTAGCGATGATGATGTCTAAATGTGATTTGTCATTTTTTTAAATAAAAAGTTCACCATATGGCCAGTTTTATTGTTTCTACTACAATCTGCCTAGCTCACCAATACATAAATAAATAACAAAAAATAAATGAAAAAACCAATAAAAAAAATGTAAACATGTTTTTGAAGATCTATGTAGTACCTAAATAGTGAATATCTCTTGGGAACGTAAAAATATGCTTTGTAACAAGAACTATTCTATATCACATGAAAATATTACATAATCTTTAAACTGATATAACTCAGTCCAGACTGAGTTTTCGATCTAAGACCCCATACAATAATACATTCATAATATTATTCTGCACCGTTTTTTTCATATTTGATCGGCTGCCGCCAAAAATACAAAACGCACCAGTCTTCATAGTAATTTGGTCATTGTCTTTTGTGCTACTCTCACAGACACTGCACTGGGTCTATAAACATTGCAAATTTTTTTCGCGGCTTGTGTTGCATTTTTACCTTTTTTGTAGTAAAATTTTAAAATGTATCGAATTTCTTCATTAGATTCACTCATCTTGACAGTACAAAAAATAAATGAAAATCACTCATTTTCTTAATTTGAATTTGGAATTATGGTCTTTAAAATTTTAACTTTCAATGATACCAAAACCAGCCAGATACAAATAGTATAGCCAAAGAGATTTTATTTTAAGTTCATACATACTATAATGCGAAAAGACTTTTTCCCCAACCTAATATGATACCCCACATGCCCTAGTAGCTCGACTTTGAATTTTCAAGACCCCTTTCAGTCCCAATTGCAACAAAAAAAAAAAGTTTTATTTCTTTCTTATTTGCAAAATAGTTGGGCAAACGTCATCTAAAACTGTTCTAAATTTTAAGTTGATAGCATTAGTAGTTCTTGAGATATCCAGCTGTGGCAGACAGACAGACTGAGTCGCACCATAAGGGTTCCTTTTTACCATTTTGCTACGGAACCCTAAAAATCGCAAGGAAGAACATTCTCGAAATCCTAACCAATTATTATAAATGCGAAAGTAAGTTTGTTTGTTACATTTTCACGCCTAAACCACTGAACCGATTATCCTGAAATGTAGCATATACGTTGTCAGGTGTACAGAAACGGACATAGGGCACCTTTCATCCCGAAAGAAAGTACTGTTCCCGAAGAAAACAATAACGTTCTTATGATAATAGATGGCGCCACGTGTCTTTCGAATCATGATTGAGTTATACAAGCCGAGTACAACCCGAATTGATCGTCAAATTCTAAACGCCAGCGAAGCCGCGACAACTGTAATTTTTTAAAACAATATTTTTTTTGCTAAAAAAAATAGAAATGTAATCAACTAACGAAATATGTCAAATAGTTTTAACTTGTGTAAGTATTTTTTTTTTAATCAAATTAAAATGGCGAAAAAACTTTCATATTGGCGTACACGAGCTTCAAATAAATCAAACGCAGCGCCATTTTCAATCGTATTTGATGTCCGCTTCTTACCGCACCTTACACGATACCCCTCGGAAAGACAGTATGTCAGACTTTCGGACTTCTGACTACCCGTAACGACTGTCTACGAATGACATCCACTCTGAACTCCTCAAATGTAAACCTGTACAGTCAGCCGCAATTTCAAATGATCGTCCGGTTGAATAATGTACTACCACGTTAATACCTAAAAGTATGTAAAGATATAGATAAAGATGGCGCATAGGTACATTTATAACTCAGTCATAAAAGAATATCGGCGGGTCAGGCTTGCTTTCATGTAAAATTTTATGTGCTTTTTATTGGGGCTTGTAAGGCAAATATAATTTAATAGTTTTCCACAGTTTTTAGGGTTCCATATGCAAAGCGTGCCAAACGGAACCCTATTACTAAGCCTCCGCTGTCCGTTCATCTGTCTGTCAGTGGGATTTATCTCATAAACCCCGCCGTTGCCGCTATAAGAAAAAATAATAAAAATAAAATAAAGTTAAAATTAAAGGGGTTTCTTCCCATACAAGAAACGTGTTTTTCAAAATATGTATTGTTAAGTATTTTCGATGGTACGGAACCATTCGTGTACGAGTCCGACTCGCACTTGGCCGGTTTTTCAATAAGCTTATAGGATGCTCTATGAAAATCATTTGCGTAGAGGGCATCTTCTTCCCCTCTGCGGCAAACCGCCGAAAATAGAAACCATTAGGTACTGTAAGTACACGAACCTCACAGGGGGATATCAAACTACAATTAAAGAGGTAGGGAGGTAAAGAGGGATAATTATATTTTCTAATCCTCAACAATAGTTATCTAAGTTGAAACTACAAAGTAAAAAATTACTTTAATTTCGGAAGTCGGTGGCAAAAAACGAAAATACATATAACCAGACACCGAGTTCCGAAATTAAAGTCATTTTTCCCTTTGTAGTTGTGGTACCTACCCCACACAAATTCTAATACCATTACCTACAAAACAAACTAGAACATCATCCATACAAAAGTGGGGAAAAAATTCGTATTATTGAAGCTAACTCAAAAACTATCCAAGCAAAGTTAATAAATTTTATATGGGACCAACTTTGAGGTAAGTATACCCTCTCGAATAAAACAATTTTTTTTCAAATCGGACGACTCTGTAAAAAGTTATGCGTGGTCAAACATAAAAAAAAAAAATTAAAAAACGCGTCAAATTGAGAACCTCCTCCTTTTTTTTCGTCGGTTAAAAATATGCACGCACTGCCTGCTATCGCTTCCCTAGCTAGAATGTGACACCACCTTTAAATAAATCTAGAACGGCTTTTATTCAAAAGTAATTCAATGTTTGAGCGGGAGAATATCAGCCTGTATCATAATAAGGTTGACTATTGCATCAAACCTCTAAAGTACCTACCTAATGACCAAAAATTCCAATCTGGGCATCAATTCCGGGCTCGAGCTAGATATCACGACCATGGAGATAAATCTCTGTTTCAAATCTCCGCATCAATGTCCGGTTCAAATCTCGATACTATCAAAAAACCGTATTCTGGTAGACCATGGAGAAAGATTTACAACGGAGAAAATAATCTCTTCTAAGAGACGTTCCATTTTTATCGATTCACTTTGATTATAATCGATTACGCCACGTTTTTCTTTTTTTTAGTAATAATGACGTATGTTTAATTTATCAAATCAAAGCAAACACATTATAAAAGATTATTTTAATATAATATTGTGTTTCTATAACTGTGTTTTTCTGAAAATAGTAATTGCAAAGTAGCGTGATCCGAAACGCATTTCGCATGATTTGTGTTTGTGTCCTTTTTCTGACGTATAGTGCTACTTTGTGTTGCTGTTGTTCAAACCAAGTTCATACACGTACGACTTTTATAACAGCGCTGTCGCACGTACACTGCCACTAACTTATCTGTGAAATGGCGAAAATTGGAACTACGGCCATCATGTTGAAATGTCATTCGATTGTGTCGACGCATTGACGACGACGTGTCTCTTTCAGTTCACAGATAAGTTGGTAGGACTGTATCTTGCGTGACTGTCTGACTGACTGGCTGTCACTCACTGTCGTGATAATCTTATATATAAAATTCTCGTGTCACAATGTTCGTTCCCGTACTCCTCCGAAACGGCTTGACCGATTCTCATGAAATTTTGTGAGCATATTGAGTAGGTCTGACAATCGGCTAACATCTATTTTTTATCCCGGTCTACGCGGGTGAAACCGCGGGGCGCAGCTAGTTAGCTTATAAAAAGTGCCGGAGAATTTACAAAAAGGTTCCCCAAACTTTTGCATTTGTGAATATGGAACCGCGCTCGGAAAAGCAGAGACTCCTTTGAGAGGCGAAAATTCTTTTTGAATTCTGCATCACTCGTCTCAAACGGTTCGACTCGCCATGGAGCTCGAGTTGGAGGTGCAGCAACAGCAGCTTCAGCTTCATCCACAAGCTCTAGGATAAAATTAGCGATGAATTCATCCATAATAACAGTTTAACAAATCGTCGTTATGTAAATTTTACGTTAATTTGTTTGATAATGTAAATTTTGACTGTTGTTCCAACGGAGATTTCCTTACCATACCTTCCGTACCTTACGACCAGCCGTAATATCTCGCTGGTTAGCGATCGAAAAATTTATGAATGGAGATCGTTAGAACTTAGAATAGCAATTTTTCGTTTTCGACCGAGATAAGCGGTTTCTCGACTGATATTTCGACCATGGAGATAACTTCCATGCCACCGGAATTGATGCCCTGCTCGCAAAAATAAACCGATCAATCAGGCGCTCATACATTCTCATTATATTTTTCTCACAATATTTAAGGTCAGCCTCCGATATTTATGGTCGATGCATGGTTTGCTTCAAGCAGTCTATGGTTATACTGACCATTGTTTAGATTTGCGGCCACGCAGAACGCGTTTCATAGAGAGTGAGCGATCGGTAGGACGGTAACGTAGTGTTTCAATCATGTTTTGTTTATTAGGTGTTAAATTGGCGTGTAAAGTAGTGACTCTGACGTCTCCGCATTAAATGGATAATTGAATCATCTCTAGGAGCTCATGGCTAAGTAATAACAGCCGCACGGGTCGATCAACCAGGTTAAGCTACGCTTTACATACCGAGACTCCCCCGTGCCTCGGAAAGCACGTTAAGCCGTTGGTCCCGGCTGTCATTCGTGGATCTTTGCAGTCGTTACGGGTCGTCAGAAGCCCGAAATACTGAAAACCAGTCTTACTTAATTTCCGAAATCAGACCAATCCGCAGGAAATCTAACTTAGAAAGATGTATTGATTATTTTTGTAGTTAAAATTATGTAAATACTTAATGTTTATTGTCGCGTATCATATTTTAATCAAGATACAACCTGACACTGACCTGCAAATTGCAGAAAACGCAAGGAAATTTGAATTTCGCGGGCTACCCCATCGCATCCCCCTTAAAGTAAGAAGACGTTTAGATGTCAAAAGTGTGTGATTAAACTGTCGCTTATCATTAGGTCAGTTTTTATATAAACCCTTTATCGCTCCGCTACCCAACCCGCCAACTTCACAGCTCCACAAACACCTACAAGATTCCTCCACATTGTCCGACTTATAAACACTATGACGTTCATCGGTGACGGTGGGTATTCGATCAGCGTCTGGCTGTCCAGATTTATCGCATCATTCCCTACCAATCACGAGGTGTTTATACGTTTAGTGAGGCGAATAATTTGGGAACAAAAACGAGTCAAACTCCCTTGCCTTGAATCAATCTGCCTAACCTTTTCCCAACTATGTTGGAGTCGGCGTCCAGTCTAACCGAATGCAGCTCAGTATCAGTATTTTACATGGAGCGACTGCCTATCTGACCCCCTTTGGTAATACCGGTTGTCAAACTTTCGGGCTTCTAACGACCCGTAACGACTGTCAAAGATCCACGAATGACAGCCGGGACCAACGGCTTAACGTGCTTTCCGAGGCACGGAGGAGTCTCGGTGTATAAATATGGTATATCCACGGGCCAACCCCGGCAAGCGCAGCTTAACCTGATGGATCGACCCTTGCGGCTTTTATTACTTAGCCACGAGCTCCTCCTACGCCGAGCTTATAAAACCTAGACCACATTAGCTGATTGCCGACGGATATAGATCGATGCCGGCGTTTAAGTTACGCCCTACAGTGCTATCACTATTAATGTAATTACTAAAAAGACACCGTAGGAGTCTATTGTGGCAGTAAAACCTTATTTGTGTAGTTAAAAGTTAGTAGCACTAGTGTAATCACAGAACAGATAAGAGCATCATACGCTGTCCCAGTAAGATCGCGATTATTGGCCGGTAAAATAAATTCTGACATTTGTGCGTCTACACACATGTGCGGCGCGCCTGCCCCGCCCACAAGGCCCTTCTAACCTCTTTATCTGTTCTGTGAGTGTAATAGTAGCTGAGAATGGTAAGAGGGATGTGTGGTGTTACGCGAATGGATAGAATAAGAAATGAGTACATAAGAGGAAGTCTGTATGAGGCACCGGTGACTGAAAAGTTGTGCGGAAATCGGTTGTCATGGTATGGGCATGTGATGCGGACGAGTGAGGAAAATGTCATCAGGAAAGTTTTGAGTATGAATGTGGGTGGCTATATGAGTAGGGGAAAACCAAAGAAACGATGGATGGACCGTAAATATGATATGGCAAGTAAGGGAGTGATTACCGAGATGACGACTAATAGAGAAGTATGGAAGAAAAGGACATGTTGCGCCGACTCCAAATAAATTAGCTTATGGGCAGGAGAATGATGATCTTGGTAGCACTAGACGATTAGTTATCATAAAAAGTTTAAAACTGAAACCCGACTACTGAAAAATCACGCTCTAAAAAGTAGTTAGTTCTTGTTTCATACTTTTTAGAGCGTGATTTTTCAGTAGTCGGGTTTTAGTTTTTAAACTTACTTTTTATTTAAATTATTTTGGGGTTATAATTTCGCTTAGGTTAAAGCCAATTTACATTTTTAAAGAAGAATATATTATTATATAATTATGTATTTTGAGTAGGTTTGGAGAGAAAATATGTTTGGCTCACATCGATGAGGCGTAATTTTAGAAATTATTCCCAATTATCGGGTGCATGCAAGCAAAGCCGCGAGCAATTGCTAACAATATATATATTTGAAATGTGCTAATTAAGGCCTTTCATTTGATACTCAACACGGCATCAATATTTTTTTTTAGTTCATGACTTTATGTCCTCTAGAGGGCGCCATATTCAATTTAATGTGACGTCACATAGCCTATAACCAGCGGACGATCAAGACGCTTCCAACGATACCTCATTTATCAAATTATGATAAATACTTAGTTTAGAAGTTATGAGGGAACAGATGAACGTACATACATACCAGTCAAAATCATAACCCTCCTTTTTGCTTCGCCGTAGTCGGGTAAAAATGACAGTCGACAGTATGAAATGGCTTTATCACAGCAAGTTTGCGGTTCAATTTGCTATACAATTAACTTCACTGGCTGCAATTCCTATTCTGCTTATTACACGGTTGAGAATTTCATCAAAAAACACGCTTTTGTAAAAAAGCATTGTTATGCTTATGATCTAGTTCTTTGTTGATCGATGCCAAAAAATAGCGCTATTAATAAAAATGACTTTTTTGTTTTCCAGATAATTGCATTAGTCCGTTCTATTTATGGAGCAGTGGTGGCCCAGTGGTAACGGTCGCGACTTACGAGTTGTTGGTCGTAGGTTCGAACCCAGGCAGGCGCTTTACTTTGTGTAAATTATTTCATCACCACTGCTCTCAAAACGGTGAAGAAAAACATCGTGAGGAAACCGGCATGTCCTAGAATCAAAAATTCGAAGACTTGTGACATCTACCAACCCGCACTGGGCCCGCGTGGTGGATTACGGCCCACTCCCTCTCACAGAGAGGAAGCCTGTGTCCCAGCAGTGGGAACTTTATAGGCTGATTATGTTCTATTTACAGATCGCAATCATCCTCCTTAAAAATCGAAATTCTCATTGACGATAACTTTCCTGTGACCGTTACAAAAAGATGAACTGTTCTTTTTTAGGGTTCCATACCTCAAAACGTAAAAACGGAACCCTTACCTATAGGATCACTCGTGTCTGCCTGACTATCGTGTCTGTCCGTCTAGCCGTCTGTCACAGCCAATTTGCTCCGAATCTATTGGACCGATCAAGTTGTTTGGTACACATATGAATTTCTGTGACCCAAACACGGACGTGTAACGTAAATAAATGAATTTTGAATATAGGGGTCACTTTTGGTAGGCAAATAAGAAAATTAAAAAAAAAAAACAAGTTTTGCGAACTGTGCCGTGTGTCATATCAAATGAAAGGGCTAGGTGAGGGATTAATTATTATTTTAAATAATTTTAAAATAAATTGTTTTAAAGTTATTTAAGAAAATAGACGAAAATTGACCATTCCCCCCCCCCCTTATCTCCGAAACTACTGAACCTAAAAATTAAAAAAATATACAGAAAATAGTTCTATAAGTAAGTATCTTAGATTACAGGAAAACCTACAAGAAGTCTATGGTCTTAAAAGAACATGGTAAATCTCTCAATATTGTGCGTACAAACTTACATTTGCAGATGGAATGTATTGAAGAACATATTTTTCAATTACAATGTTAAGTTTGTTGTTGGGATAAATTCAACCCAACTACGGAACCCTTCCATGTTCGTGGTCCACACGCACTTGGCCGATTTTCTAAAGCTTTGGTTTCCTTCGACAGCGGTGGCCCCCAGCCCGCCACATAACGGCTGTCATGAAAATGATGGCAACGGGGTTAGTCTTTGCGGTGTCAAAAAACGCTCTCTAGGGGAAACACCAAATTTACTTTCATAAATATAATATATCAGCGACGTCATACAACAATAAAATTGAATGATCAGATGGTTTTCAGGGAAGTGTGTATAAGATACTTACAGCTTTTGCCGTGGCTTCGCGCTCATTGAGGTCGAAATCCGTTCAGCCGTTTTAATGCGTGAAAAGGCAACAGACAGACACGAGTTACTTTGGACTTTTAAAATTTATTTTTGTATTCTGAACACAACACACGGAAAATCCACCGTAATACACATCAGAAAAAATGTCGTTGAGGACAACGACATTTATTAGCGATATATTTAGGGTTCAGGTTGTAAGAACAAGAAGAAGAGGAGCTCGTGGCTAAGTAATAACAGCCGCACGGGTCGATCCATCAGGTTAAGCTATGCTTGCCGGGGTCGGTCCGTGGATGGGTGACCATCTTTACATACCGAGACTCCTCCGTGCCTCGGAAAGCACGTTAAGCCGTTGGTCCCGGCTGTCATTCGTGGATCTTTGACAGTCGTTACGGGTCGTCGTCAGAAGCCCGAAAGTCTGAACCAGTCCTACCAAGGGGTATCGTATTACCCAGTTAATGGGTTGCTGAAGTCAGATAGGCAGTCGCTCCATGTAAAATACTGGTATTCAGCTGCATCCGGTTAGACTGGAAGCCGACCCCAACATAGTTGGGAAAAGGCTAGGCAGATTGAGGTTGTAGGAATAACCTGAACCCTAAATATATCGCCACCTAGTAACCTAACACGAGACCCATCCATCAATCACTGAACCAAACAAGAATGAAACCCTCAAAGTACAAGAAAAAACTCCGTACCCCAGGAATCAATATCGCAAATTGAAGCCAATACGTGCACACCGCGCCCCCAGACAGTTGCCAATAAATTACATGGACAGACAAACATACTGCTGACGCCTGCGGCCGCCTTACAAACAAGGCTGTTTGAATCAACATTTCCCACTTATATAGGTACGTCTAAATATTGTATTGAAGCTCAGCTCTGCAACTGGGTTTACGTTTACGGTAATTGAGATATTTGTTTCGATTAAATTCATTCTCAAAACCTACAAGCAAACTAAACCTACGGGACCACCACGGTAAATTATTCACAATCATCTGCCTAGCCTTTTCCCAACTATGTTGGGGTCGGTTTCCAGTCTAATCGGATGCGGCTGAATAGCAGTATTTTACATGGAGCGACTGCCATCTGACCTCCACAATCCAGTTAGGTACTGGGTTGATACCCCTTGGTAAGACTGGTTGTCAGATTTTCGGGCTTCTGCCTACCCATAACGACTGTCAAAAATGGTATATAATTAGGACCAAAATTAATTATGGATCGTAGGACCACACGATCGAAGTTGGCAGTGGAAAATAAAGACTTTTTTTCTTATTGGAAACTTGGGAATCCTAATGGAATCATACGGACAAGAACTACATGATGTTCACAGCACGAGTAAAGAAAGGACTGAAATCTTCGGTGGAAGCCGGTAGGCATCGAGTAGTATGAAACCCTCGCCACTGCAGAACAGATTTTGTCTGTTCTGTGGGCTTACTTACCTGTTACGAAAATTCTCACCTAGCCACTGCACAGCATCATCATCTGCCTAGCCTTTTCCCAACTATGTTGGGGTCGGCTTCCAGTCCAACCGGATGCAGCTGAATACCAGTATTTTACATGGAGCGACTGCCTATCTGACCTCCACAACCCAGTTACTGGGTAATACGATACCCCTTGGTAAGACTGGTTGTCAGACTTTCGGGCTTCTGACGACCCGTAACGACTGTCAAAGATCCACGAATGACAGCCGGGACCAACGGCTTAACGTGCTTTCCGAGGCACGGAGGAGTCTCGGTATGTAAAGAATGGTCACCCATCCACTGACCAACCCCGGCAAGCGTAGCTTAACCTGATGGATCGACCCGTGTGGCTGTTATTACTTAGCCACGAGCTCCTCCTCCTAGCCACTGCACAGCAGTAGTACACAATTTGTCCAATGGTAGCAGAGTCAGTTTACTAAAAGGGATACATCGATAATTTTGTGTTTTTAAAATTCCTATAAAACCAAATGTATTATGGTTAAATCATTTGGATTTTCCATATGTGTTATTTGACTATATTGTCTACTGCAGTACTAAAACCATACTAAAACCGAAACATGATCGTCTATTGTCTGTTTTATACGATTATACGTAAACAGTTCCTTATTATGCAGTCAAATTTGCTTTAAATCGAAGGTATTTAAATATGTTAAGAACTAACTAAGCTAAAAATTGATTTAAGTATAGCATTTTGTCATTAATCTTCATTTAAACGAAGCGCGTTTAAATTTCGGTGCGCGTGAGTCTTATCTCGCGCGTCAAACTAGACAGTCATAACGCCATTTCACTTACACACCAAGCTAAACCACGCTTCGATATAGCCTCTTAAAACGCTTTGTGGAAACAAAAGATTGTTTACTCACAATCGCGCGCTAAAGTTTACCCGACCTAATTACTTGAAAGCTTGTGCTGTGCGCATTAAAAGTGCATAAACACGCTATTAACTCCCGGGTTTTAAATATTGATACCAACTACCATGGACAAATCATATCTGAATCTTGAAGCATACATTCGAGATGTATTGTAGGATTTGTAGGGTATGGGATGTGAGTCACGAAATTAGATTTTATAGATTAGATAGAGAGATTAAGAAATAGACAACTTCATCTCTGTCGCGTAACCTACTCCAGTCGCAGAACGTCATTTGTCATTCAAAAGTATTGAAAAGTGTTTTGGAATTGCATAGAGTTGTCAATATTGTAATACAAAAAACTTTTTTACAAAAACATACAACCGACTTCCAAAAACAACACTACAAAGTGAAAAATAACTTTAATTTCGGAAGTCGGTGTCTAGTTAAATGTATTTTCGTTTTTTGCCACCGACTTCCGAAATTAAAGTTTTTTTTCACTTTGTAGTGTTGTTTATGGAAGTCGGTTGTATTTTTTTGTAAAAAAACTTTTTATTTTTCACTTTTTAGTTGTGGTACCTACCCCACACAAATTCTAATACCGCTACCTGCAAAACAAACTAGAACATCATCCATATAAAAGTGGGGAAAAAATATGTATTATTGAAGCTAACTCAAAAACTACCAAAGCAAAGTTAATCAATTTTATATGGGACCAACTGTGATGTATACCCTCTCGAATAAAACAAAAAAAATCCAAATCGGTCTAGCCATCTTCGAGTAATCGGGGAACATACATAAAAAAAAAGGTTCCGACGAATTGAGAACCTCCTCCTTTTTGAAGCCGGTTAAAAATAGGCAAGTACTTACACTGTTGTAACAGCTCTATATAGATATATCCAGTTCTAACAAAGAGATAATTAAGAAATCAGTAAAGCAGATTTAGACCTGGAAATTAGCCTAGCTTCAGACGCAAACAAATAAACCTGACTAATATGATCTGTTCCAAAATTAACTGATGAAAAGGTAAACAAACCCTGTTCAGGTTACATTGATCCATCACTCACTAAAGGGAATTAGTAACACATTCATCTGTATTTAGAAGGATTCAACTTTATATCTCACCACTTTTTCCAACAATTATTACGGAATTGTAAGGAACGAACACCCCTCAATCGAATTGTTTGCAAGCAGCTTAGCGTCCATCAGTACCTACTGTTTTATCTAAAAACTGTATTGTCTCTATTGCATCCTAATAGTGGTTGCGCATGTATTCTTGCCATTTAGTGATTTACTTAGTTATTGTTATGATTAATGAATAGTTAATCAATTGCAAAACTCGTACAACAATATACTCTATTGCTAACTGTAGAGGCTTGTAAATGGCTTGTCGTGAATAACCTCACTGTTACTTTTGTATTAATAGCTGTAAGCCACCCAAACAAAATAAAAAACAATTATTATTAGGATAACATTGTTAATTATATTTTAATAAATTGTAATTGAAAAATCTTAAACAGAAATTGAGGTTCTTGAGAAAAAGATGAGAAAGTTGAAGTGGTTATAAATTAACCTCAATCGTCAATGAAAAACATTTTTAAGTTGATTTAAAATTAGAATTACGTGTTTATATATTGAAATCAAAACACTGAGGAGCTACGTGCTAACACAGCGGCACGGGTCGATACGCTTGCCGAGGTCGGTCCGTGGATGGGTGACCATCTTTACATACCGAGACTCCTCCGTGCCTCGGAAAGTACGTTAAGCCGTTGGTCCCGGCTGTCATTCGTAGATCTTTGACAGTCGTTACGTTTCGTCAGCAGCCCGAAAGTCTGACAACCAGCCTTACCAAGGGGTATCCGTATTACCCAGTAAATGGGCTGTGGAGGTCAGATAGGGAGTCACTCTATGTAAAATACTGGTATTCAGCTGCATCTGGTTAGACTGGAAGCCGACCCCAACATAATTGGAAAAAGATTGATATTGAAATCAAAACACTCAAATGTATTTACGTTTAACAGGTACGTTTTCTGGTCGATTTGTTTACATTTTCATAAGGTACTTTTGAAACAGACTATATGTGCAATCATTTCACAAACCATTCAACACGAACACTACATTTTCTATTTCTAACAAAGTTTACACGTAAACATCGGTTTAGTGAGGTGTAAATCATTTCTTGAACGTTTGCCGACTAGTGGGTGAAACTATAAACGAAGATGAACACGCGTGTGTAGACTTATGAATGTTGATAGTAAAAATATCAAGTTATGCCTGTTTTGCATGGGAGATTGTTTTCTTGAAGAGAGTATAACTATGAAGTTTTTCGAAGTAACTCAATCTGCCTAGCCTTTACCCAACTATGTTGGGATCGGCTTCCCATCTAACGTAACCGGATGCAGCTAAATACCAGTATTTAACATGAAGCGACTGCCTATCTGACCTCCACAACCCAGTGACTGGGTAACACGATACCCCTTGGTAAGACTGGTTGTCAGACTTTCGGGCTTCTGACGACCCGTAACGACTGTCAAAGAACCACGAATGACAGCCGGGACGAACGGCTTAACGTGCTTTCCGAGGCACGGAGGGGTCTTGGTATGTAAAGATGGCCACCCATCCACAGACCAACCCCGGCAAGCGTAGCTTCACCTAACCGATCGACTCGTGCGGCTGTTATTACTTAGCCACAAGCCTCACTTACAACAGTAAACGAAATAAGTACTTAATTTTGTATAACAAAAATTTTTTTTTTTTAATTTTTGTCCGTCTGTCTGTCTGTTTGTTCCGGCTGATCTCCGAAACGGCTAAACCGATTTTGACGGGACTTTCACAGGCAGAAAGCTGATGTTGTAAGAAGTAACTTAGGTTTCATTTTAGTGAAAGCATTAGGGTTCCGCGCAAAAAAAATAAAACCCATGAAATTGTGATTAAAATCCGATGCAAATAGACAGTCTTGCTGCGATTTTACCAGATTCAAAATACGACACTCGCCAGCCCGACTTTAGCCATTATTACCAATTCTTTGTTTACGTACTATTTCGAATTCAACAAGCTTTTGGCTGCGAATAAGTTTACAACTTCCTTATTGATACGGTGTAGTGATTTGTTGGCTGCCAAAACAAACTTCGTTATATGTACTCTTAAATAAATCGTGAATAGTCATTAATTTCTATAGGTCTAGCTATGCCCGCGACTTCGTTCGCGTGGATGTCGGAAAACAATTTCCTCCCGTCGTCAAAACTTATTAACCGACTTCAAAAAGGAGGAGGTTATCAATTCGTCGGAACCTTTTTTTTTTTTATTATTTTTTTTTTTATTTTTTTTTATGTATGTTCCCCGATTACTCGAAGATGGCTGGACCGATTTGGATTATTTTTTTTTTGTTTGAAAGGGTATACTTCCCAGGTGGTCCCATGATCATCAAGTCAGGATCTGATGATGGGATCCTGGAGAAATAGAGAGAACTCTTCCAATTTTATAGGCACACTTGAAGCGATTTGGATAGTTTTTGGAAGAGTACTTTCTTGGAGTGGTCCCATTTCAATTTGGTGAAGATCTGATGAAGAACTTCTGAGATAGGCAACGGAACTCCTCAATAAATGATAGCAAATGGACTGGGATTGCTGAAATCTTATGTCTGTTTGTTGTTCACACCAGTTCATAACATAACATCACGCCAGTAACCACTAAAAAGTGAAAAATAAAAACTTTTTTACAAAAAAATACAACCGACTTCCAAAAACAACACTACAAACTGAAAAATAACTTTAATTTCGGAAGTCGGTGGCAAAAACGAAAATACATTTAATCAGACACCGACTTCCGAAATTAAAGTTATTTTTCAGTTTGTAGTGTTGTTTTTGGAAGTCGGTTGTATTTTTTTGTAAAAAAGTTTTTATTTATATAATCATACACCACCTAACCTGCATTTTGCAATTTTGTTTTTTTTTTTTTAAGTTAGGTAAGGCCTATGCCTTACCTAACTCTGCCCAGAGCGGGAGAAGTCATTTGATGATTTCCCATCCACAAAAAAAAAAAAAAAAAAAAAAAGCTATCTGCCAGTGGAAGTTCCGTCAAAATTGGTCAAGCCATTTCGGAGATTAGGCAGAACAAACAAACGGATAGACAAAAATTTTTGTTTTTTTGTTATTATTACCATATATACTTCCATATGCATTTAGTAAAAAGCTGTTATTTTGACATTACAAACAGACACTTTAATTTTATTTTTTGTATGGATGTGCAGATACATCTTTAACACATTCTTCGAAAGAACGTCGGCAACTATCGAACCTCACCTAACCTTTCTTTTTATATCATAGTCATACATAATTATTATTGTAGTGATAATAGTCTCCGAGTAAAATTGCTGTGACATAGGTACGGACGGACAGCTGGACAGACCGACAGAACAAAATGATAAGCCAAGGGTTCCGTTTTAGTAATTTGGCTACGGTACCCTAAAACAAAGTCGCTTGTTGACTTTCCGACAACACAAACTCAAAGCATTTATTTCAATGAAACCATTTGCATGCACTTTTGAATAGGGATGATAAAAAAAATTTTAGTCCGTCTTGGACACGTATTTTATTTTTTTACGTAATCAAAAGATTACGGCGGTACATTGTGTTAAAATGTAGCATGACGTGTTATTTTTAACCGACTTCATCTTACGCCTTATTAAGAAGACAAATTTTCCGAACATATGAAGCAATGGATTAGCAATATTCTTCATACCTAATCATTCAGATTCTGATTGAAAGTGTACTACGCAAGGAGGCTGGATTGTCTTTTTTACTTTATTCTCTATTTTCTTGCCAGTAATAAAATAAATAAAACTAAAACATCTCAGTAAACTCGTGACTCGCTATTCAAAATATCGATAAAATGTAATGTAAACTTGGAACTCGGAATAAATCAAACGATGGAGCGTTAGTGTAAATATTACAAAATATTTAATGTTTCTTACTATTATGTGAAATATTTGTTGCTAGCAATAGTTTTTGAGCTACATGTATTGAAAAACAGAAAATAGCAAAAACATTGTATGTAGTGTCGGCACGTGGCTTGTGGCTAAATAATAACAGCCACAAGGGTCGATCGACCAGGTTAAGCTACGCTTGCCGCGGTCGGTCCGTGGATGGGTGACCATCTTTACATATCAAGACCCTTCCGTGCCTCGGAAAGCACGTTAAACCGTTGGTCCCGGCTTTGATGGGTCGTCAGAAACCCGAAAGTCTGATAACCCAGTCTCACCAAGGGGTATCGTGTTACCCAGTAACTTGGTTGTGGAGTCAGATGGCAGTCGCTCCATGTAAAATACTAGTATCCAGCCGGATCCTGTAAGACTGGAATCCGACCCCAACATAGTTGGGAAAAGGCTAGGCAGATAATGATGTAGTGTGTCGGCACGAGATATTCATAATTTTACTAAAGAAACAATACATGATCAGCATCGTTTGCTGTCCAAATGTTTACGTACAGTACAGCACGCCAGTGTTAACAAAACCAATTAAAGTTGACCTCTTATTTTATTTAAACTCCGGACTCCGCTAGGCCAGCTCAAAGACAAAGTGTTATACCATCCACGTGTGACCGACTGTATGTCAATCAATCAATCTGCCTAGCCTTTTCCCAACTATGTTGAGGTCGGCTTCCAGTCTAACCGGATGCAGCTGAATACCATTATTTTACATGGAGCGACTGCCTATCTGACCTCCACAACCCAGTAACTGGGTAATACGATACCCCTTGGTAAGACTGGTTGTCAGACTTTCGGGCTTCTGACGACCCGTAACGACTGTCAAAGACACACGAATGTCAGCCGGGACCAACGGCTTAACGTGCTTTCCGAGGCACGGAGGAGTCTCGGTATGTAAAGATGGTCACCCATCCACGGACCAACCCCGGCAAGCGTAGCTTAACCTGATGGATCGACCCGTGCGGCTGTTATTGCTTTGCCACGAGCTCCTCTGTATCCTCCGACTGTATGTATATCTCTAAAAACAATCTTTTAAAGACAACCTTTAGGTTTAGATGGATTAAGCCTAATGGCTAATTGCCTTGCCTTATACGGATGACGACTAAAATTTTTTTTCATCCGTCATGTATATTATTAGAAAATATTTGTCACGTATTTTTTACTTTTTTTACGTAATCAAAATCAAGAAAATCAAAATATTTTATTTCACATAAACCTACATGGGCACTTATGAAACGTTAGAAGCTATGTGCAGGGTTCCAAATTGGTCGTTTCCTATGGAGAAGAGCCGGCAAGAAACTCCATGGTTACTCTTTTAAAAATAATGGGCTTTTACAATATATTCAAATAACAGTGTTAATAGGTATGTGAGGACAATGTAGGCATTTCAACAACTACCAGGTACTTAACAAAATAGAAAATAGTCAACAAATGTACAGTCTACTAGGCCTAAATGTAAAAATTACGGCGATACATTAAGTTGAAATGTGGCATGACGTCACTCCTTGCTAGATTTTATACGTAGTTTGTTATAATTATAATATGACGTCGCGAGGCCCCACTCCCCAACTTGAATGCGTTTTATCTAAGTAATTTTTTATTTTATTTTATATGATAAAGATAAAGGAAAAAATATGTGTCTCACTTTTATCTGACTACTGACTGAGGAGCTCGTGGCTAAGTAATAACAGCCGCACGGGTCGATCCATCAGGTTAAGCTACGCTTGCCGGGATCGGTCCGTGGATGGGTGACCATCTTTACATACCGAGACTCCTCCGTGCCTCGGAAAGCACGTTAAGGTGATATGTAAAAAGCGAACTGAGCGAGAATAAGAAAGTGACAGAGTCAATTACTTCCTCATGCGAAAAAAAGAGAGCGCAACATTGCGCTGGAACCAAAATAAAAGCGCCAAATCAAATAAAAATTGTTTAAAAATAAATTAAGCTATCTATCAAAAATATTTTCAGCCAGAGTTTTCAATTGCTTATTACATTACGCACATTTTGAATACAATTTTGCTATGAAATTACTTAGGATTTTAGAATTACAGAAAAAACATAAAAAATTAAAGGTCTTTTTAACCGACTTCAAAAAGGAGGAGGTTCTCAATTCGTCGGAACCTTTTTTTTTTATGTATGTTCCCCGATTACTCGAAGATGGCTGGACCGATTTGGATTTTTTTTTTGTTTTATTCGAGAGGGTACACCACAGTTAGTCCCATATAAAATTGATTAACTTTGCTTGGGTAGTTTTTGAGTTAGCTTCAATAATACGTATTTTTTCCCCACTTTTATATGGATGATGTTCTAGTTTGTTTTGCAGGTAGTGGTATTTTAATTTGTGTGGGGTAGGTACACAACTAAAAAGTGAAAAATAAAAATTTTATTACAAAAAAATACAACCGACTTCCAAAAACAACTACAAAGTGAAAAATAACTTTAATTTCGGAAGTCGGTGGCAAAAAACGAAAATACATTTAACTAGACACCGACTTCCGAAATTAAAGTTATTTTTCACTTTGTAGTTGTTTTTGGAAGTCGGTTGTATTTTTTTGTAAAAAAGTTTTTTCGGAATTAAATTCTATCGAGGAAATTTAATCTAATTGTGTTTTCCTACAGTCAGACTATTAATCAAACAGTCAATAAACATTTATCCAAAAAAACCGGCCAAGTGCGTGTCGGACCACGCACAATGAAGGGTTCCGTAGTTGGGATGAATTTATCTTAAGAACAAACTTAACATTGTAGTTGAAAAACATGTTCTCCCATACATTCCAACTGTAAATGTAAATTAGTACTCACAATATTGATAGATTTACCATGTTATTTTAAGACCACAGACTTCTTATAGGTTTTCCTGTAATGTACAGGTAAATATCTATTTTCTGTATTTTTTTCAAAATTTTAGGCTAAGTAGTTTCGGAGATAGGGGGGGGGGATGGTCAATTTTCGTCTATTTTCTTAAATAACTTTAAAACAATTTATTTTAAAATTATAAAAAAAAATATATTTGAGACTCTTTCATTTGACATGCCACATAGTGTAGTTTGCAAAACTTTTTTTTTAAATTTTCTTATTTGCCCCCCAAAAGTGACCTCTATATTCAAAATTAATTTATTTACTTTACCCGTCCGTGTTCGGGTCACAGAAATTCATATGTGTACCAAATTTCAACTTAATCGGTCCATTAGATTCGGAGCAAATTGGCTGTGACAGACGGACAGACGGACAGACGGACAGACAGACAGACAGACAGACACACGAGTGATCCTATAAGGGTTCCGTTTTTTCCTTTTATAGGTACGGAACCCTAATTAAATCCAGTACATGCTGCATTAATGAAATAAATGGTTACGAAAAATCCCCCAAATTATTTTGGTATCGCTAAGCCGTTGGTCCCGGCTGTCATTCGTGGATCTTTGACAGTCGTTACGGGTCGTCAGAAGCCCGAAAGTATGACAACCAGTCTTACCAAGGGGTATCGTATTACCCAGTCAATGGGTTGTGGAGGTCAGATAGGCAGTCGCTCCATTTAATGATTCAGCTGCATCCGGTTAGACTGGAACCTTTTCCCAACATGGTTGGGAAAAGGCTAGGCAGATTAATTGCTCTAGAAACGGTGAAGGAAAACATTTGACATTGAACATTTCACAAACGGTGAAGCAGTATTTTATATGGAGCGACTGCCTATCTGACCTCCACAACCCAGTGGCTGGGTAATACGATACGCCTTGGTAAGAAAGGTTGTCAGACTTTCAGGCTTCTGAAGACCCGTAACGACTGTCAAAGATCCACGAATGACAGCCGGGACCAACGGCTTAACCTGCTTTCCAAGGCACGGAGGAGTCTCGGTACGTAAAAATGGTCACCCATCCACGGACCAACCCCGGCAAGCGTAGCTTAACCTGATGGATCGACCCGTGCGGCTGTTATTACTTAGCCACAAGCTCCTCTTCTCCACGACTTTCGAGAGCAATGGTAATGAAATTATTTACAGTAAAACGCCTGTCTGGGTTCGAACCCACGACCTACAACTCGGTAAATCAGCGCCGTTACCACTGGGCCACTACTGCTCTCTCTATCTGTCTGCACTTAAATCCCAAATAATCCTTAAATTATGTAAACAACTAAATTATTGTTTCGCACAATTTCAGCTATAAATCGAATCGGTTTGTTTATAAGACTGACTGATAAATTGACGACACTAGCCACCTGGTTAGATGGAATCGGAACATTGCACAAAATTATAGAAGTTATGGTGTACTAAATATTGTTGGTGCATCCGGTGAGATTTGAGATGGCACTGAGCCTCCAGCATGAGGATTTGAGGATGCGAGTTCGAGACTTAAAATGGTCAGGCCTTTCATTTTTTAAAACCGACTTCAAAAACGTAAAACGAATAAAATAACTTTCATAAAAAACAACAGCTTCTGAAGTCGGTGCCAAGCTAAGGTGCATTGAAGAATTGAAGACACCGACTTCAGAAGATGTTAAGTTTTTTATGAAATTTATTTTATTCGTTTTACTTATTGAAGAAGAAAAATCAAAATCCGCTTAGAAATGCCGGACATACAGTACATTTATGCATATAACTTCGTACATAAGAATAATTACCTAATGTATTATATACGAAAACCTTTCTGAAAGTATGTAGACCACTTCAGTGAAATAATCATCAAAATTGGTTCATTCGTTTTTGAGAAAATCACGGACATACAAACATACACATACATACGGTTCGAATACAGAACCTCCTTTTTTGAAGTCTGTTAAAAATAAATATCATTTATCATCACTTGTAGAGAGCCTATTTCCAGTAGTGTGTTGCGATCTGAAATTTTGCTTTAGTCAAAAATAAACCAACAATTACTAATCCCTAACATAGTTACATCGACGTGAGTAACACAACCCATTCGGTCACCAATCACTTTAACAATACCGTAGTCTTTAATCACAGTTTTGACAGGTCGCCAGCTCGTTCACTATCGAGTTATAGTTTACCAACGGAATTAGAATGTGCGACTGTATTATTACGCTCATGATTATTGGGCAATTGAAAACGTGGAGGTACGTGGTAATGAGCGTGAAAATAGTAAAGGTTCTTGGGGTATGTATAAGAAAACATTATTACAAAAAATAACAACCGACTTCCAAAAAAATACTACAAAGTGAAAAATAACTTTAATTTCGGAAGTAGGTGTCTTTGGATCTGTATTTTAGCTTTTTGCCACCGACTTCCGAAATTAAAGTTATTTTTCACTTTTTAGTATTTTTTTGGAAGTCGGTTGTTTTTTTTTTTTGTAAAAAAGTTTTTTATTTTTCACTTTTTAGTGGCGCAGTCTGTAATTTATCTAAGTTACAATAGCCTAATGTCAACTGCTCATCACCTTTTACAAAATATTGCTTTTCCCGATACAAGGACGTTAATTGTTGAGGAGTTCTCCTGGTTCCTTACTGGGTTCCTTCTCCCAGTAAGGAACCAGGAGAACTGGAACTGATGGTGAAACAGCAGCCACCACTCACTCATCAGCTCCACTTCAACATATGTATAGTATGAGAATAAATTGCTTAGCAATAATCGAATCGCCACCCGTGAATACGTATTATTGAGTAGTTCCGATGGCCATCTGTGGTCTTCCTCATCAGTTCCACTTCAGCAAATGGTGCTTTCCGGGAGCAAATGCACGAGTTACTATAAAAAATACCCAAATCGTTATAGGTGTGCCTATAAAAATTGAAGGTGCCCCTCGATTTCTCTGGGATGCCATCATCATCATCCTGGCTTCCTTATCATGGTACCACCATTGTGATATCTCCTTTCCAACAAAAAAAGAATCATCAAAATCGGTTTATAAACGACGAAGCTATCCGCGGTCGAATTGAGAAACCTCCTTTTTTTGAAGTCGGTTAAAAATACAGGGTGTAAAGTGTGAACACTGTTATCCTTTTAAGGAGTAATTGTACTCATCATTATGAACAACTTTTACTATGGGACCAAAAAACCTGAAATCGCAACAAAAAAATCAGCTGTTCCGTACATTTATTTTCGCATAACTCGTCAAAATGTACGGAATAGCTGGTTTTTTGTCGCGATTTCAGGTTTGGTCCCATAGTAAAAGTTTTTCATGATGAGTACAATAACTCCAAAAAATCTCCTGATACATGACTCAGGGGACGGGGACGTAGCCCTACACGATGGTTTGACCAAGTGAAGCAACACCTAGACATCAAGATCTCCGACGCACTACCACAAGCCAAAGATCGTCACAAATAGAGGGGAAAGTTTTTATTGTGACTCGCACAGGAAAATTACAAACTAAACTAAACACATATTGATAAAAATATTTTATAAATAACTGGTCAAGTGCGTGTCGGACCACGCACAATGAAGTGTTCCATAGTTGAAAAGAATTTATCCAAAAAAAACAAACTTTATAGTTGAAAAACGTGTTCTGGAATATAGTTATACAATTAAGTCCACCCTATATAAATAAAATGAAAAGTCCTGACTGACTGACTCATCAAGGCCCAGCCCAAACCCTTGAACCTAGAAAGCTGAATATTTGAACCGGGTTTTCCCTTTATAATGTAGACAAGGAATAAGGAAGGATTTACGTTCCCGTGGGATATTTTCCGACATCCACGCGGGCGAAGCCGCGGACAAAAGCTAGTATTTCATAAAAACTTCGCTTAGCAGTATAAATTGCATAACTTCTGAGATCGTTTTTATAATGTACCAAATAAGACAAACGGAACTCAAACTCAGTGCTAAGTGCTTAACAAGCAGACAAATAAATAGTGTCAAAAAAGTGCCAAAAGACAAGAATAATTTAAAAAACGAACCTTAAAAAAAACGTGTTTACAAAGGTCAATCTTGGTGCGCAGCCTAAATAATTAGGTATGGCAAGACCCAAAAAAGGCCCAGTACCCAGATTATAAATATAATAGTAAATTAAATAAGCTAAACTATAGGTATAGGTTTTGCGCTCTAGCATGGTGCGGGTGACACATGTCAGTATGGCATGACTAGGTTAGTGACAATATGCACAATTCAATTTTATCGATAACGATTCTTACAGCAAAAATCTCGTTCTCCCAATAATCATATTATTATGAAATTTATTTTAAAATATGTATTTAATACAAAACATGAAAAAATCACAATTAAAGCACTACCGATATTTATTTAAAAAAAAAAAATTTTTCATGGTATAATTTTTTCGGCTAATTTAACTCTATAGATGTCTAACAACAAAAATTTAAAATAGATACAGTAAACTACTTTTTCTAAAAAAAAAATATCGACTATCGATAAAAACCCATAATAGCAATACACCTCATCACTAAACATGTCTATGGCGTTACGTTACACGCCTATCACTTCGCTTCATTTTTCTTTAAATTTGATTTTATTTGTAGATAATAACATTTTGGCAGGATAATTTATTTAAGTTACTATAGTTATTATTGAATCCGTATTTTACGATTATGATATTTAGGGTGCAGCTAAAATATTAAATCATGATTGTAAATCGCGATAACGTTCAAGAGTGAAAAGGAACAGTTCGTCAAATGTCACCCGCACCATGCTAGAGCGCAAAAATTATATAATAAAAGTGCTTGAAAACAGAGAAGTTCCATTCCTAAATCAATAATAAAAAATCTATTATAAAAAAATGCTAATAATGTTTACTCGTAAAAAAATGCTAGTTACATAATTATACCATCACCTTACACAAATAAAAGTCAAAAAGCTACTAATATGGGACAAATAAACGAAATTAAAGACATATTGTAAATAATTAAAACAAAATGGGATGAATTATAAACTTATAATTAAATTATTACTACATACAAGTTATGATTACATGAAATTTTTAATTGAGTACTTACGACCAATGTACTCACACGAGAAAGTTTAAAGAATCATAGAGATTTATTTAATGCGAGCTGTCAAAATATTATAAAGTAGCCCGAAGGACCAAACTCTTCCAACTAGCAATCAGCTTTTTTTTTTTTTGTCGATGGGAAATCATCAAATGACTTCTCCCGCTCAGGGCGGCCGGGAGGACGTATCAGACTTTTACTGACTAAAACCCACCCGTGTTCCTTCAGTTGCCTGTACCAGGGCTACGGTATCTCTTTCGAACAACTCTCGACCCTGGCGACAGCAATCAGCTTGCCTTTTCATTGATAAAATAATTAACAATATATTCGCCAAGAGACGTAAATGGTCCAGTATAAATACAGAAGGTAAAGCCCGATGCAAACTGTATGCCGATGGCGGCTCGGAACATGAGGCACAGTAACAAATTCGGGGGGAGGGGTGCGGTACTGCGCAGCAACTAGCGCACTTCAGAACCGCCATAAAGTTTGACGCTTGCTATATTTAAGGGGGATGCGCTGTGGTAGCCCACAAAATTCATTTCTTTTTTGGGTTTTTTGCAATTCGTAGGTCCTTGTCAGGTTGTATCTTGATAAAACATATGTATTTATATAATTGCAGCCATGAAAATCATGAACACATCTCTCTGAAGTTAGATTTCGTGCAGGTTCGTCGAACGAACGAAATCTAACGAGTCTGCACGAAATCTAACTTAGAGAGCTATGTTGATGATTTTTATGGTTAAAATTATGTAAATGTTTTATTGCCGCGTATCATATTTTGATCAAGATACAACCTGACACGGACCTACGAATTGCAAAAAACCCAAAAAAGAAATGAATTTCGTGGGCTACCACAGCGCATCCCTCTTAAATATAGTAAGCAAGATATGACCTGCAAATGCTGGTGCAAATGCTGATATGAGAAGGACCTGCAAATTGCATAAAACGAAAGAAAATTTGAATTTCGCGGACTATCACAGCGCATCCTCCTTAAGCTGTGTAGCTGCGTTTAGTACAAAGAAGCCTACATCAAATTAGTATATTTGTTAGTCAAATAATTATTTAATCCTAAAAACAAAACAGACACAATGACATGATTGCCCCGTCCACCAACGCCATCTATCATCGAAGCAGGAAGTTAACTCACACGTTTTTCAATTCTACCCTCATTTACGTGAATTTTTGTGGATCGTATGAGTACATTGGTGATCTGATGATACAAAGCTAATTGAACTACGGTTGTAATACAAAATACAGTTTATAGAGGTTTATATGAAAACTTGTAACTTACAGAATCTTGTATGTAATGATGACAGGTTTGGTTGGTGATGAGATAAAACCATTTATAAAATTATTTCTTCTTTTAATAGAAAATAAAGACAATTTTCGTTACATTTCGAGGTTTGTTAAAAATTTTCAAAAACTTTTAATAAGATTGCTAAGTATAATGTTAATTTGGGATTGCCTTTAATTGGTCCTTGCTCTTCCGAATATGGATAAACGTTTCGGTCGTTCTTTTTTTGTCCGAAACCCTCATATTATTGCAATGGCAACACTAACTCTGATCACCAACCAAACGGAGACTAAACCAAAAATAATAAAGGAAAATGAACACACTTCTAGCAACACTGCGTCTAATTTGCCACTCACGATGAGGTCCTCCTCTCTGATCTTCTCAGAGTTCTTACTGGCGGCTCGGAAGGTGGTCGCCAGGTACTTTTGTTCGTCTTTGGTTAGGAGCGTGCATTTTGCCGCCAATTTCTTGCTTGTGTTGCCCATGCTGAAAAAAAGGTTGTATTACAATGTGTGTGAATATTGCCATATAGATAGCATGTCCAATCAGAATTAAGGTAGTTTCTGTGTCCAAAAAATATCCTTAAATTTTATCAATAGAAAAATATTCCAAAGCAGCACCGTCTATTTTCTGTTTTATACGATTATACGTAAACAGTTCCTTATTATGCAGTAAAAAAATGCTTTAAATCGAAGGTATTTACATATGTTAAGAACATACTAAGCTAAAAATTTATTTCATTCTGTCCTTAATCTACATTTAAACGAAGCGCGTTTAAATTCCGGTGCGCGTGAGTCTTATCTCGCGCGTCAAACTATAGACAGCCATAACGCCATTTCACTTACACACCGAGATAAACCACTCTTCGATACATCCTCTTAAGAAGTAGTTTAGCTCATAATCAGGGTATACAAAAAAAGAACATTCATCATTAAAACGTCATCCAATAATTTTTTCATTCTACTTTGTTTATACTGAAATGTTTACAGACACTAATCAATCAGTCTCAATTTTAATTTCCATTTTAATTTTAATTTTAACTAGGTACCATTTTTTTTTTGTAATTTTTACTTAAGGAAACTTAATCTTGTTCTAATTTTGTATGGATCATGAATAATCATGATATCTGAAATAATATATATATTATATTTTTTTAATGGCCTGTACTAATAGAATAACTTATCAGTTCTATCCACCGGCATTTTCATTATGAAACATAAATGTAGTACCTACGAGTAAGTAAGTAAAACTGGCAAACTCACGATGAGTCATTTTTAAAACAAGACCGATTTTGTACGAGTTGCTACGTAAAACACGTCATCATTGTCATAACGAAAATGTTATCTTATTGGGTGGCAAGTGGCAATCAAGCCGCGCGACCTGATGGTAAGCCTTGCCGCACACGGGTCCCACACCACGGCCACAAAACGCCGCCACCGAACTGCGGACTACTGTCTTCGTACATTGTAAATGAACTGCCGCACACGGATAACACCGCGCCGGGGCCGCTTCTGGATTCGTGTGGCCGCCACCAACCAGTAAACGCTAACACAAAACGCCATACAATGGGTTAAGGCGAGTAGTGCCGCCAACTAGCGCCACCATTGAGGAAAAAATCGTAAGTCTGGAGATATGGAACATTTAAAAATTTCGTATGCTCTTTGCAATTAACGTCAAAAACGGCCGTTTTTGGCGTTAAATGCTAAGGCTTCGAACCTAGGAGGTTTAGTGTCGATTTTTTTGATACGAAAAATTCTACCTCATTTGACTGAAAATGTGAGCATAGGAAATTTCAAAATGTTCCATATCTCCAGACTTATGATTTTTTTTCTCAATGGTGGCACTACTCGCAGCAGTAGCAGGGTTGTCGTAAAAGTAGCGGTCACCGAGCACAAGTGTGTGTCGCGGACTTCCGCTACTTAGAAGCCGCTTCCAGCTACAGGTGACGGCGTTTTGTGGCTGTAGCGTGTGGCCCGTGTGTGGCAACTGGCAAGCCTAAGTGGTCACCGCCGCGACGCTTGGATCTATGCAGCACCAAGGGGTGGGGCCTCGCCATCCCAGAAACCGAGCAGAAATGTCTCATTCGTCTTTAATTACCCTTTAAAAGAAAACAAAAACTCCTATTATTTTTTCACCTCGCGATTACTCGTGACCGATTATTTTGACAAAGCGCGTAAAGTGCGTCACCATTGTTGTTTTAATGTGACGTATAGCGTAATTCTGAAGAAGGGGGAAGGGGGCTGTTGTCATGTTACTGTGTTAGCCGACGTTCGCACGGACGTAAAAATGTCGCGGCGATTTTTTTGTCGCGCACTGGATTTTCAACATTCTGCTTAGAAGCAGAGAATTGAAAATACAAGACGCGATGGGATGTACTCTGTTGTTGTTAGGTTGGATTCTCAATGCTCGGCTCAACACCGAGAGTTGAAAATCCAGTGGGCGATAAAATCCCGCCGCGATATTTTTACGTCCGTGCGAACATCGGCTTACTGTTCAGTGTTTTATGCCCGGGTCACATTAACGTAAACGTCAATGCCCATAAACGCCATAAACATCACGGTAGTTAAATTCGGTCAAATTATCGCGATAAGTGGTGGCTACACCTAGGGCTAACGCCCTTTAACGCGATAATCTACGGCAATTCCCGTTAATGTGGCCGCGACATTACTGACAGGATACAGATTTTTTTAATTATTGTACTCGGAAAAGGCCATCTAATCCGATATACGGAATTTTACACAGCAGGAAGGAATGAGCATGCACTGTTTCCTGCTAGTAGTTTGCCTTTGTGTGTTGCTAGCAACTTACTAGATCAAATGCCGTTTACAATTTTAATTAAATTACATTAATAGGGGTTAAAGTATGAAATTTCCGTTTATTGTATTAGGAACTTCGAATTGACATAGAACCTTCATGGTTTGAGATTTTTGAGTGAAACTTTTTTCACATGGTACCTACCTATGAAGTTCTTCTTTTAAAAAATGTGCAACATTCGATTATGGACTTTCAGTTGTTTTTTTTTATTCAGCTCAGACAAGAAAGATGGATACTTCGAAAATTCGAGTTATTTTTGAATACGAGTTCCGACGCGGAAATAACGCGGCAGAAACAGCTCGCAATATCAATGTTGCGTTTGGAGAGGGGACTGCTAATGAACGCACCGTGCGATTTTGGTTTAAACGCTTTCGTGATGGAAACTTTGATTTGAAGAACGAACCACGTGGAAGACCGCCCACACAGGTGAATAACAATGAATTGAAAGAGATGGTGGAAGCCGATCCGAGCCAAACTACCCAGGAATTAGCGGCATGGTTTAACGTTACCTTACCAACAATATTGACTCATTTGCGTCAAATCAATAAAATAAAAAAATATGAGAAATGGGTGCCTCGAGATTTGACTGATCTGCAGAAAGAAACGCGTGTTGAAACTTGTGTTGTCTTGTTGAATCGATACCGAAATGAAGGAATATTGGATCGAATTGTGACATGTGATGAAAAGTGGATTCTTTACGATAACCGTAAGCGAAAAATGCAATGGCTGACCCCAGGTCAAACGCCGCAACAGTGTCCAAAAGCAAAGCTTACCAATAAAAAGGTAATGGTAGCTGTTTGGTGGTCTCAGCATGGTGTTATTCACTATAGCTTTCTCCGATCTGGTCAAGCAGTAACGGCAGATGTCTACTGTGCTGAACTCCGAACAATGATAGCAAAACTAGCAGTGAAACAGCCCCGACTCAAGAATCGATCTTCACGATTATTACTCCATGATAACGCGAGACCTCATACAGCACGAGAAACCGTTTTAACTCTACAGGAACTGCAAGTAGAAACCATTCGTCACCCTCCGTATTCGCCAGACCTTGCTCCAACGAACTACCATTTTTTTCGTGATTTGGACAATTTTCTACGTGATAAAAAGTTTTCTTCTCAGGAGGCAGAACAAAGTGCTTTCACACAGTTTGTCGAATCTAGATCACAAGAGTTCTATCGCAAAGGCTTATATGACCTTCCTATTAGATGGCAGCAATGTATAGATAATAATGGTAATTATTTTGATTAAATAAATATGTTAAATTAAAAAAAAAAAAGAATTTCAATGTTTCAGTACAAATCGGCAATTTCATACTTTAACCCCTAATATTTACTTTCAAAATACATGGACACTAGCACTTTCACTAAAAATTAATAAATAGAGAAGTCCGGACTGACTCATCAACGCCCAGACCAAACCCTTGGACCTAGAAAGCTGAAATTTCGCACAGAGGTTCCTTTTATAATGTAGACAAGGAATAAGGAAAGATTTCCCGGTAGTACGTTCCCATGGGATATTTTCCGACATACACGCGGGCGAAGCCGCGGGCAAAAGCTAGTAATGTATATTTCAAGCCAATTGTTTACTATCAATAGTCTACATAGCAGATAGTAATTAACATTAATTACTTTTACAGTTCAATAAATTAGCTATCCTGCATCACTTACTAGTTTGTTGGTAGAGAATTTACTGGTCAGCTTCATTGTTAACTTTGCAGACTGATTAAACCTTTATTTTTCCATAGTATAAAAGCTAATATCCTGTAGCAAAATTAATATGATGGCATGGTATCCAGAAGCAATGGGTACAGAAGTAAGATAACAATCTGAACCATTTTTTTTTACATTTTAAAAATAGCACATTTCTCAACATATTTTAATGTGATCCAAATATTAACACAGCCTATAACTAATTCATAAACTGTGTGTTATGTATGAGTTTTATTTAGAGTCTGAATGCTTTCATGTTTCACATTATTTTATTTCAGCTTGAATGTAAACTTTGCAGTTATAATCTTAACCGAATTGAAGGCATACAAATAAACTATATTGTAGACAGATTTATTTTTTATCACTAGTAACCTGCTCCTGCTTTGCTCGGTTTTTATGACTTGACAAAACATTGAGATTTCTTTATTATATATTATTGTTTAATACTAATTTATTGTACACAAAACCCTTTAAGAAAAAATTCTCTAAACGGTAGTGAAAACCGCATCAAAATCCACAAAAAGCAACTTTAATTTATAATATGTATAATTTACTTTCTTCCACATGATTATAATGATATAAACAATTACATTCCATTATTACTTTATTGAACAATGGGCAGTCATTGTGGCCACTTTTGTCTTCTAAACATGATACAGAAAATCATGAGATTCATTTACACTTCATTTTGTTAGATAATAAAGTAAATTATTAATGATGTAAAAAGTGCATGTTATATTTATTACGTTTTGTTGTATTTATGTTATATATAGTGTCTGTGTGTGTGCTGCAAAGCTCTCATAAATAGAACAACCTACTTTTTACAATTAATTTTAATGATTTAAATTTTTTTTCTATTAGTACAGGTAACCACCAGGAAACTTGATATATCAATAGTAAAAAGCTAAGTAGCAATTTTAGGGAAATGGAATATAAATTTTATGAATTGGACAAAACTGAACTAATGTTATTAATCAAGACAAAATATAAACTTCATTTTATTCCCATGGGATTAAAATATACAGTATAGTTTCAGTATAATAAATTGTAAAAAAATAAAAATTTAGGTTAGGGCTATTTGCCTGTTTTAAAACTTCTATCTCCAAAAATAGAACTTGTTGCCATTAGAATCATGTGATACTGTTTGTTTTAGCACATCATTAACATTAACGTGACATAGAGGAAACCTTGTCACATTACTATTCTACCTTGACTCAACAGGAAGGTAAGCAGAAAATGATTCATTTCTACATTAGGACTTATAAAACCTCTTTCATTTTCCTGACACAAAACTTGTATTGCAATTCCATTGCCTATAATCTCACACTGAAAAAAAATATTTAAAAAAAAATGCCTATTTCAGGTGTTTAATGTATAGCTAAATTATTAACACTCTTAATATCGAAATGGGGAGAAGTTGTAAAAGAAAGTTGAATTGATAGATTTAAATACGATTCACGTCATAAACATAACAAACATTACCTTGTCACCGATAAAAACAATAGCGACTAACTACGAATACACTGCACACAGAATGACTGTTTTTATCGATTGAAAACTTTTACTACACATAATCTCGAGTACCAATCATAATATTAAAATTAAGTTATTAACTATAATACACTGGTGAAAAGATTGAACGTAATAAATCAATATTTTTTGACAAAATTACAAATGACTAAAATAGGTTACCTGTCAACGTCAATGTCAATTGTCAAGTAATATTTTTTTAAGTTTGACCCAGCCGGCCGGAACAAGTATTATTTGCAATGAGTTTGAAAATCCACGCGCGAAACGACTAGCCACGACTAGTGCTCGTCGTCGCGTCACAGCGACTGCCTTATCGTGAATCTCAGTTTGGATACTGGAAATAAACCGCATAGAATACAAATATTTGAGGTTTATTTCACCTCGAAGTTTATTGATTAGACATTCTTTATCCAAGTTCTAGTATGGGAGTATTATGCTTAGTGCTTATACTCGTATGTAATTTAATTTACAGTTTCACAAAATAATTACTTATATGTAATAGATACGTGCCGCATCCAATGGGATGATCGGTCAGATTAAGCTACGCTTGCCGCGGTCGGTCCTTGGATGGGTAACCGTCTTTACACTCCGAAACCCCTCCGTGCCTCTTCGTTCCGGTCATTATTGGATCTTTGACAGTCGTTACGGGTCGTCAAAAGCCCGAAAGTCTGAGTCTGACAACGTGTTACCCAGTAAGTGGGTTGAGAAGGTCAGATGGCCAGTCGCTCCATGTAAAACACTGGTATTCAGCTACATCCGGTTAGACTGGAAGCCGACCCCAACATAATTGGGAAAAGGCTAGGCAGATTGAGTTTGGTCCATTTCATTAATTCATGACGATCCATTAGCGTTAATCTCTTATGTAAATAAACTGTAATCACGAGACTTGTACCGTACTTGCTTTGATCTCAAAATTTTATTTACGCGTTGACTATAATTGATAATGGAAATCCATCACACTAATATGATAAAGGCGAAAGTTTGTGAGTGTGTTTGTTTGTATGTTTATTGGGTCTCCCTTGTTTGACCAAAAGGAATTTGACAAATTTTCACTTCCCAAAATTTTTTTCGCATAATTTCATTTGCCAAATTATTACTTAGCAAAAAATCTATTCACAAAAAGTTGTAACGCAAACCTAATGTTTGGCAAATGAACGTTTAAACTATAACTTGTTTACCAACTAGTACTTCTAACATTTTTTATTTAGTCAAATATTTCATTTGGAATAACAGTTTTTATGCAAAATCAAATAAGCCAAATACTTATTTAGTATCGCCAGTTTTCAATTCACCCTTTCCTATTCAGTCAAACTTCAATGACAAAAATGTGAACTACTAAGTGGGTAGGAGGTAAATCATAAATGGCGCTCAATGTGTGCTCTTCTTTTTCTATATAATGTAGTCGTTCCTGGCATAGTAGGTAGTAGGTCACAGTTTTAACCTAACCTAACCATTTTTTTAAAATAAGTAATTAACCTAATCTAAATAATTCAGTTCCGGGTAACCTACTAAAAACAATCTCTTTTTTCTACGTTTCTGGCACTCGCCGGCCGCTACCGCGGCACCGCTCGCTTCGCTCGCTCGGCTCGTGCGTAGGAGGTCACAGTTTTAACCTAACCTAACCTACCCATTTTTTTTTTAGAAGAAATTAACCTAATCTAAATTGTTGAGTTCCGGATAACCTACTAAAAACAATATATTTGTTTCTATTAATGCAAGTCGTGTCTGGCACTCGCCGGCCGCTGCCGCGACACCGCTCGCTTCGCTCGCTCGGCTCGTGCGTAGGAGGTCACAGTTTTAACCTAACCTAACCTAACCATTTTTTTTTAAATAATTAACCTACTCTAACTACTTCCATGAATAAACTAATATCAAGTAACCATAAATTTGACTTGTTTCAGACAAATTCAAGCACAAAAACTTACAAAGAAGTACGCAAAAGACATCAAATTTAACCAGCAAGTCAAATGTCTAAAAATCTTATTTTTGCCTTAATATTTTTTGTCTTAACAAATCATTTCACCAAACGTTTATTGTCTGAAGATTGTTTGCTGTAATAAATCATTTGATTAAAGACCAAATTCCATAATGATATTATACTTAGTAATATTTTGCCAAGTAAAAATTTGACCAAATGAAAATATGCGTACTAAAATCATTCGAAATATTGCAATGGTATAAAAAAAGTTTGCTAAAATTTGTTTGGGTAATGAAATTTTGTCAAAATCTTTTTGGCAAAACGGCAGGCACCCATGTTTATTACTTCTTCACATGGTACTAAGATATCACAAAATTCTACCATTTAGTCATGCCAAACTTAAAAAAAGACGTTGTGATATAGTAGCCCCTACATACCCAGCACGTTCAATTTTTGTAAGTCGCCAAAACGCAAGCCCCACGAGTTTATAATAAAGTAAATCGCATACTAAATATTTACCCTATGCAGCTGTATGAGTGTAAGAGGACATTGACGGAGTGGCTCTTCACGCTAAATTATGATGCCGTGGAAGACATTTTGGCGACTACGGGTTGAATGTCATGCATGCAGACACACACACACATACACACACATACACTCACACCCACTCATACACACACACACACACACACATACACACAAAATATACATTCACAAACGCACATTTATACAAAACACACTCTAGTTTTCACATACTGCCATAATTACGATTTTCATTTTTCATTTTAATAGTTTTATAAAAATGTGTAATTTATACCTCACTAGCACAACAAATCAATTGTTAATCAATCAAGGAAGAGCGAGGTTTATCCCATCACAAGTATCTTCGGATTACTTTCTGGGAAACCCCGGCAACTTAATTGTATAGATTTAAGATAATAAACACATTTTTTTTTTTCACGCTCAAACGGCTGGACCGATTTGGATGAAATTTGGTATTTAAATAGCTTAGGTATACCCTGGATTAGCACATAGGCTACTTTTTATCCCGGTCTACGCGTGTGAAACCGCGGGGCGCAGCTAGTAACTAAATAAGAATAACAAATCACGAGACTCATTGCTTTATTTTCATAGGAACAGGTTAATTCAGGCGCGAAAAACAATCCAGTGTAGCCGATTAAACATGCCGTTTGTATCTGCAAAGCCTCTGAGAAGCCTCCGAACGAAACTTCCTATAACCATGAAAGAGGGTCTATTGAATCAAATTGCACAAGGGGCAAGACTTTCTTGAACGTTACTTCAGAATTTGTCATAGATCCAATTGTCCAATTGAAATCTAATAGCTCCTCAAAGTAAACAGTTTCCTGCGCTTTATTATTTTCTCATCGCATTAAAGATATAATGGTCCATATAGTCGTAATTAAAGTGGCCGCCGTGTATACTTGTACAGTTTTAAGAACTGTTTCGTTTTCATGGTAAATCGTCACGTTTCTATGTAATAACAGTACCATATGAAGCTGAGGTGGTATAGTCAATGCAGTAGCAACGTTTTGTAGTGTTGGGCATAAGAAAGAGGGCAATAAAGTTCCGAGTGTTATCAAGCAGAACATGGCACCAGCCACAACTAAACCACCTGAGGTGTCTTTTGGGGACAATGAATTGCCAATTATGTAACTCCAATGTGCTAATGCGCCCATTCTTATCAGCCACAGCAATTTCAATATGACTGTACTACACAAAATGACGACTATCGTAGTCAAGAGACACATGTTTACGATTATATTATTTTCTATCTCAATACATTTCTTGTATTTTCTGCTTTTGCTTTTTATTGGAAGGAGGAAGAGGAAGGTACATACATGCTGTACTAGAGAGTTTTTTAAGGTTGTTTTTTAAATTTTGAAAGATTGTTAATTAAATCACAAGATTATTTTCTGCTTCATCTTTTGATCTGTGTGACCTTTCGTAATTATTTAATTGAAATTTTACTACATAATGATTTGAACAGAAATCTAACGTTGATTTTGATTAGCGATGAAACCACAGAGGAGTATATATGTTCTGAGAACCACAGAGAACACTAGAAACCACAGAGTGATTTGTCTTGATTTTGTCAGTGGATGTAAACCATCGTCCTCACTGCTCGCAGTGAGGACGCTGCTTCTCATCCACTCGGCGGCAGCATTGCGAGGCTATCGTGTTTTTTTGCAACGCGTCCTCATTATAAGAGCCGCGTGGCCCGCCTTGCACAGTTGAACAAAGTGAGTGGCCTGTACCCCGTAGTTACGGGCCATCGTATGGCATTCGCGGGAGGGGGGCTACGCCCCGAGACCGCACGCCACACCCCCTCTACGGGGGTGTAGCGACATCCACCACTTGCGCAGTTGCTTTCGAGATGTACGAAGTAGAGGACGTGCTTTCAGCAGCATTCATAGTAATAAGCACCGCTGCGCTAATAAGAAATAAACCGCGGCGACGCGACGTCGTTTTTGGGTGCGACCAAGTATAGCCAGCAGAAAATTTACAATGCTAGTAATTTGATACAAGATTTAATATAAGATGATGTAGATCAAATTGAGGATTTCGAAACGTTTTTATCTTTATAAAAAGAACTCCGACAGTCCCCTATCTCCGGGCGCTCCCGTTACAAATCAATAAAAAAACCGGTAAAGAGCGAGTCGGACTCGCGCACCGAGGGTTTCGTTCCGATTTCTGAAAAAGTATGCTGTTTAAAGGGGTGCCTGCCGTTTTGCCGAAAAGATTTTGACAAAATTTCATTACCCAAACAAATTTTAGCAACCTTTTTTTATACCATTGCAATATTTCGAATGATTTTAGTACGCATATTTTCATTTGGTCAAATTTTTACTTGGCAAAATATTACTAAGTATAATGTCATTATGGAATTTGGTCTTTAATCAAATGATTTATTACAGCAAACAATCTTCAGACAATAAACGTTTGGTGAAATGATTTGTTAAGACAAAAAATATTAAGGCAAAAATAAGATTTTTAGACATTTGACTTGCTGGTTAAATTTAATGTCTTTTGCGTACTTCTTTGTAAGTTTTTGTGCTTGAATTTGTCTGAAACATGTCAAATTTATGGTTACTTGATATTAGTTTATTTATGGAAGTAGTTAGAGTAGGTTAATTATTTTTTTAAAAAATGGTTAGGTTAGGTTAGGTTAAAACTGTGTCCTCCTACGCACGAGCCGAGCGAGCGAAGCGAGCGGTGCCGCGGTAGCGGCCGGCGAGTGCCAGACACGACTTGCATTAATAGAAAAAAAAATATTGTTTTTAGTAGGTTATCCGGAACTCAACAATTTAGATTAGGTTAATTTCTTCTTTAAAAAAATGGGTAGGTTAAGTTAGGTTAAAACTGTGACCTCCTACGCACGAGCCGAGCGAGCGAAGCGAGCGGTGCCGCGGCAGCGGCCGGCGAGTGCCAGAAACGACTTGCATTAATAGAAAAAAGAGATTGTTTTTAGTAGGTTACCCGGAACTGAATTATTTAGATTAGGTTAATTACTTATTTTAAAAAAATGGTTAGGTTGGGTTAGGTTAAAACTGTGACCTACTACCTACTGTGCCAGGAACGACTACATTATATAGAAAAAAAATAGCACACATTGAGCGCCATTTATGATTTATCCACTTAGTAGTTCACATTTTTGTCATTGAAGTTTGACTGAATAGGAAAGGGTGAATTGAAAACTGACGATACTAAATAAGTATTTGGCTTATTTGATTTTGCATAAAAACTGTTATTCCAAATGAAATATTTGACTAAATAAAAAATGTTAGAAGTACTAGTTGGTAAACAAGTTATAGTTTAAACGTTCATTTGCCAAACATTAGGTTTGCGTTACAACTTTTTGTGAATAGATTTTTTGCTAAGTAATAATTTGGCAAATGAAATTATGCGAAAAATTTTTTGGGAAGTGAAAATTTGTCAAATTCCTTTCTGTCAAACAAGGGAGACCCTGTTTAGAGACATCGTTTTATTTGTCCTGTAATACATAAAATAAACTTCTAGCCCATAGAATAATTTCAGATTTTTCTCTGTGCAAATTTCGGAGATAAGGGAGGGGGGTATTTTTTTACATTTTTCATCAAAAGTCGAAAACTGCTGCCTAAAAAAAGAAAAAAAAAAATGTTTGAGAATTTGCAAACAGCGCTCTTTCATATGATACCCCACATGCCCTAGTAGCCCCACTTCAAATTTTTAAGACCCCTTTTCAGTTGCAAAAAAAAAAACTTATTTTCAAAATAGTTGGGCAAACGTCATCTAAAACTGTTATTTCAAGTTGATAGCATTAGTAGTTCTTGAGATATCCTGCTGTGACAGACAGATAGACTGACTGAGTCGCACCGTAAGCTCCATTTACACGGCGCCAGTTTATTGCCTTTTTACCATTTTGGTACGGAACCCTAAAAAGAGTTTGATCGTCAGTCCAATCAATTTTGACGCGAATAAAGACAACTCGGTGTAGAGGCGGTCACTAGCGCACTGACCGGCCACGCGGCCCGTTCCCACTACCCAGAGCCGCGCGTCTTTCTTTGAAGTAGACTGAGCGAGGCTGGCCCTCATGTATGTACAGACGCCAGCACGTCAAGCTACTACATGTTAAAGAGGTTGTATGCTGGATACATCTAGTCTATTATAACGTTAGTTGCTAGGTAACTTTGTTGATATAAAAACATGTATGTCACTCTGTAAAAGATACGAAATAAAAGTCCACCATCTATTTGCTAGTTTTACTAAACTAGCTCTGTTTACAAGATATTAATTCCAACAGGTTATGGGCCCAGACCGTGCCTCGTTGATGCTAAATTTGTAGGGCAGTTATATATAGTAAATTCAACTAGGTATAAAGATGGAAAGTTCGACGAGTGCGATCAAAAAGCTCACAGGCCGAAATAATTATGGCAGTTGGGCCTTCAGCATCGAAATGCTATTAATAGATGCGGGGCTCTGGGACTGTGTGAGCGAAAATTTCGTTACTACCAAACCTGAAGACCGGAAACGCGACGAAAGGGCAAGGGCAAAGATTTGCTTATCAATCGCAGAACAGTGCATCACCATTGTCAAGAATGCTAAAACCTCATGGCAAGCATGGAATGCTCTAAAAAAGGCTTATGCTGACTGTGGTCTAATTAGAAGATTAGGTCTGCTGCGGAAGCTATTTTCATTGAAACTGGATAATTTCCTAAATATGGATGCCTACGTCAATGAAGTGCAAGCTACGCATCAAGCCCTGGAGGCAATCCAAGCTGCACTGAATGATGAATTCATCGCGGTTATTCTCTTGGCTGGTTTGACGGATTCTTACGACCCTTTGGTGATGGCCATGGAACATTCTGGCAAGGAATTATCATCGGAGAACGTAATAGCGGCTCTTCTGCGTGAAAGTCACCGACAGCAAGTGAATTATAAGGACGATACGGTGTTAGCTAATGTAGCAGGTGGTAGTAGCGGCAGCGGTAGCGCTCGTAAGAAAATAGTTTGCCATTTTTGTAAAAAGAAGGGTCACTTTAAATGGCAATGTAAGCTCTTCAAAGCCAAACAAGGTAAGACTGAGAGCAATTTAGCGGCTGTAAGCAGAATTAATGATGGTTCTACTGATTTTGTTACTTTACTTGCCGCTAGTGGAAATAATTGCTGGGTGGTAGACAGTGGCGCGACATCACACATGACATCAAATAAGTCTATTTTAACGCCTATAGCAAGCAGTTCGAAAGCTGTTACTTGCGCGAATAATGACAAAATAGTATCGACCTCGCAAGGTACTGTGAAGTTGGACGTACGTCACAAGGGACGTCCATTAGGACTGACAATGAATAATGTGTTGTTGATTCCAGAACTAGTCACCAACTTGATGTCTGTTGGCAAGTGCACTGATAATGGCAAGGTTGTAGTGTTTGACCAAAATCGTTGCAGAGTTTTCGATGGCAATGTATCTGTGGATGGGAACGTACTGTTTACAGCGCCACGCAAGCAAAACGGGCTCTATGTTTTAGGTTCGGAGAGTAACAAGGCGACGGTTCTCTTAGGAGAAAGTCAGGATGACTTTGAGTTGTGGCATAGGAGATTGGGCCACTTATCCCAATCTGAAATGTGTAAACTTAAGAACATCGTCAAGGGCCTTAGTTATAGCCTTGGGAACTGCAAGAACCCCTGCGTATCATGCAGTCAAGGCAAGCAATGCGTGAAAAAGTTTCCAAAAAGGAAATTCAATAGAGCTTCACAGATTTTGGAGCTGGTCCATAGTGACGTTGCGGGTCCCATTGAGGTGGAGTCATTGGGCGGCAAAAGATACATACTGCTATTCGTTGACGACTATAGCAGAAAAGTTTATGGCTATTTGCTGAAATGCAAATCAGAAGCTTTCGGGAAGTTTCGTGAGTTTCAGGCATTAGTTGAAAACCAAACGGGCCTAAAGATTAAAAAGTTAAGGAGCGACAATGGTGGTGAGTACACCAGTAAGGAATTCCAGGATCATCTGAAAAATCGTGGAATTCAACATCAGAGAACTGTAGCGCACACTCCACAGCAAAATGGAGTTGCGGAGAGAACCATCCGGACAATCGTCGAAAAAGCGAGGTGCATGCTAGCAGAAAGCAATCTCAATAAGAGATATTGGGGTGAAGCAGTTCTAACGGCAATTTATCTGAAAAACCGCTCACCCACTATGGCTATTTCGCAACAGGTCCCTGAACAGGTGTGGACCGGAAAGGCAGTGGACCTTTCGCACTTAAAAGTGTTTGGTTCAAAGGCACAGGTTCTTATTAAGGATGGAAGCCTCAAAAAGTTTGATCCCAAGACACGAGAACTTATATTTCTTGGCTATAGTGAGGAACAAAAGGGGTTTAAGTTTGCTGATGTTAAGAATAATCCAAGGCGGATTATTGTTGCTCGGGACGCTGTGTTTGATGAGAGGTTGCCAAATCAGTCTAAGGACAATATGGATTTTCTCGGACCTCCAAACAAATCGCCAACTAAGATGCCGGTGATGGATGTACCTGAAGAATTTTTCAGAGTCCCCATTAAAGGTGGGACTACCGGGGCTATGGAAACTGAGGAGGAAGTTCCAAGCCAGAGCATACCAGCTCCAACAACCGGGTCCACCACACCCGAAAACGTTGTAGTCGAATCTGAGGAATTCCATGATTCAATGGATTCCATCTCGGATTGTGACAGAAGCGAAGAAGGAGAAACTGAACCAGCTGTAGAGGGGCCTCGATACCCTCAAAGGATCAGAGTTCCAAATAGGCAGGAAGATTTTGAATATAATTTTCTCAGCGTGCACGATCCTGTGTCGGTACAGGATGCAATGGATCGCGCAGATAAGGATCTGTGGTTGGATGCGATGAAGCAAGAGTATGATTCGCTCATCGAGAACGGAACCTGGGAGCTGGTGGATCGTCCAAGAGGAGCTAACGTGGTCAAATGCAAGTGGCTATTTAAGTTGAAGATTGGCGTTGATGAGACAGTGCAGCGCCACAAAGCAAGACTGGTGGCTAAAGGGTACTCCCAGAAGTGGGGGGAGGACTACTCCGAAACCTTTGCACCAGTGGTTAAACTGTCGTCGGTCCGACTACTGCTGGCGCTATCGGCAGAAATTGGATTGACAGTGCATCATATCGATGTCACGACCGCTTTCCTTAATGGTGACCTTGCTGAAGACCTGTATATGGAACAGCCAGAGGCCTTCATCACGAGGGGGAAAGAGGGAAAGGTTTGCAAGCTGAAGAAGGCCATATATGGTCTGAAGCAGGCAGCACGTTGTTGGAACGTGAAGGTTCACGCTCACATAATTGAGATCGGGTTCACGAGGTCAAAATATGACCGATGCGTATACCTGAAGAATGTAAAAAGCAAATTTCTCGCAATTGCCTTATACGTAGACGATTTCTACATTTTTGGGCATGACATTGACGAGATTCAGGCCGTGAAAGCGAAAATTCGGGACGCCTTCAAAATTAAAGACTTGGGATTGGCAAAGGACTGCCTGGGCATGGAGCTCACGCAAAGGAAGGCAGAAGTGGAGCTCAACCAAAGAAACTTCATAAAGAAGATCCTCCGAAAGTATAAAATGGAAGATTGCAAAGTTGTCGCGACTCCTACAGAGACTAATCTCAGATTGGAGAAAGGCGATCCGACTGGAGATATGAGCTACCAGGAGATTGTGGGTTCACTAATGTTCCTGTCCTGTGGCACACGACCTGACATCACATTCATAGTGAGCTACCTGAGTCAGTTTAATTCTTGTTGGAATCCGACTCACATGGCTGCACTCAAGAGAGTGCTGAGGTACCTAAAGGGTACAGTAGATCACAAATTAGTCTACAAGAAGACTGGCAATCCTCTGGTTGCATATGCCGATGCGGACTGGGGTGCCAACGCTGATGGACATTCGTTTACAGGGTATATGCTTACCCTTGGTGGTGCTGCGGTTTCCTGGCAGACCCGCAAGCAACGTTGCGTCGCACTCAGTACGGCTGAAGCAGAGTATGTCGCTATCTGTGAAGCAGCGAAAGAGGTAGTTTGTGCCAAAGGTCTCTACCATGAACTGACAGGTCAGAATAATACGATTGATCTGTTCAGCGACAGCCAAAGCGCTATAAAATTAGTGTACGTGCCAACAGTCGGTAGGAGGTCTAAGCACATAAATATTAGATACCATTATGTGAGGGAATTGGCCGAGGCAAATGAAATTTGTATCAAATATTGTAAGACTGATGAGATGCCCGCCGATATCTTCACAAAAGGACTTACTAGAGTTAAGCAGGACTACTTTAAAAAATGTATAGGCATACAGTGGGGGTGTTAAAGAGGTTGTATGCTGGATACATCTAGTCTATTATAACGTTAGTTGCTAGGTAACTTTGTTGATATAAAAACATGTATGTCACTCTGTAAAAGATACGAAATAAAAGTCCACCATCTATTTGCTAGTTTTACTAAACTAGCTCTGTTTACAATATATTAATTCCAACACTACAATCTGTCAAATTTCTTTAATAGATTTTCATCTTTATCGCATAAGGATTAGGTTCAAGGTTGATTGGGAAATTTTGACAGTTTCGGGTTGCTTGAACCGCTGGCGTCTGTACATACTCACCACGAGTTCTGTGTTCACGAGGCTCAGCCGCGCGTCTATGCTTCACGGAGCCGCGCGGCCCTAGACATGAGACAGCAGAGACAGAGCGATAGCGACATTGGGACGCGTTTTAAAATGAACACACGGCTACACATCAAGCTGCACATTTCTAGTATACACTGACCTCTTATTGTAAGGAAATCCTATACAATGCGAGATCAGCTTATACTGGAATATAATAGCTTGATCTGTAGCCGTGCGTACAAGTAAATATCAATTTCATGAGTAAAATTTTATCAAACAGATCTCTTTATCGTAACAAAATTATACTCAACAATTTATTTCATGCTTTGACTTGGCATGTATCAAGTTTTTAAGCTTTCCTCTATTCATAATAATTTTATTATGAACGAACCCATAAATGTTGAATGCATAGTATTCTTAGTGTTACAAGCTTAATAAATTAACAATTTTTTTGGTAGCTTTCCAGTTGTTTTTAGGATCCCAATTCTTTTCATGCTAGAGTGCACGCGCGCATCGCGATGTTAGATAATTCTAACATCAGAAAATAAAATAAATCAACGTAACAGTGATGTTGAAAAATTGTAAGGAACACCAATTAGTATTATTTAAGTAGTAGAATTTTGAAAACTGGAATGTCACACACACGTCACCGTGACTGGGAAAAATATTGTGCGTACAGCCGAAATTATTGTAGTTTGCATCAAAAAGTGCTTTTAATTGTATGTGGCAAAAATAAATAAGCAAAATGACTCTCACTAAAATGGAGGTGGACTCGGGAAAAGGCGAAGGATTTCGGCCTTACTACATAACAAAGATTGAAGAGCTGCAGTTGATCGTCGCCGAGAAATCTCAAAATCTTCGTCGTTTGCAAGCCCAGCGTAATGAGCTCAACGCTAAAGTACGTATGTTGCGCGAAGAGCTCCAACTCTTGCAAGAACAGGGCTCATATGTGGGTGAGGTTGTTAAACCTATGGACAAGAAAAAAGTCTTAGTCAAGGTGCACCCTGAGGGTAAGTTCGTGGTAGACTTGGACAAGAACGTCGATATTAACGATGTGACCGCGAACTGCCGTGTCGCGCTCCGCAACGAGAGCTATACGCTTCACAAAATCCTTCCGAACAAAGTGGATCCCTTGGTGTCGCTTATGATGGTGGAAAAGGTTCCTGATTCTACTTACGAGATGGTGGGAGGTCTAGACAAGCAGATCAAGGAGATTAAAGAGGTGATTGAGCTTCCAGTGAAACATCCTGAGCTGTTTGATGCTCTAGGTATTGCTCAACCAAAGGGTGTGTTGTTGTATGGCCCTCCTGGTACTGGTAAGACCCTGCTCGCACGTGCTGTAGCTCACCACACTGAGTGCACCTTCATCCGTGTCTCGGGTTCTGAGTTAGTGCAGAAATTCATTGGTGAGGGCAGCCGCATGGTCCGAGAGCTTTTCGTTATGGCCCGTGAACATGCTCCCTCGATCATCTTCATGGATGAAATTGATTCTATTGGTTCATCTCGTATTGAGTCAGGCAGCGGTGGAGACTCTGAAGTACAGAGAACTATGTTGGAGTTGCTGAATCAGCTTGATGGTTTTGAAGCAACAAAGAACATCAAAGTCATCATGGCTACTAACAGGATTGATATTCTAGATCCTGCTCTGCTTAGACCTGGCCGTATTGACAGGAAAATTGAGTTCCCTCCACCAAATGAGGAAGCTCGTCTTGACATTCTGAAAATTCACTCAAGGAAGATGAATCTTACAAGAGGAATCAATCTACGTAAGATTGCGGAGCTGATGCCTGGTGCATCAGGTGCTGAGGTCAAGGGTGTGTGCACAGAGGCTGGTATGTACGCTCTCCGTGAGCGCAGAGTCCATGTCACTCAGGAAGATTTTGAAATGGCCGTAGCTAAGGTTATGCAAAAGGATTCGGAGAAGAACATGTCTATCAAGAAGCTTTGGAAGTAAAAGTAATTCATATATTTTTAACTGTATTCTATGTTTTAGGAAATTAATAAGTCTTTTTTTGTAATTCAAATGTTTGTTTTATTTTATAACCATTTTACTGATTATAGTAGGACAATGAGATAATAGTGAAAATTGACAAAAGAAAAGAACCAAGTCCATATTTAACAATTAATTTTATTTGTACACTTTAATAAGTTACAACTTATTTCAATAATAAAATTCTAATTACATGTAGGTACATATGCATTTAATTATGCTCAATCATAATTAAATCATCAAATTTTAAGTAAAAAATAATAAAAGCCTCCCGTCTTTCTCATTCAAGACTTGCACATTTACAATAGAATTTCAAAATAATCACCCTGCATTGTTCCCATTGATGGGACTCGGGCCTCCTCTCCGTAAGGGTTGACGTAACAATTAATTCTAATTTGAAATTAGAATCCTCTATTAAAAATTATTTCATAAAAATATTATTTCAGTTAATAATTAATTACCTAGCATTATTTATTTCATATAATAATTTATTTTATTTTCTATCATACATCTTTGGCTTGAACTCATGACCTATTAGGGTTGGTAGGTCGGATTCTAATTTGAAATTAGAATCCTCTAAGACTATTAAAGTTGACATCATTTCATATAAATAATTATTAGGTATTATATCACTTATGCCCCCAAAATGGTGGGAAAAGGCTCGGCAGATGATATCACAATATGATTATTGAGTTGATATTCAACTCACATTATTTATTTCTTATAATTATTCTATTATTTTCTTTATCATCTAAATCTGATTCTGTGTCCGACAAGTCTTGCTGCGTTGGCGACGCTGGCATGGTGAAAGGTAACCCTCCAGTAGTCTGCAAAAAAAGATTTGGTTTTTCATCATCTCGGAGGAGCTTGTGGCTAAGTAATCCACGAATGACAGCCGGGACCAACGGCTTAACGTGCTTTCCGAGGCACGGAGGAGCCTCGGTATGTAAAGATGTTCACCTATCCACGGACCAACCCCGGCAAGCGTGCGTAGCTTAACCTGACGGATCGACCTGTGCGGCTGTTATTACTTAGCCACGAGCTCCTACATACAGTTTTCTAAACATAACGTAAAAAAAGAATTCCGAGTGAGAATGTGAATGGCTATATGAGTAGGGGAAGACCAAAGAAACGATGGATGAACTGTGTGAAAGATGATATGGCTGGGTGTGACTACCGAGATGACGACTAATACAGAAGCATGGAAGAAAGGGACATGTTGAACAGACCCTGAGTAAATTGGGATAAGGGCAAATAGAAAGGGAAGGGGGGGGGGGTATAGGGGAATGATGATGACCTTCATTATTACTAGTTTCATTACCAAGGTAGGTACTTCAACTTACGCTAGGTCGCGTCTGCTTCCGGAACGAGCTGTACCACATGTTCCTCACATACTGGAGCGGGTTCACGAATTCGTGCGACATGTTACTGAAAATGACAAAAAAATTAAAATGACGTGTAACGAGGCAGCCACGTGGGGCTGACGCGCAACGCGAGACTCCTTCCCCTCAACGGCTAGGTGAGTGAAAGAGACAGATAGGTTATCTTTATTCTATACAGGGTCAAATTAAATTAGCTAGTGAAACTCAAAACGCAGACGAGACGGTTATGGATATCTAAACACGACAAAATAAAAATCATTTGATGTGCCATCTTGGCATAACAAGAAGATTTGTCTATAAAGTGCACTGTGCAAGTTTGATAATAAAACACTTACCTTGACGTGTTCATCTGAACTGAAGGATTTGCAGGAAAGGGCGCATTGTCTTGCGAAGTGTTCTGGAACCGGACTCTGGAAAAAAGCATTAATTAATTATTTTATACAACACTAGCTGCGCCCCGCAGTTTCACCCGCGTAGACCGAGATAAGAAGTAGCCTATGTATTTATTCAGTGTATAAGCTATCTACATACCAAATTTCATCCAAATCGGTTCAGCCGTTTGAGCGTGAAGAAGTAACAAACATACACACGCTCACAAACTTTTGTCTTTATAATATTAGTATGATCATCTACCTAGCCTATTCCTAACTTTGTTGGCGTCGACTTCTAGTCAAACCGGATGCAGCTGAATACCAGTATTTTACATGCCTATGACCTCCACAACCCAGTTATTGGGTAACACGATACCCCTTGGTAAGTGGTTGTCAGACTCGGGCTTCTGACGACCCGTAACGACTGTCAAAGATCCACGAATGACAGCCACGGGACAAACGGCTTAACGTGCTTTCCGAAGCACGGAGCAATCTTGCTATGTAAAGATGGTCACCCGTCCACTGACCAACTCCCGGCAAGCGTATCTTAACCTGATGGATCGACCCGTGCGGCTGTTATTACTTTAAGTTTGTTCAAAAATCCAAAAAGTACTCACTCTGTATAAGCCGAAGCTCTATTCTTCCTGGGCACGTGAACGAAGTGATAATACAAGAACACGCAGAGATAGAGGACCACCAACACCATCACCGCGGTGATGACGGCGAACGACACGCTGTGGGCCGTCGCCAGCTCCTCGTACGACCAGCCGTTGAACAGCGGCAGCTGGGGAGATAGCATAGCAATAATCAGCCTATAATGTTACCACTGCTGGGACTCAGGCCTCCTCTCTGTGAGAGGGAGTGGGGCTACGCGGGCCCAGTGCGGGTTGGTAGATGTCACATGTCTTCGAATTTTTGATTTTAGGACATGCCAGTTTCTTCACGATGCTTTCCTTCACCGTATTGAGAGTAGGTAATGATGATGAAATAATTTACACAAAGTAAAGCGCCTGTCAGGGTTCGAACCTACGACCTGTAACTCGTAAGTCGCGACCGTTACCACTGGGCCACCACTGCTCTATATGCTGGGGAGATGTTGGCGAACATTTATTACAGTTTGGCAAATCATTATTTGACAAGGCGAGGTAACAGGCGATGTTGACCCGCGGTGGACCTAAATTAGATTTCGTGGATAAACGTGTTGATGTAAATAACATGATGCTATCCAATAATATTAATCAGAATCAATAGAACCTTAACTGGTTTATTTGCCAATGAGGTTGTTGGTGTGTGTGTGTGTTCAGAAGGTTTTGGCAAATAAAAGAGCGTGTTCTCAGTTGGAGCTTTACTGAACGACTGGCTGTATACAAAGGTTGGGACTTAGAATAATCTTATGAGTTACGTCATACATAGGTATTGCCTAAGACTAAAGATGTTTAATATGCCTACGCGCTACAATCCTCCCCCCTTAGATTAAACTAAATTTTTATTTGTTACTCCCCAAAAGAATACAAAATTACAAACTATTATAGATGCTACAAAAGTTAACAATAAACAAATTGAGTTAAGGACCCTAATTGTTTTACTTATTCTAGGACGTTCACATTCCTTCCACCGCACATTGTTTACACTACACTATACGTTTGTTTGAGGTTAGCACTCGCGATATTTGCTTGTAGGTTGGGCATCCCGGGTGGTATGCCGTTAACACGTTGTGTGATCGCACGGCTGATTCTTGTTTCGACGGCGGCTTCAATGCGGCGCTTACAGTAACACCACACCACGTAGAGTATACATAGGGTTACCGCTGTGCTGACTAGGATGACTGCGGCTAGCGACATCTTGTGGGTCATGGTAAGGTCTTCGTCATCCAACGAAGCCTTGTTGCTTGCGGCCGCGCTGTTCTGCGCAACAATGGTCGTTTTGCTGGCTGGCTGGCCCATGTTGTCTGACTGCTGACTGGTGTAAGTACGGCGATAGTGAGCGTTCGTTGACGTGTGGTTATTATGAGAGGTATAGGTACTGCTGATAACAACGTTGCCGGCAGCGGCTCACATGTCGAATCTCACGGTCTTCTTAACGATGCGGCCCGATTTCGTTATAACCGGTGGTGTCGTATTGTTTGCAGTGTCGTATGAAGTCGTAACGTTCGCCGGATGTGGGACGGTGTCGGGTGGCTTTATTTGGGTCTCTTGGCGTGGGACCGACACATTATCAAAGTCTAATAGGTAAGCTGGTTTTAGACGATCAAGTGATACAGTGACTTGCTTGCCGTTACAGTCTAAAGTATAAAATTTGGGATGTCGCGTTATTACTTTATGTGGACCTTCGTACGGTGGTACCAAGGATCGCCTAGCCTCATTTCTAACAAACACATGAGTGTTAATGGATAAGTCTTTATGAATGAATACTCTATTATTGTTGCTATGTAAACTTGAATGCGAGAGTCCGGGAACGGATGACAATGACTTAGTTAATTGTTTGATGTAGTCGCTCTCATTTATATTGGTTGTAGGCTTTGAATGAAATAGGTCGCCTGGGAGTCTGAGACTACTGCCGTATAAGAATTGTGATGGACTGTATCCCAGATCTAATTTAACTGCCGAGCGCAACCCTAGGAGTACTAGAGGTAATTCCCGTAACCATTGTGTACTATTTTCGCATTTTGCCATAATAGCAGCTTTTAAGGTACGGTGCAGTCTTTCGATCATACCGTTCGCCTTTGGGTTATATGCAGTTGTTCGAACTCGTTCGATACCGAGTCTTTTTAATAACTGCCGAAATAAGTCTGATTCAAACTGACGACCTTGGTCTGAGGTTATACGAATTGGACATCCGAAACGAGCAATCCAATGCTCTATGAACACCTTAGCAACCGTTTCAGCTGTTAGATCTTTTACGGGTATAACTTCAGGCCATTTCGTCACCCTGTCGATAATGGTAACGCAATATTTGAAATCCTCTGCCAGTGGCAGTGGTCCTATTATATCGATGTGTACATGTTCAAAACGATTTCCTGTGTTGTCAAATTCACCTATCGGTGTTACTGTGTGGCGTTGAATTTTACATTTTTGACAGGGAACACACGTTTTGACGTAATTTTTTATGTCGGTATTCATGCTGCTCCAAAAATACCTTGATTTAACTAAGCGTTGAGAAGCTGCGACGCCGGGATGACTCATATCGTGTAGTGTTTTGATTGCGAGTTCCCGGAACTGTATGGGTAGATAAGGACGTATGTCGTTTGTTGATGTTTCGCAGGCTATTTTTATATCCGAGTCGGGCATTGTGATTAATTTAAATTGGAGTTTATCATGTTTGCGTAGATTTTGTAATTCCGAATCGCTTTTTTGTAGTTCAGCTAACTTTTGGTAATCGAATAATGATGGCATGATAATCTCATCGATTCGGGATAATGCGTCAGCGACTGTATTTTTGTCACCTTCTATGTACTTGATGTTATCACAAAATTGAGAAATAAAGTCTAACTGTCTTAATCGTCTAGGTGAGTCTGAAGGCGACACCTTTTTTGATAGGGCGAATGTTAATGGCTTGTGATCTGTTAGGATTGTCAGCTGTCTGCCTTCTACCAAATGGCGGAAGTGTTTTATTGCCATGTATATTGCTAAAAGCTCTCTATCATAAGTACTGTATCTTGTTTGGGTGTCAGTGAGTTTCTTTGAGTAAAATCCTAGAGGTTGCAATTTATCGCTAACTCTCTGATTTAAAACTGCACCTACGCAAGTACCGGAAGCGTCGGTCATCAACACTAATGGTACAGTTGCGTCTGGGTGTGATAACATGACTGAATTATTGATCATTTGTTTACATCGACTGAATGCTTCTAATGCACTTTCGGTCCACGTAATTTCAGTTTTGTCGCGTTTTTTGGAATTATGTAAATACGCGTTTAGTGGTGCTTGAATTTCTGCAGCTTTCGGAATGTTTAGTCTGTAGAAATTCATCATTCCGAGGAAACGTCGGAGTTCCTCAATTGTTTTGGGTTGTGGATAGTCATTTAAAAGTTGCATTTTCTCCGCACTCGGTTTTAGGCCCTTTGAATTAATGTGGTAACCTAGGAAGTTTAATTCAGATTTGCCGAATTCGCATTTGTCTGTGTTGATAGTTAAACCGTAATTATTTAAACGTTCCAAAACTATTTCCAAATGTTTTACATGCATTTCTTTTGATTCTGACGCTATAATTATGTCATCTAAATATGGAAATGCAAAATCTAGACCTTTTAATGTATTGTTTACAAATCTTTGAAAATCTTGCGCTGCGTTGCGTAACCCAAAATTCATTCTTGTAAATTCGAATAGACCGAATGGAGTTATGACTGCAGTTTTGGGGATGTCTTCGGAAGCCATTGGTATATTATGGTATGCTTTCCGAACGTCAATTTTTGAAAATATAGCTTTCCCTTTGAGTACGTATGTGAAATCAAGTAGTCTTGGTAATGGGTAACGATCGGGAGTAGTTTGTGCGTTAAGTCTACGATAGTCTCCGCATGGTCTTATTTCACCGTTTTTTTTATTAACGCATACAAGTGGGTTAGCCCACGGGCTATTCGAAGGTCTACAAATACCTAATTGCATCATCCTCTCGAATTCTGCTTTGGCTACTTTGTATTTCTCCGGGTTAAGTGGTCGTACTTTTTCATGAACCGGGGGTCCAGTAGTGTAAATATGGTGTTGTACATCATGTTTAGGATTTGTTTTAAAATTTTCCAGTTTGGTGATGTCGGGAAATTTTTGTAATATGAGATGGTATTCGTCGTTTATGTCGATTGATCGAATACTTGATTCGTCGCTATTTATAATGTTTGTGGCACGCGACATTAAAGTGAGTTTGTCTATTAGTTTCCTACCATGTAAATCTACTATTAGTTTGTTAGCAGCAAGGAAGTCAGCCCCTATAATTGAACGTTGAACATCGGCTAGTATGAACTTCCATTGGAATGGTCGACGTAAACCTAAGTTAACCGTAATGGTTTTTTCACCGTACGTTTTAATTTTTGAACCATTGGCTGCATATAATATGTAATCTGACGTGGATACGTTTTGCCTTTTACCGGCTAAAACTGACACATCAGCACCAGTATCGATAAGAAATCGTGCACCAGTTATAATATCTGTAACACATAAACGATAGGAATTGCTGACACCGGCGACATTGTGTATTTGACCCGGTGTCTGAATTAGTTTCCCGAGTTCTTTTTATTGCAGTTCATTGTGTCGCCGCATTTACGCGCATCGGTACCGTAAATGAAATGGTAAAAACACAGATAATCCGCATCACCTGGTTTTTCTTTTTGACTTAGGTATTTTTCTCTATTTTTTTGGGTGTTTTCGCGACTTTTAGAGCGTGCCCGGGATGTACCAGGGTCATAACGATCTCGGTTTCGCGACCTACGGTTGTGATGATTATTGGAACCGTTTAGTCTACTACGTAATTCTGAAATTTCTAGTTTCATTTGTTTTAGTTCGCTAACAATGATTTCGGGGATTGTTTGGTCTGCACTCGGAGTTGTTTTGGTGATCGGGGATATTTCAGACGGCCTGGTATTTTCCAGGATTTTGTCTGCAATTTTAGCTAAACTGTCGAGTTTTACCTCGCCAGTGTCGCATGCGGTAATGACGGCCCTAATTGAGTGTGGGAGACGACCTGACCACAATAATTTTAGAGTCTCGTCTGGTACTTTATTTTTACCTAAATCTCGCATACGCCGTAATAATTGAGACGGTTTCTGGTCTCCGAGTTCGATTTCGTTTAAGAGTTGGTTCATTTGTTTTGATTCCGACTCTTCATAAACCGAAATTAACCTATTTTTAAGGGTATCGAATTTATTATTTTCAGGCATGTTTTCAAGAATGTCACTTATATCAGGTAACTCGTCAGGTTTCAGCCTAGCTATTAGAAGTTGACTTTTGTGCAGGTCACTTGCCTTTTGGGGATCCACGATGGCGTTGAATTGGTGAAACCAGAGCCTTGGCCGGTCTCGCCAAAAATCCGGTATCCTCGATGTGATGGAAACTGCCGTCATTTGCTGTGGTTGTGGCTGATCCAGGGTTGCTGTGACTGCAGGCTGTTGCAGAGCTGCAGGCTGGTAACGCGGGTCGTTCATTTTCACGCGCGATAATTTCAGTCTCTCGGTTGCGATAACTTGAAACTCGATACGCGCGCGGACACGTACGGGGGTCACCACTTTGCCAATGAGGTTGTTGGTGTGTGTGTGTGTTCAGAAGGTTTTGGCAAATAAAAGAGCGTGTTCTCAGTTGGAGCTTTACTGAACGACTGGCTGTATACAAAGGTTGGGACTTAGAATAATCTTATGAGTTACGTCATACATAGGTATTGCCTAAGACTAAAGATGTTTAATATGCCTACGCGCTACACTCGGTTCCTACAAACAAAAACGAACCGTTTTGCTTACCAATGGTAGCATTTTTTATTGCAAAACTGGGCATATAAATAGATTCATAAGCTAATTTTACCTGTGATAGCTACTTCCATAAGAGAGGGTCAACTGTACAAAGCTATGAGGTCTTTGCTTCATTATTGGTAAAGATACAAAGTCTTAATTTTAACCAATAAAGGTCCGTAAATTATAGGAATCGGCCATAAGTCATCCTACAGGTTAACTTGCATGGTTATTAATAATAAATTAAGGTAGCAACACGCTAATGAGTCTTCACCCCCTGGTGAAGACTCATTAGCACTCATTATCCCTATATTGTGGATATTCGCATCCGCATCCTCTAAATCGTCACATTTTCACGAAATAGTCATAGGCCCCGGCCACACTAACGTCAACGTCAATGCCCATCATCGCCATAAACATCGCGGTAGTTAAATTCGGGCAATATTCGGTCAAATTATCGCGGTAAATTGTGGCTACATCTACGGCCAACGTCCTTCATCGCGATAATCAACGGCATATCCCGTCAATGTGGCCGTGACATTACCAAGCCGGTATACGGTTTGTCGAGAAAATATCAAGTTTGACAGACGGATTCGAGTATTTTGGCAGCGCTGGCGGGAAACTGAGAAAAGTCACAGAACTATTAAAAGCAAATCTTTTCGATGCGAGAGTGATGTATCATGCATGTTAGTGGCCAGAGCGGGCTATTTGCCCTGTAAAGTTGCTAGACGAGGTTGGATTTTTGTGTTTACGTATTTCTTGGTGTGGTTTGTTGTTTCTGTTTACCCCCGTAGGAGACAGCGGGAGTACCTAATGTATTTATGCTATCCTACCTACTTCTGTCCTTCTACTATAGTTCTGATAGATGATATAAATTGCGGGAGCTGAATGAACCTTTCAGGCCCGTGTTCTAGGACGATCATTATACCCCTAGGTATCCCGATTTAAAGCTAGTTGAGTAAGTATGAGTATGAGAATATGAGTATCTTCCTTCAACTTTGAGCAACCTCAAATTACGAAAAAAAACTTAATACTCACATCCTTTTTATCCAACGTCGGACACTCCCCATTCTTCGCCAAAGAACCATCATTGCACAAACATTTGGGGCCATCCTCTTCCAACGCACAAACATTGGCGCAAACCATGCCTTCACACTCATTTACTAGGTCATCCCTTTGAACGCTCTCGTGGCGTATAACAAAAGTGTTGGCGTCGAATACTCTGAAGATGTAGGTCTCGCAACGTTTGGGGCCAAAGAGCAAGCAGCGGCTGAGACGGAAGGAATTGGCTACTAGGTAGTAGATGTAATCTTCGAAGATGGCGAGGCCGTGCGGGGCTTGCAGTTGTGGGTGGTCGGCTAGGATCTTTTTGCTGGAAATTGAAAGAAATGTTGGTGATTACGGTGATATCACACTAATATTATAAAGGCGAAAGTTTGTGAGTGTGTGTGTGTGTATGTTTGTTACTTCTTCACGCTCAAACGGCTACACCGATTTGGATGAAATTTGGTATGTAGGCAGCTTATACCCTGGATTAACACATAGGTTACTTTTGATCCCGAAAAAATGTAGTGCTCCTGTGGGATGAGCAAGAAATTCAAATATATTTGCTACTCTTTCAAACTCAAACGCCTCGACCGATTTTGATGAAATTTGGTGTGGAAGTAGCTGACACTCTGGATAAACACATAGCACACATAAGCTACTTTACATCCTGAAAAAATGTTGTGTTCTCGTGGGATGAGCAATTTTTTTGTGAATACTTTTCTCACCGATTAAATAATACACGTTTTAGTGTATCTCATAAACCGTGGATAACACCGCGGGGCGCAGCTAGTTAGTTATAATTAAATGAGGACATCATCATCTTCCTGCCATAACTCATGTTACGTGGGGCTGGCGCACCACGTTTTCTCTTTCCACTAACTCCCCTGTCAACCGTCACGCTATCATCCACTGCCTTCTCTTTCATATTCATTTCACGTCACACAATCCATCCATCTTTTCTTTGGCCTTTCTCACCCTATCCATCCATCAACATTTATATTCATCATTCTTTTAGTCGCATGCGTTTGCTCCTTGCTCATCACATGCTCATACCAAACCAAATGGTTTTCTTTCAACTTTTCTATCACTGGCGCCTTTCAAACCTCCCTTTATATACTCATTTCCTACTTTATCCATTTTAGTCAGTGCACACTTCCATCTTAACATTCTCATCTCCGCTGCATGGAATCTTTTTTCATCCGTCTTCTATACGGCCTAGCATTCCAATCCATACAGTACGATAGGCCTTATAACGGACTTGTAAATTTTCCCCTTGAACTTGAGGGGCATTAGTGGGTCGTAAATGAGGATATGTACATACAAACAGAAATCATGAGATTGGCTGAGGTAGAACTTTGCCCTGCAGTGGGATGCAACAACGCCATGATCAGTTCAGGCAGCATTATCAATTTACATATGCAAGCTCTACATATGTACATCACAGCTGATGCATCCATCTTAGTAACATTTTTATGTATATGCTGCATCAATTGGGTACCCCAGTTGTGTTAAAATTTTAATGCAACTGGGGTACCCAATTGATGCAGCCCACTGTACTACTTGGTGTACAGACGCCAGCAGGTCAAGCCACCCGAAACTGTCAAATTTTCACAATCAACCTTGAACCTAATCCTTTATCACACTAATATTATAAAGGCGAAAGTTTGTGAGTGTGTGTGTGTGTATGTTTGTTACTTCTTCACGCTCAAACGGCTAGACCGATTTGGATGAAATTTTGTATGTAGACAGCTTATACCCTGGATTAACACATAGGCTACTTTTTATCTCGAAAAAATGTAGTGCTCCTGTGGGATGAGCAAGAAATTCAAATATATTTGCTACTCTTTCAAACTCAAACGCCTCGACCGATTTTGATGAAATTTGGTGTGGAGGTAGCTGACACTCTGGATAAACACATAGCATACATAGGCTTCTTTACATCCTGAAAAAATGTTGTGTTCCCGTGGGATGAGCAATTTTTTTGTGAATACTTTTCTCACCGATTAAATAATACACGTTTTAGTGTATCTCATAAACCGCGGGTAACACCGCGGGGCGCAGCTAGTTAAAGATAAAAGAAAAGAAAATTTATTAAAGACATTAGACATATTGTAGTATCTTGATGTGCTGGCGTCTGTACGTCGGAGACAACTCTAATACTAAAATCGATCCTTAATAAAAAAAAAACCAACTCACTGGCTCTCCCCTTCATAATCCATCCTGATAATATGCGCAGGCCCAGTCTCAGCCACATAGAGCTTCTTCTTGAACGGGTCCACAGCGAGTCCGGTGCAGTTGCGGACAGTCGTCAGGTCGGCCACGTGTGTACCGGCCAGGGTGGCTGACCACACCACTGACTCCAGCTCCCGGGTCACGCAGTAGAACATGCGGCCTGAACTTGGGTCCACGATTAGGGCTGTTATCTGGGGAATGGAGGGATGTAATGATGACGCTGAAGTAAGTTGAGATTATGGTAATGGTCTGAAAAGAGTGCAACGAAAATAAAGATATACAATTAAAACCACCCACGTGCGTGTCGGACCACGCACAATGAAGGGTTCCGTAGTTGGGATGAATTTATCCCAAGAACACAATTATTTTTGGTGTCGTGTCAACGTGGAATACAACAAAATGAACCTTCGGTCGAGTGAAGCGTGTGATATCGGCTGTACTCATAAGATAGGAAGACGTATAACCACGAACCTTAGCATCAGATGGCAGTCTCTGCAGCTTGGCACAGCGCTTGCTCTTGACGTGACACACTCTGACGCGGCTGTCCGATGGTGTCGAGTCCGCGAAGTACACGTTACCAGTCACCCAGTCTACTGCCACCTGGAATGTCGACGATTAGTACAGCGGACGTTACAATCAACTCAGCCTATCGCAGGCCACTGCTGGATATAAGCCTCTCCCAGGCTGCGCCACCACGTCCTGTCCTCCGCCTTCCACATCCAGTGTCACAGCCACCTTCTTAAGGTCGTCGGTCCATCGTCGCTGGTGGGCGTCCGACACTACGCTTGCTGATACGCGGTCTCCACCCCAGGACTGGCCATCGGTCCTTCGACAAACATGGCCAGCCGGCTGCCACTTCAGCTTGCTTACAGGAGAGGTATACAAGGTGTCCCGTAAATAATGCACAACCTCTTAAGGGGTCAACATGAACAATTTTTGCTATGAGACAAAACCTGAAGTCGCGAAAAAAAAAATTGTTGTTCCCTTTTATGTTCGCTTAACTCGTCAAAAACTGATGCTACTCCAGCTTGCTTGGTACAGTCTTGCAGGCTTCTCATGATAGCAGTTACGTATGTACCTACCCTCCTCTCTCCAGAATGACATCACAGCCTAACCTATATCTATACTAGGATACCGACTTGTTCCTGCCGACTTGGTTTTAAAATCGGCGGTACATGTATGCGCTGAGAGGGGCTCGTGGCTAAGTAATAACGGCCGCACTTACCGCGGTCGGTCCGTGGATGAGTGATTACATACCGAGACCCCTCCGTGCCTTGGAAAGCCCTTTAAGCCGTTGGTCCCGGTTGGTCGTAGATCTTTGACAGTCATTACGGGTTGTTAAAAGTTCGAAAGTCTGACAACCAGTCTTACCAAGGCGTATCGTGTTACCCAGAACATGGTTGTGAAGGTCAGTTACAGTCGCTCCATGTAAAATACTGGTATTCAGCTGCATCCGGTTAGACCGGAAGCCGACCCCAACATAGTTGGGAAAAGACTAGGCTGACGATGTAGATGAATCTATGCGCTGAAAAACTGAGTAAGCCGACGTTCGCACGGACGTAAACATATCGCGGCTGGGTTTTACTGCGCACTGGATTTTCAACTCTCGGTGTTGAGCCGAGCTTCGAGAATCCAACCTAACAACAACAGAGTGCATATATCCCAGTGCGTCGAAAAAACACACAGTTGGGTTTTCAACTTTCGGCGCTAAGCAGAGCGTTGAAAATCCACTGCGCGAAAAAAACCGCCGCGATAGTTTTACGTCCGTGCGAACGTCGGCTAAGTACTTAGCTCTAAAAGTTGTCAAGATTATGAGAACATTACCTTTGTTGGTCTTCCGATATTAGTGATTACGATGACGTTCTGTGTGCTGTTCACTTCTATCAGTTTGCCTGCCTCTGCTGACGTCACGTATAGTTTATTTTGCCTGTAGAACAAGCAATTGACTATAAGCTGATTTGCAAGGTGTAACTTAAATAACGCACAACCTCTTAAGGGGGCATTGTACTCATCATTATGAACAACTTTTACTATGGGACTAAATCTGAAATCGCGAAAAAAAAATCAGTTGCTCCCTACATTTATGTTCGCATAACTCGTCTAAATGTAGGGAACAGCTGATTTTTTCTCACGATTTACGGTTTGGTTTGATCCCATACTAAAAGTTGTTCATAATTTTATTATGAGGATTATTTTGCAATTGGTTTTCCGAAAAAAATCTAGATGTCGCTGATTGTGTAATCAATCTTTCAGGGAGTCGAACTTCTCATGAATATAAAAAACTTTTGCAGTAGGACCCAGTTTATAAATAGCGAAATAACAACAGTTTTCAAAAATGCATATAAACGCGACCTTATTTAGAGCGAAATATTTTTTTCTTGTTTTTCACCTTCATCAATGACTAAAAATCCTCAAGCTGATCAATATTTCTTCAGCACCCACACCAAACATAATAATTAACGTAAATTCTATATTATTCCAGCTACGACACTTCGTCCTGCCGTCAATTCCGCTACTTATGCCGTCGTGTTGTAGTCGCGAGTGGAGGCGGCGACCGACCCAACACTCTCGCGCACGAAGTGGCCAGGCATGCCGTACACTCACTGGCCCCGCTTGAAAGGGCAGTACAAGTGTTGAGTAGCCATGGTAAGGAATAATCAGCATTTGTAAAGTTTTCTCGTGCTATCCACATTGCATTGAAGGAATTTTGAAGTCTCAGGGCAAGATTCATACTAAGATTTGGAGTCGTAGTTTAATTGAAATAAATGTTCCAGTTTCACACAGTTTTAACCCATTAATCTCCCCTATTCCAGCATCACCAACTCCCCCATCAGTCCTCATCGTGGGCTCTGGCGTATCCGTAGCGGACGCAGTGTGGCTGTCCTTACGCGCAGGGCTACACGCACGACACCTGCACAGGACGCCTGCTGAAGCACTGGCTAGGCTGGAGCCACAGGCCTACCCGGACTACTGTCAGGTACGGTATTCAGTATCATATGAAAGAGCGCTGTTTGCATAGTTTTCGACTATTGATGAAAAATGTAAACCCCCCCTCCCCCCCCCCGCCCCTTATCTCCGAAGAATAATCTCAGATTTTTCTATATGCAAAATATAAAAAAAAATTTAGATTATTCTGTGATAGAAATTTATGTAAAGATTACAGCAAGAATAAAACGATGTCTCTAAATACTCGTAGCACACTTTTTCAGAAATCGGAACGGAACCCTCGGTGCATAAGTTTCATTGAAAATTTCATTGAGTCTCAAAAAATCGCAAAGAATTGCTCAATATGGCTGGAGTTATGGAACTATCCAATGGAGAAGTGTCTTGACGCTGCGTGATCCATATCGCCACCCGTTCAATATCCACTGCATAAGTGCGTACAGGATGGATGGAAAGCAGAGCATGAAGTCATTTTTGCTCCGTTGGTGTAACTGCTGTATGGCGTTCTAGAGTGGGAGGAAGTTGTTATCTTGATGAGGAGTAATAAAGATAAACGGTCTAGATGTAACCGAAGTGTCCGAGGCAAAATAACAGACAGAAAGGGACGCAGCATCTTATGTAGATGGAAGGACGATATTCGGATAATAGCTGGTGTTTCTTGGAGGAGAATGATCCATCATCGGGAAGTGTGGCAAGCTCTAGGAGAGGCCTTTGCGCAAACGCAAGACAATCGGTGTCGGTGTTTACATTTAATTTCATAATCATGTTTTGTAAGTTTCTGGATTACCTACAGGCTATTATTATTACTAACCTGACATTATAATCCATATCAGTGATAGCGGGTTCATCCTTATCAGTGTACTCGATGGCTCCGTAGCCGTCGGCTGAGATGGAGCGGACTGTATTGCCCGACACGTATAGAATGGACATGTTGCCGCGTGTCGCCTTGCACGACCGTCGGTCTGACCTGGATGAAAGAGAGACAAATACAAACTTTTTTACAAAAAAATACAACCGACTTCCAAAAACAACACTACAAAGTGAAAAATAACTTTAATTTCGAAAGTCGGTGTCTAGTTAAATGTATTTTCGTTTTTTGCCACCGACTTCCGAAATTAAAGTTATTTTTCACTTTGTAGTGTTGTTTTTGGAAGTCGGTTGTATTTTTTTGTAAAAAAGTTTTTATTTTTCACTTTTTAGTAGTAGTAGTAGTAGTAGTAGCATCTTTATTCATAACAACATAATTGTGTCGAACAGATAGATAATTACAAATATATCCTTAAAACTAGATTAATTTAAATTCTAATATAAATAAAATCATTACATTGATATAATTATCACAATTACCAAGCAATATATATTAATAATAATAAAAGATTCTCATAATTTAAATAATATGTACCTACCCCACACAAATTCTAATACCACTACCTGCAAAACAAACTAGAACATCCATATAAAAGTGAGGAAAAAATACGTATTATTGAAGCTAACTCAAAAACTACCAAAGCAAAGTTAATCAATTTTATATGGGACCAACTGTGATGTATACCCTCTCGAATAAAACAAAAAAAAATCCAAATCGGTTCCGCCATCTTCGAGTAATCGGGGAACATACATAAAAAAAAAAAATAAAAAAAAAGGTTCCGACTAATTGAGAACCTCCTCCTTTTTGAAGTCGGTTAATAAGAGACTCATGAGTTAGCGAACTGATGGTATGTAGATAGAGCTTGTGACTGAGGGTCTTAAGGCTGTGCATTTTGATAGTTGGCAATATCGCAATAGCTGTCAAATATTATGCTGTTTTGATTAATTACTCAATTTGATTGAGCAGTGGTGGCCCAGTGGTAACGGGCGCGACTTACGATTTGTAGGTCATGGGTTCGAACCCTGGCAGGCGCTTTACTGTGTGTAGATTATATCATCATCGCTACTCTCAAAACGGTGAAGGAAAACATCATGAGGAAACCGTCATGTCCTAGAACCAAAAAGTCGAAGACATGTGACATCTACCAACCCGCATTGGGCCCGCGTGGTGGATTACGGCCCGCTCCCTCTCTCCCAGCAGTGGGCAAATTATATTACCCAGTTACTGGGTTGCATGAGGTCAGATAGGCAGTCGCTCCATGTAAAATACTAGTGTTCAGCTGCATCCGGTTAGACTGGAAGCCGATCCCAACATCTTTGGGAAAAGGCTAGGCAAATGATGACTTTTGAAGTTTTTGAACAGACTTATGTACTTACGTCCTAAGTGCATATCCGTGATGGCACGAACACAAGAACGACCCTTGGATATTGGTGCATCCTTGAGAGCAGACTTCTTGCGTGCACTCGTCGATGTCCTCGCACGAGGTCCGGTCTGGTGCCAGACGGTACCCGAAGGGACACAGACAGCGCCCGCCTAGCGGAGTTGGCTGACATATGAATGAGCATGTGACGTTGGTGCATGCTGTTTCTGTGGAGAAACATCAAATAACGCCTGAATTCGCTGAAGGTTGAGGTTGAGGCAGAACGGTTGGGGGTAGTTGTTTAGCCCATATAAGACCCATACTGCTATAATATAAGTTCCAAGGACCTATTCAGTAAGAATAAGAAGAAAAAAGAAAGAATAACAAAATTAGTTTATTGCCACAGAAACACGTCCGAAAAATACACCCAAAACCTAAACAAAAACAAAACAAATCTATTATAATTACGAGCTCTCGATATTCTTCAACTATAAAAGATGTAACCTAAACAAAAACAAAACAAATCTATTATAATTACGAGCTCTCGATATTCTTCAACTATAAAAGATGTATCATCAACATCAGCGAACGAAAATACTTTTGCATTTTTATTTCCATATTGCAAAGATCATTAATCTATAGGAGAAAGAGGTTAGGCTCTAAGACACTACCCTGTGGGACGCCGTATGATACATCCTCATATTCACTGGTATACTGTCCTATTTTTACTCTTTGCTTCCTGTTGGGTTGGTTTGAGTAAACTGAGCGCAGTCTCTCTTATTCCGGTTTTTTCTAGCTTATTCATAAGGATTGGGAAAGAAACGGTGTCAAATGCTTTTTTGAGGTCAAAACATAGAGACAGTAATTTTTTCTTTTGTCAAGGTGCTCGGTTACAAAAGAGCTTAACGCACTTACTGCGTCCTCAGTACATACACTTTGTCTAAAGCCAAACTGTGAATTAGAAATAATATTATACTTTATGAGATATTGAGTTAGTCTATAAACTATAAGGGTTCCTCTCTAAAAACGTTAATCTTCTACATACCACAGAGTCTATTCTCATCTGATCCGTCGGCGCAGTCGTTGTTCTTGTCACAAAGCTGCTTCCACTCAACGCACTGTCCATTGCCGCAAAGATACCCGTCCTCACATTCGGTAGGGGGATGGACTAGAGGGTACAGGTGGGAGGTTTGGTTCACTGAAAATAAAAAAAGTTATTATTGAGTTGTTTATGCCCGGCGTCGCCCGGATGAATTTCATGTCCCTATCTCCAGTGGTTTAGGTTGTGTGTTGTCTGTTTTCATACAAAAATACCATCAAAACTGCTGATTTTTCCGGTGAATTAAATAAAAAACCTTGACTTGACAATTACAAACACGACAGAAAAAAATTAGCCAAATAGGTGCAACCGTTCTGAAGTGATGAGCTTACATGCATTCGGCAATTGATTTTAATTTATATGTATAGATAGATGTATTCAGCTTCATCGTCATCCCTCCACCCTCATCCCAAGTAATTTGGGATCAGCGCAGGATGACTTCTTCCATATCCTCTTTCTAGCCATGTCATCCTTCACACAATATTCATCCATCGATTCTTTGGTCTTTCTCTACTCTTATACCTACAGAAATCCACATTCATACACAAAATTTCCTCACGACGTTTTCCTCACGACGTTTTCCTCATTCCTTTTGCCTGGTTTAACAAGGATCCTTTAACCCGGGTATGTAGACTTCTATAGAATAACACTATCGGATGCTATACCATACAATATGGCAACAACTAGTTGAACATAATAAGCACCTACTTATTTTAAAAAAAAATTAAAATATCATTACACACCATAAAGATTTGTTATTGGCTTTCCGTTGACTAAATTTACCTGTTCATTCTGTTAATTTTTTCTATCATACATGGTAGACTAACTACCGTGTTCTAAATAAATTTAATTAAGCTTACCCCTGAGAAAAGCGTCAGACCCATCGACGCAGTTCTGACGTCCGTTACACACTCTGTGCATAGGGATGCAGCTGAGATGCTGTCGATACGCGAAGAAAGCATGCAACTGAGGTAAACAGCTAAGTAGTTGAACAACATACTTACCCCTTACACAAGCATCAGGCGTCTCGTCAGACCCATCGACGCAGTCCTGACGTCCGTTACACACTCTATGCATAGGGATGCAGCGGACTTGCTGTAGGCACGCGAACATTCCGTGCGGTGCGCAGCGGAAGTCGCAGTCGTGCTCGTCAGTCCCACCTGGACAGTCGGTCTTCATGTTGCAGCTAAAAGAAAAACTTGGGTTAGGTTTTTGGTAATGGAATGCTACAGGGTGGATGAAAAATTACATTTCCGTTCAAATCCTGCTCAAGTTTTACCCGCACTTGGCCGGTTTTCGCCAAGTTGCTGAGAACAGCAAGTCTGTTCTGTAAAACCTTAGGGGAAGTGAGCTGTCACACACGCACACCACAACGCACCACACTACACTACACTACACTACACCACACACACCACACTACACTACCCCACACACACCACACTACGCTACACCACACACAACACACAACACACTACACTACACCACACCACACATTACTCCACATACAACAACAATAAATTGTGTTATTTATTGTTAGTAATTAATTTAATTTATCAATTTAATTTTTTTTTTATATATTTTTCACCAACTATTTTATTACTAGCACACAGTTAGTATAATGTATAATACTGCAATGTTATGGAAGAGCGGAGTCTCCTAATACAGGCATTTTTTGCTTAAAGGGAGGCTCCAAACACGTCTTAGTTTATAATATGTTAATTGTGCCAATAAACAATTTGAATTTGAATTTGTCATTCCAATGCTAGGGATTGACACTATTCCGACCTATTCTGTAAAAATCTCACCGTGAAAACTTAGGCGAGGTGAACTGTCAGTAGTGTCAATCCCTAGCATTGGAATGACAGCTCACTTCACCTAAGTTTTCACAGTGAGATTTTTACAGAATAGACCGGCTGAGCTGAGCTGTCAATAGTGTCAATCCCTAGTATTGGAATGACAGCTCACTTCACCCAAGTATTAGTATTCACAGTGAGAGTTTTACAGAATAGACCGGCTGAGCTGTCAATAGTGTCATTGGAATGACAGCTCAATTCAAACTCACTTCACTTAAGGTTTTACAGAACAAACTGGCTCTTCCTTTCCTAGTAAGTTGACAAAAAACCGGCAAAGTGCGAGTAAAAATATAATTTTGAATCCACCTGAGATTAGAAAGTTAAGAGGAATGGTGTTACTTGAATTGATAGGATTGGATTAGGTAAAAGAAAAGAAAGAAGGTAAGACTTGTTATTATTAAGGGAGTTTCAAAGCATGCTGGAGACGGAAGATTGGGCATTCACAAAAAAATCCCTTACCATTAACCACGCGTAATTACACTAAACAATTAAAAATACATTGTCTCTCGCCAAATCTATGCTACATCTAAGTTGTGTCACACTGTACCTATCTAGTAACCCCGTAACCAACATGCATAATCTACAAGGACATCAAGATATGCTGTAAGCAGTTCTAACCGAACTGAGGGCGGCAAACAAATGCTAGTGTTGTGTTCACAAGTATACTCCCAGGCAGCGCAAGTTGGGGTCTCGTCCTGTGGAGATATGGATTAAGAAGAATAGGATAAGTATCGTTTAATTTGTAAGTAAATGATAATAGCTCAGAAAATAAATATTGAAATACAATAAGCAACAATCAAAGATTTAAATCGTTAGATTCGCTTAACCGCATCAAAAGATGGTCGCGTTTTTCTTTCGTTTTGACACCTCCGACACACAATGTCGCATGCTGCCATGGATATGCCAAGGATGTGTGAGCTTATTCTTCTCAGTATGGACACTTTTTTTCTGACTTAGGTACGGTGAGGGCAAGTCCTAACGATTTAAATCTTTGACCACAATTACAATTAATCGAAACATATTTTCTGCCGGTGGAACTGCAAAGATTAATATCTTTTTGTAGCGTGTATTTTTCAGATTTTTTTTGTGACTTGAAAGTAACATTCAAGACAATAATGTCACAAAAAAAATCTGAAAAATACCATTACAAAAAAAGATATGAGTTTTTGAAGCTCCGCTGGCAGAAAACTCTAAATAATTAACTACAAAGACAAAAATAACTCGAGAACTACAAAAAATCGCGGAACATACATGGGATACCCCATTTTACCCGATTTTCTACTGACTATGAGAAATTCAGATTTTTCTTTTTGACATCACTATTTGGACCACCCTGTATACAAATCAATTGGCGTGCATTACTCTCGCCAAAACTCAAAAATGGCTCGACCGATTTGAACATATTTTTTTGTTTTGTTCACCTTAATACTGGAGTGGTTTAAGAAAAAAGAAAATTGGAAAAGAAAAACCCAAAGGAACAGCCGCAAAATCCAAATAGAAATTTTGACAGGACAACGTCTGACGGGTCAGCTAGATATTATAAATTAAGTGGTTTGTTTGTTACGCTTTTACGCTAAAATGGCTGAAAAGATGTGGATCAAGTTTCCATTGATAGCAAAGTCAAAAGAATATAAAGTCACGTGATCAGCCGCGACGCCCCGCGGCCACAGCTAGTAAGCAAACATGACATATTAATAAATGTTTTGAAATAAAATAATTATTAATAAAAAAAAAATAAAAATAAAAAAGTTTATTGCATATTAAAAAAACGTACACGGAAATGAACTCGACAAATAAAAATAAAATGGTAAAAAAAAAAAAAAAAAATAATAAAATTCAAAGAAGAAAAACATAGACAATAATAGAATGGAATAAAATAGAATACTCTTTACGTATACCACACGAATTACACTAAAGGAATTACAGATATAAATAAAGAAAAAAGGAAAACATAATTGGCGAAATGTGGGTGTACGAGTAGGTATACTACGAGTCCCACACCCACATATACATTTACCCAATACATTTTTTATGCATTATGAGCGAAGTAGGTACAGCCGAGGGCCCCGCTAGATAGATGAGGCGATTTATCGTGATTTCTATCAAAATGTTTGAGGTACATTGGATTTTGTTGATAAATTCATGAGGTACATTGAACAAACAAATCTACGTATATATATAAAAATCAATTGCTGTTCGTTTGTCTCGCTAAAACTCGAGAACGGCTGGGCCGATTCAATTTTTAGGGTTCCGTACCTCAAAAGGAAAAAACGGAACCCTTATAGGATCACTCGTGTGTCTGTCTGTCTGTCTGTCCGTCTGTCACAGCCAGTTTGCTCCGAATCTAATGGACCGATTAAGTTGAAATTTGGTACACATATGAATTTCTGTGACCCAAACATGGACGGGTAAAGTAAATAAATTAAATTTGAATATAGAGGACACTTTTGGGGGGCAAATAAGAAAATAAAAAAAAAAGTTTTGCAAACTACACCATGTGGCATATCAAATGAAAGGGCTTACTATGAGGGTCATCATCATTCTCCTGCCCTTATCCCAATCTATTTGGGGTCGCCGCAACATGTCTTTTTTTTCCATACTTCTCTATTATTCGTCATCTCGGTAGTCACCCCTTTCTAGCCATGTCATCTTTCACACAATCCATCCATCGTTTCTTTGGTCTCAAATATATTTTTTTATAATTTTAAAATCAATTGTTTTAAAGTTATTTAAGAAAATAGACGAAAATTGACCATCCCCCCTATCTCCGAAACTACTGAGCCTAAAATTTTGAAAAAAATACAGAAAATAGATCTTTATCTGTAGATTACAGGAAAACCTATAAGAAGTCTGTGGTCTTAAAATAACATGGTAAATCTATCAATATTGTGAGTACAAACTTACATTTACAGTTGGAATGAATGGGAGAACATGTTTTTCAACTACAATGTTAAGTTTGTTCTTTAGATAAATTCATCCCAACTACGGAACCCTTCATTGTGCGTGGTCCGACACGCACTTGGCCGGTTTTTTTTTTGTTTTATTCTCCTCTGTACTGGGGTGGTTTAATGGAAAAAAAAAAATAGGAAAAATACAGACATTGAAATTTTGACAGGACAACGTCTGGCGGGTCAGCTAGTAATAAATGTTTATTGAAATTAATTTGAGTTACAAAAATATGAAGCCTCTGAAACCCAAACTAGGTAAGAACCTGTATGTCAGATTTCATACAGCAAATTGAAAACATTTTCAACAAAGCATTGCTACTAGTTCTAAGAGCCTAGCTCGCGGGTCGCGGGGTCCAGCTGGATAGAAACACATGTGGACAAAAAGTATTAGGGTTCCTTTTCCTAAAACCACTTACCCACTTAACTGGAGCATCACAGTCATCGCACACAGGCTCACAATGTTCCTCATCAGAGAAATCGGAGCAGTCCTGATGACCGTCACATATTTTTCTCAGCTCCACGCATTCTCTGTTCCTGCATTGATAGAATCCTGCACTGCAGGTCATGTTCACTGCAAAGGAAATCGAATATGGTCATCGTAGATTCCGCTGTCATGGTGACCCTACCAAGCGTAGTTTCGGTCGCGTAAAATGAGTCGGTTAAAATTTTCATTGCATAATAATTAATAATTTTATATATGTCTTTGACATATATCTCGGGACCCTGAGGTCCCGGTCCTTTGGAAGGCGTACGAGGGGCCGAAGCCAACTCGCAGAGGCCCCTTAGACAATTTTAAGTGTTGAGGCACCCACCGACGATTAGTATTAATAATCAGTCTATAAAGTTCCCACTGATGGGACATAGGCCTCTTCTCTGATGTGAGAGAGAGTGGGCCGCAATCCACCACGCGGGCCCAGTGTGGGTTGATGGATGTCACATGTCTTCTAAATTTTTAGAAAAAAATACTAGCCTTTTTTACATTCTTCTTCACCACAACCACAAAAGAATGAATTGTATAGGTTATTTGTTGTTATTTATAATATTGTATGTTGACTATACCGACAGCTCGTGGCTAAGTAATAACAGTCGCACGGGTCGATCCATCAGGTTAAGCTACGCTTGCCGGGGTTGGTCCGTGGATGGGTGACTATCTTTACATATCGAGACTCCTCCGTGCCTCGGAAAGCACGTTAAGCCGTTGGTCCCGGCTGTCATACGTGGATCTTTGACAGTCGTTATGGGTCGTCAGAAGCCCGAAAGTCTGACAATCAGTCTTACCAAGGGGTATCGTATTACCCAGTTAATGGGTTGTGGAGGTCAGATAGGCAGTCGCTCCACGTAAAATAATGGTTTTCAGCTGTATCCGGTTAGACTGGAAGCCGACCCCAACATAGTTGGGAAAAGGCTAGGCAGATTGGTTGACTATACCGACAGAGAGGCAGTAAATAGTGCGACCAGAAATTGCAATTTTTTTTCTAAAAAATTGTAACAAGTACTACTTGGGATAATATATATTTTTTTGTATTTGTTTTAGAACGGTCATAAGGTCTATTATATACTATTTCAAGGTTATCTATTAATTACGGGACACCCTGTATATAAAATAGGTCATATTTCAAAGTTGCAATCGTTATTGCACGAGAAAATTGCTTTTGAATTACGATAATTTAATAAGTGCTCGAGACTAGAAATCAAATCAACAGGTATCGTTCAAAGGGATGTATTTCACTAACCACAGTCGACTTCATCAGATCCATCGTTGCAGTCCTCATCACCGTCGCAAGTCCAGGTCTTCAATATACAGGAGCCGGACGCACACCTGAGCAAAATAGTGCAAGCGTTGAATTGTAATGGGTTAGGAAAAATATGAATTTATTTGAGGGATCGATTTAAAAAAACATTCACAAGTCCCTGCCAGCGTCCTGCTAGCTATTTACAGCCATCTTCAACTAATTATGGCTGCATGCAACGGTACAGGAGTTGTGGGGTATATCTTATTTCATTGGACAATGATAAAAAAGAAAAATGTACTGTACATCACTGCCCAACCCTTTGAAAGAATACAGGCGTGATGTTATGAAGAAATCTCATTTCCGTAACTTTTCGCGCAACTGTCATTTCGCGCAAGTGTCTTTCGCGCAAGTGTCCCTTCGCACAAAAGTCCGTTAGCGCAAAAGTCCATTCGCGGAAAAGACTTGTTTTCGTGAAAAAGTACAAAAAAAAAGTTGGAACTTTGACCTTCAATATCTCCGTAACCAGAAGGTCCCAGGAATGGTGCAGTACACATAAATTATAACAATGACGGGGCGAACAAGTGACTCTCGCGTCTTTCTACACCCGTTAGCTAGGTATGTATAGCATCTGCCCGCGACTTCGTCCGTGTTCCCCCGACCCACCCCGTCGCGTCGCATCGCCTGCCCGTGCTGTTACTTCGTTTTCACTTAGCGTTATTTCTGACTTTTTTTCTTTTTACCCGGCTCCTAAGGGCCCTAGCGTGATGTTAACTAGCCTATAGCCTTCCTCAAGAATTGGGCTATCAAATGCAAAAAGAATCAAAACCAACTGGTAGTTCCAGAGATTAGCGCGTTCAAACATACAAACAAACTCTTCAGCTTTATTATTAGTATTAGTAAAGATTCGCTCACATAAACTCCGTCTCAAAGCAAACATGTGTGTCGCACTCAGAGGCCTGTTCGTCCGCGCCGTCGGGACAGTCTTGACGGCCGTCACACAGCTGCGCCCGCGACAGACAGATGGAAGAGTTTGCGCATTCGAACTCCGTGTCACTGCATATGCTTGTTACAGGGGCTGGTGGGAGCAGACACAAACGTTTTAGAAGGACACAAAATTATTCAAGTATTCAAAGTAGGCTGAGAGTCTTATTTTACTTTTTTTTGTTTTATTTACTTTAAAAGTATAGCTTTGGTTTTCTAGGAAAGCGGCCGTAACGGCCGTCATTAACAGCTGTAATTTTCACCAGTATTTGACATTAACTCAAACCTCGCCCCCCAAAGATTTAAATCGCTAGATTTGCCCTCAACGTACTTAGTCACATACTGAGTAGTGTGAGCTCTTAAATTAATAAACAACGTTTCCATGATAATCAAAGTGAAGTCAGAAGTGTCAAACCAAAACAGAAATGCGACTATCTTTTGACACGGTATGGCGAATTTAACGACATAAATATTTGCCGCTGTCATCATTTTCATGACAGCTGTCACTACGGCCGTTAAGTGCGGCCACCGCTCTTCTAGGAAACCGTAGCTTACCAGTGGACAGCCCCGAAAGTGACGTGACCACTTCCTAGTGATAGCTTGGAAGAAGTGGCGCAATAAACAGAAACACCAGTAAGTAGCAATTGTAGCCTGCTAAGTAGCTAATATTTTCACGTTTTATGGTGTTGAGAGATGGGCAAAGATCGTCACCCACTGGACGCCTGAGGGAGGACATCGCCGCCGAGGCAGGCCACGGCGAAGGTGGTGTGACGATCTGATAAGGTTTGCAGGGCCAACATGGCCAGAAAAATCCTTTTGCCAGCAGTGGGACACAATGTAGGCTAATAAAAAAAATGGCATTGAAAATCTGAGGAGCTAATAACGTGGTAGTTTAAAGAACGATGTGAAACTTAATTTAAAGAATAGCACGAAGAAAAAAAGGCTAAAATTAAAGCTGAAATGAAGTTTTCTCTCTTACGTTTGTAAATTGGTTTTTCAGTAGAAGAACACAAGGAAGCCCTGCCTCTGTTAATGCACAGACCGTTGCAGAAGATCTCTTGCGGTGAACATATATTTGCAGGCTCAACTGAAAATATAAAAGATAAATAAAAACAAACGGTCATCTACGCTGTAGCATAGAACAAGCTACGCCATAGCACAGTGCTACGCTGTAGCACGAATCTACGGCTCAGAGATGGTGTAGCATGGAGATACGCTGTAGCACAGACCAAAGGGGAACCGCTCCCTAAGCACGTCTCGGGCTTCGTTACGGGCGTTTCCTACTCCGTATCATCTACGGACGGATGATTCATTCGGGGCCCGAACGAAGAATGAATGACAACTCGATTTGACAGTCGTTTATGTTTCGTACGGGCAAATACAGATCAAGAGTAGGGCCCGATGTGTATTTGTCCGTCCGAAAAATGAACTTGACATTTGTTTTGACGGATCGTTATGATGGACGGACGGGCGGACTTGGGGAGTAAAAAACCTGTAGAATAGTAAGCAAGACCGTAGCACATTCTATCTCCGCTGTGGCTCAGTCAAGATACGCCGTTGCACTATCGAACTATGCTAACACATTATAGACGCTGTAGCACAGTCGAGCTACGCCGTAGCACTTTCGAGCTACGCTGCAGTTCAGTCAAGCTACGCCGTAGCTCAGTCAAGCTACACCGTAGCTCAGTCAAGCTACGCCGTAGCTCAGTCAAGCTACACCGTAGCTCAGGGAAGCTACGCCGTAGCTCAGTCAAGCTACACAGTAGCTCAGGCAAGCTACGCCGTAGCACTGACAAACTAAGCTGTAGTACAGACACACAGATACAGAGCAAAGTATCGCTGCAATACATTACTAGACGCTGTAGCATAGAACAATGCTACGCACAGTCGAGCTTCGCTGTAGCACGAGCGACCTGTGCTGTAGCAACAATCATTTTGATCCAATTAAAAACTAGCCAAGTGCGTGTCGGACCACAATGAAGGGTTCCGTAGTTGAAAAGAATTTATCCAAAAAACAAACTTAACTTTATAGTTGAAGAACATGACCGTGACCTACGTCACGGTCAATTCTCCCACTGCAAATTTAACTTTGTAATCCCAATAAAAGATTTTTTATGTGTTAACGATTTTCAGACTTTTTCCTTTACTTGTGATGCGAGACCTTGCTTCTTGCCAAATTTCATGATTCTAGGTCAATGGTGATCGTACCCTATAAGTACTAATTTACTTGCGAGTACCGAAATATGAAGCATATCTTTTTATTGCGTTGACATAAAAGCTTAATTTTTTTAGATCTCCAAGGGACCATAGACTTTCTTATTTTGATATTAATTTTAACTTGATACCTCCACGCGTTCCTGAGAAAAAGGGTCTTGACAGTCTGACAGACAGACAGACGGACAACAAAGTGATCCTATAAGGGTTCCGTCTTTTCCTTTTAAGGTACGAAACCCTAATAAAAGCACACTTTTAACTCACCTATACAGCCTTCTTCATCTTCAGCCTTCGGACAGTCCACCTTGCCGTCACATCTGCCAGATTTGTCCACGCAAATATTGCTCTTATGGCAGAGGATCTGGTGCACATCACATACGGCCAACTTGGTGCATTCTCCATCTTTCACCAACAAGCCAGGGGGACACAAACATTTGTAACCCATTTGTAAGTGAGCTGGGTTTTCGTGTGGGGTCCTGTGGGGTTCTTGAACGCAGACGGCGGAACATGGGTTCTTGAGGCAGGGGTGGTTCAAAAGTGGGTCTTTCGGATCAGGAAAGGAGGTTGTAGCTTGAATTAGGAGATGTGTGTTGTTTGGGAAGAGGGCTGAAAAAATAAGTTAATTAATATGATTTGAATGCTTTTTTTTGAAGAGGAGCTCGTGGCTAAGTAATAATTTTTTTGTATATTTTTGTATGATATGGGTTCGTACCTGAAATAAATTAATTTTATTTATTTATTTATTTAATAGCAGCCGCACGGGTCGATCCATCAAGTTAAACTACGCTTGCCGGGGTCGATTCGTGGATGGGTGACCATCTTTACATACCGAAACTCCTCCGTGCCTCGGAAAGCACGTTAAGCCGTTGGTCCCGGCTGTCATTCGTGGATCTTTGGTAGTCGTTACGGGTCGTCAGAAGCTCGAAACTGTGACAACCAGCCTTACCAAGGGGTATCGTATTACCCAGTTAATGGGTTGTGGAGGTCAGATAGGCAGTCGCTCATGTAAAATACTGGTATTCAGCTGCATCTGGTTAGACTGGAAGCCGACCCCAACATAATTGGGAAAAGGCTAGGCAGATTGAAATGTTTTTTTTTTAAAGCACTTTTCCCGTTTTGTACGGTTAGCAACGAAAGTCTATTAACAATTTAACTTATTACTTTTACATAATATCATCTAAATAAATACACAGTATATTAAAGTAATCAATATTACATCTTCATTGATAACGGCCGAAACGACGCGCTTCGAAATCTCAATGTATTTCAGTAGGCAGCAGTTCGAGTGCGCGGAGTTACGCAGGGCGTATTTATCTACCGAGCACCGCGCCGTAGGTAATTAATTCAAGGTCCAGAGCCCAGATAATCTTCTGTAGTTTTATTATTCTGTGATAGATACAATATTAGTTGATAGCGATACTATAAAAAAAAAAAAAGCTACAACTCAGCAAAGTTTCTATTATTTTTATTTTATGTTCTGTTTTTTTAGATAGTGCTAATGGAAAACCTGAAGTGTCAATCGACTTTCGTTGCTGACCATACCATTAAACCAGCAATGGTTCCAGGTTTGTATTGATATTTACATTTGCTAAAAAGACTACCTGATAGCTAATATTTAAATGACATTATTATCGTGAACTTAATTATTTAATGATGATTCGAATGGAAAATGGTGAATTGGTCGAAGAAAAATTGAAATGTAGTCATTTGGTGCTTTCTTGTTATTTGGTTTAAGTAGCTGTTGCCCGCGGCTTCGCCTACGTGGATGTCAATAGTTCCCTAGTTATATCAGATTTCATGTTCACAATTTCATGGGTTTTCATATTTTCCGTGGAACCCAAAATACCCAAATAATGTTGGCCCCAGTTACTATAATAGGCACTTCTTCTAAATTTAATAAAAAATAATAATAATATAGTAAATTAAAATCATAATAATATAGTAAATCTTTGAACCTCTTGCGTTAGTTTTCGCGGATCTTGTCTGGGTTACCGCCATCTTTGTCGGCACGGAATAAGTCTAAGTCTAACACCATGATGTAGTAATGGATGGAGCCGAGTGTTTATTGTAGAAAAAGGTGAAAAAAGGCAACAAGGTTACTTATTTTGTGAAAAATCGGCACGTAGCTGCTGACTGCATGCGCTAAAAACTTTTTTATATTTTGAAATGTTTTTTTATTTTTATTTTTTACAAAAATATTTAAAAATGTAAATTATATGTATATAAATAAAATAAAGGAAATAATAATAGTAAAAATTAAAATATTAAAAAGAATTGTGATTATTAGTATTTGGTTGTTTCTCATTTTGGTTGTTTTTCACTTCACATAACGCAAACTATCTATAACGAAAAAACACGCGCGGTCCTTTAAGTTTTGTTATAAAGAGTTTGTACCATAGATAAAAGAAAGTATAAATCTATGGTTTGTACGCACGGCTACAGATCAAGCTATACTGCAAAGGGCGCTCTCTACTACTACGCGTGCTACTTGGCATAGAAATATAATCTGTTTGAAATATGGCAATCGCGTACCTACTATAATTAATAATCTGCTGAACATAATGTTCTTCATAAAATCGTTTGTATTACATTTTAAAAATAAGAATCTTGCACTTTTAAAAATGTAATTAAGTACCGTAAGAGTAAATCCTCAACGTAAGTTATCTACTTGCAGAATTCTCTTGATGCATACTTAATTGAAAAAATATGTTAAAATTACCTACTGGATACAGAATAGCACTAAGAGTAAGAATATTATGACTGAAATGTTAATGGGGAAATTTTGCATTTATACATAACTGCTGTAACTTGTCAAAATTGATTACCGAAACCCAAACAGATTTGGTTCGCGTTTCATGTAAATATTTCCAGTATAAGCTGATTTCGCATTGTATAGGATTTCCTTACAATGAGAGGTCAGTGTAAACTGGAAATGTATAGCTTGATGTGTAGCCGTGTGTACACTGTATTATGATTTTAATTTTTTTCTATATCTTACCAAGGTCAATCCTGCGTATCTTGTGCGAGGTCTGGTGTATGTCCGACCAGAAGAGACGGGAGGTTCGTCTGTCTGTCCAGAACACGTAGTTGTCTACCACGGCCAGGCTGGTCACCGTCGTTGATAGCTCGCGGTAGTTCTCTCTACCAGTACCTGATAAAATTTGTAATTCCAGGTGTAAATAGGTTTTTTTTTCATTGAAATAGATAGTATTGACATGAGCAAAAACAACAAAAGCAAAAGTTGTCTCTACTAAGATACCTAGAGAAATAAAAATCCTAAATAATAGATTGTTTAAGATAAAATTGTTGGAATGGCTGAAAGCCCACAACTTCTGTGATGCGCTGTGGTAGCCCGCGAAATTCAATTTTTTTTTTTGGGTTTTTTGCAATTCGCTGGTCCGTGTCAGGTTGTATCTTGATCGATATGATACGCGGGAATAAAACATATGTAGTTATATAATTTTAACCATGAAAATCATCAATACATCTCTCTAAGTTAGAATTCGTGCAGATTCGTCGAACGAACGAAATCTAACGACTCTGCATGAAATCTAACTAGAGAGATATATTGATGATTTTTATGGTTAAAATTATGTTTTAAATGTTTTATCGCCGCGTATCATATTTTGATCAAGATACAACCTGATACGGACCTGCAAATTGAATAAAACGCAAGAAAATTTGAATTTCGCGGGCTACCACAGCGCATCCTCCTTAAAACATTGTTTGAAAAAAACTTTTTTACAAAAAAAAAAAAAAACAACCGACTTCCAAAAAAATACTACAAAGTGAAATATAACTTTAATTTCGGAAGTCGATGTCTTTGGATCTGTATCTAAGCTTTTTGCCACCGACTTCCGAAATTAAAGTTTTTTTCACTTTGTAGTAAGTATTTTTTTGGAAGTCGGTTGTTTTTTTTTTGTAAAAAAGTTTTTTATTTTTCACTTTTTAGTGGGGCAGTCTGTAATTTATCTAAGTTACAATAGCGTAATGTCAACTGCTCATCACCTTTTACAAAATATTGCTTTTCCTGATACAAGGACGTTAATTGTTGAGGAGTTCTCTCAGTAAGGAACCAGGGCAACTGGAACTGATGGTGAAGTCACCATCAGCTCCACATCAACATATGTATTGTATGAGCATAAATTGCTTAGCAATAATCGAATCGCAACCCGTGAAATACGTATTATTGAGTAGTTCCGATGGCCATCTGTGGTCTTCCTCATCAGTTCCACTTCACCAAATGGTACTTTCCGGAAGCAAATGCACGAGTTACTATAAAAAATACCCAAATCGCTATCGGTGTGCCTATAAAAATTGAAGGTTTCCCTCGATTTCTCTGGGATGCCATCATCAGATACTGGTTTCCTTATCATGGTACCACCCTTAGGATATCTCCTTTCCAACAATAAAAGAATCATCAAAATCGGTTCATAAAACAACGAAGTTATTATCCGCGAACACACATAAAAAAAAAATATAAGTACGGTCGAATTGAGAAACTTCCTTTTTTTGAAATCGGTTAAAAATAAATTTTGACTTGGTTTTGACTCGATTTTGCATGCTATAGTTCCAATAGCTAAACATGTTTGTACTCCTGTTTAATTGTAAGACCTATAAACACCATGTTTTAAGCAAGTACTATAATAATCAGCATTTAACGTTCCCACACAGCTGAGAGGGAGCGGGTACCATACCAGCCTTTACTAAAGGCAATGGTAAAGTAAACTCACGCAATTAAGTGATAGTCCTAATCGAAATTAGGACTATCACATAATTGCGTGAGTTTACTTTGCCATTGCCTTAATTAATGAATGATAGTCGAAGTTTTTCGATTATTAAGTCATAATTAAAAAATAAGATTTTACTAAAGTATCGAAGTTTTATTACATTTTTTGTTTTATCACGAAATTGGACGAGTTCACCCCTAAGCTACTCACATAAAAATTGTGAAAGAGACAGAAAAGTAGAAAGGAAATCATTTGACTTGATAAGGGCATGTGATGAGTAGGGAGGAAACGCATGTGAATAAAAGAGTGATGATTATACATGTTGATGGAGGGAGAGGGAAAAGAAGACCAAAGAAAAGATGGATAGATTGTGTGAGGAATGATATGAATAAAAAGTAAGTTCAAAAACTAAAACCCGGTTACTGAAAAATCACGCTCGCCGCGGTCGGTCTGTAACCAATTAAATTAATATTATTTACCTCCATTTTTACTTATTTTTAACAATTTATTTATTTAAACAATACAGACATATATACATATTTGTAATTTGCTCGTCAAGACCTTTGTTTTGACACCAAACATGTCATTATTATCTCAATTTAATTTTTTTCGTGGTCAGAAATTTACGTGTTAAGTCCAGGAGAATTTATACGAAACTATTGATACCTCATTCATTAAAATCGGTTCAGTAATTTAGGCGCTTAGGCGCGTGGAACACACGTAAATACATACTTATATACATATTATACTTACATACATACATAGACTGCTAAAATTATAACCTTTCCTTTTGGCTTTACCGTAGTCAGGTAAAAAGAAGGGAGTCAATGACAGCGTGACGGTTGACAGGGAAGGAGAAAACGTGTTGCGCCGACCCCACGTAACGTGGGATAAGAGGTGGAAGATGATGATAGTACTCACATAGAAGAGAGACATTGACTGGGTGCACCCTGAGCAACTTCAGCTCCGCTACCAAGGCGGTAGCGGAGCTGAAGTGGCTGGTTAGCTATTGACTAGCTAATATTTTTCCCGCGGCATAAACTTCAACTACAGTTCTTGCTGATACGAGAATACAAGACACAAGACAGAATATGAAGATGGCAGATATGCACTTGAAATTTTAAGTGGTATTTTGGTATTATTATAGTGGTATGTTAAGTAAAATTTTAACCTTCAGGGTGTATGTAGTCGATGATGCCGTTGCTCTCGTCTGATATGTACACTTGGTCCATGTGCTGGACGTAGCGCAGACGAATATGAGGACCTGGAGAAATTACACTGCATGACAAGTTTTATACAATAACAATATAACCCTAACACTTTAACTTAGCGAGTGTAATCGAAGGTCTTGGAAAGTTGTCAAAACCAAAAGATTTTTTTTTTTCAGTAAAAGAGAGTAGACCACCAATGTGGGGTTGGTGGATATTATAACATACTAACTGCGCCCGGCGGTTTCACCCGCGTAGACCGGGATAAAAAGTAGCTTATGTGTTAATCCAGGGTATAAGCTATCTACATACCAAATTTCATCCAAATCAATCCAGCCGTTTGAGCGTGAAGAAGTAACAAACATACAAACACACACACATACACATTCACAAACTTTCGTCTTTATAATATTAGTGTGATATTCTTTTAATTTTTGGTTGGTGTTGTGTCTTTAACTGAAAAAATACGTTACCTTTCAAGTTGTTCATGATGACGTGTCTTCGGCTCTCTCCGTCGAGTCCGATGCTGTCGATGTGTATGTTATTGTGCATCTCACTCTCTACCACGGCTACCATCATCCTCCTGCAGATTTGAATTAAATTGACATAACGTTACATTATTAACACGTGATTAAACCGTTGGTCCCGGCTGTCATTCGTGGATCTTTGACAGTCGTTACGGATCGTCAGAAGCCCGAAAGTCTGACAACCAGTCTTAGCTAGGGATATCGTATTACCCAGTAACTGGATTGCGGAGGTCAGATAGGCAGTCGCTCCTTGTAAAATACTGGTATTAGATACTGGTAGTTGGGAAAAGGCTAGACAGATGATGACTCGTAGCACTGACTTGTGATTGACTATGCCTCTAAGGATTTTGACACGAAAAACGGTCTTTCTTTCAAGACCAAAGAAATTACATAATCGTCGCACTGCAGTGAAAACCTCGTAAAAAAAACTTGTTAATTGTGTTTCTTTTTATTTATTTGTTGTGTAGAAAATCTCATATTGGATATTTAGAACAAACGTGCATAGCTCTAAGTTGCTTCTATAATGCCTTCTATTCATAATGAACCTCGGGGAGCATCAATGACGGCCATTTTTCAGATTGTCTTTATCATCCCCTGTAAAATAACGTTTATTGCAATCACGAGGTTTTCACTGCACGGCGACTATATATCAGGATGCACATACCCATAATCTGGCAACACACACATGCTGATAGGCACCTCCTGGTCCTCGAACCTGTGCACCAGAGCTCGCTTCTGTGTCCTGAGCGAGACTACTTCTACGAGACGACGGCCCGCGTCCAAAATGTACAGATTATCAGTTGCGTAGTCTACAAAAAAAAAAGAAGAGATTTAGGGTCTTATCACACTTCCGCTGCGAAATCAAAGCTTAAAATAATGGATTGTAAAATAAGTAATGCATTAGAAAATATTAAAAAAAAAAAATAGGAATTCGTTTCTTGACTCCTTTACAATGTAATAATTTATAATGAACTAGCTGCGCCCCGTGGTTCCACCCGCGTAGACCGGAATAAAAAGTAGCCTATGTGTTAATCCAGGATATAAGCTATCTACATACCAAATTGCTAAATCGGTCCAGCCGTTTGAGCGTGAAGAAGTAACAATCATACAGACACACACACACATACACACTTTCGCCTTTATATTAAAGTCTTGAATTATGTGCTATTACGGGAGCGCGCAATGTATTGCACGCAAAACATTGTACTTTTGGGTGCGTGCAACGGTACTGGATTTGTAGGGGTCTTAAAGTTTTTTTCTAGTCCGTGTTAGTAACATTTAAAACTTGTTTTCGTCAAAAAAAGTTGAAACTTGTACTTTTTAGGGTTCCGTAGTCAACAAGGAACCCTTATAGTTTCGCTATGTCTGTCCGTCTGTTCGTCCGCAGCTTAGCTCAGAGACTCTTAGTACTAGAAAGCTATAGCTTTCAGCTTGGTATATCGATGCCAAATTATAATTTGGCATCGATATACGCCGACAAAGTGGTAAAATAAAATCATGAAATTTTTTTAGTGTACCTTTTGTACACCTAAAGTGGGGATGTTTTTTTTTTCTCGTCTACCCCATGGTGTGAGTTGTTGTTGGATGGCTCTTTCAAAAATATGTGAAAACAATTTTTCGATTTAGGTATCCATTTCTGAAATATTAAGCTTTAAAGTGCAAATTTTTGTTGAGAGTCAAAAAGTGTCCCCGTCCCCCCCAGCTAAACAATTAGTGTATATATAACGAAGTTAAAAGGAAAACTGTCACGGCTAAGTAGGCTTTTCAAGTTTACGACTAATAGTTAACCAACTACGGAACCCTTCATTGTGCGTGGTCCGACACGCACTTGACCGGTTTTTGTAGATTGGAACAGCTCGAAGTTGCAGAATTTAAAATCAATATGCTGTTACTAAAATTGTAGCAAACTGCAAAAAAACAATCACAACTAGCTTTTGCCAGCGGCTTCGCCCGCGTGTATGTCGGAAATTATCCCACGGGAACCTTCTACCGGGATGAAAAGTATCCTATGTCTTAATCCAGGTTATAATCTATGTGTATACCAAATTTCATCCAAACCCGTTCAGCCGTTTTTGCGTGATTGAGTAACAAACATCCAAACATACAAACTTTCACATTTATAATATTAGTAGGATGACGAGGAGTACAAGTGACTCTCGGCTTCATTAAGCGTTAATTTAAGGGTGACTGGTAATTAGGGACCGATACTTAAACACATCATTGTACTCATGGTAACAAACAACTTTTATTATGGACGCGAATCTGAAATCGCAAAGAAAACAGCTGTTCTCTACATATGCTCGCATACCTCGTCCAAATGTAGGGAACAACAAAAATTTTTTTCAGGTTTGGTGTTTACTAAAAGTAGATTGTTATCATGAATACAATCATATGTTAAAGTTTCGGTCACTAATTACCAATCAACTTAAACAACGTGTCGTTTTGCATCCTCGTCTTTAAGGATGTGGTATAGACCATCAAACCGAACAACTTTTTCCATGGCACCAACATCGTAATCGCGAAAAAATAATTAGCCGTTCTATACATTTGCGTCGAGTAGTTATTGAAGTTTTCTATGGGAAAGTTGAACATTTTTTCGCGATTACGATGTTGGTTCCATGTAGAAAGTTGTTCGGTTTGATGTTCTGTATCACACCCTGAAATTTGACGAGGATGCAAAACGACACGTTGTATAAATTATGAATTATTGCATGGTGGTCATCCGCCATTGTTCGCGGTAGATGCATCAGCCAGAGGTGGATTTGCAGTCTTGGCCGCCCTAGGCCCCAGGCCATGTAGTAAAAATAGGTACCAGCCGCCCCTTTCTCAGCACCCATCTTATAGACTGCATAATGAATTTACTGTATTGCCAACTTTTATCGAAATCGAGTTACTGATTTTTTTTCGCGATTTCAGGTTTGGTTCCATAGTAAAAGTTGTTCATAATGATGAGTACAGTGACCCCTTAAGAGGATATTGGTCAATAACCACTAACCCTGTATATACGAGTGATTTAGGAAGATTATTGTTATACGATGCGGTGCAGTGCGGCCCGCCATAATGTACGCGAGTCTTTAGAATATTTAGGTACTTTCAGTTATTTCTTGTTACATCAGTCTTTTGTCAGATTGGCCGCCCCTAATATCTGGCCGCCCTAGGCCCGGGCCTAATGTGCCTTAGAGCAAATCCGCCTCTGGCACCAGGTGACCCATGTTTACGCTGGCACCCTAAACACAAGTTAAATCTTACTTTGGGTGCCAGAGATCATCGAAAACATTCTTTTCCATTCTTGTAACGTTGTATAGTTTTAAGATAAGTGTTAGTGTACAACTGAAGTTAATAAAAAAAATTGTGACATATTTTGGTATTCGCAAGGTTTGTATGTATTATGTATTAATTTTAATGTAATATAAACATAACCTAAAAACAACAAAATTATATCCTAACATAACTAAAACTATTAAAAAACTAAAATATGGCATCGAAAAATTCCTCCGCATCGTTATCGACTGGTAAAGTATCCAAGAGACTGGCGGCATTGCCACGTTGTATGACAATGCTAAGCCTCTGGCCAAGGTAAAAGCCAGCTCTTGGGTCACGGGAAGTGTCAACCAGCCGCTTGGAGATTTCGTTGAATAAACCAAGTTAATAAAATTATTATTTATTTTTTTTTTTTTTTTTCTCTTACCGTAATCCATGTCTACAACATTTTCCATTCCGTTGTAGAGCAGCGGATGCGTGACTCCTAGAGTAAAGTCAGTCATGTTGATGTAGTTTATAGTCCTGCGCTGACCATCGTATAGAAATAACGAATCTGAAATAAATTATTTATTTAATTTAATGTAAGTATGATTTTTCGAATATACAACTTGTAATTTAAATAACGAACAACCTCCCCTTTGACTGTAAATTATGTACTAATTAATGAACCCAAAACCCCAGGGGAGGGGGGGGGGGGGGGGTTAGTTGCGAACCCCATAGGTTCACAACTACTGATGATGATTTTATTCCATCGCATGATGTTTTTTTACGTTTACATATATATGATATAAGCATATATACCTATTATATAAAGGATTTTTCCTTATGCACACCCAGGTGTTCATGCGACGTTCAAAGGGTTGGACGCTGTTACAAATGGGTAGTCAAATCATTACTTTTTTTACACAAAAGTATGTTTATTAAATAAAATGCTTTGCATTCTTAAAATGTTTTATGGCCGAATTATTGATAGATGTGCATGGTACGATTCTGAACTATAAATATAATTTTAGATAGGTACAGTTTTTCAAAAAAGGTAGGTACAGAAATGAAAATTTTTACTTCGGTTACCGTTATTGAGAAACTGTACCTATCTAAAATTGTATTTATAGTTCAGAATCGTACCATGCACATCTATCAACAATTCGGCCTTAAAACATTTTAAGAATGCAAAGCATTTTGTTTAATAAACATACTTTTGTGTAAAAAAGTAATGATTTGACTACCCATTTGTAACAGCGTCCTTAAGTGGTCATTGTACTTACTCATCATTATGAACAGCTTTTATATATTTCTTTATCGGGCCAAATCTGAAATCGCGAAAATAAATCAGCTGTTCCCTACATTTATGTTCGCATAACTCGTCAAAATGTAGAGAACAGCTGATTTTTTTTCCGCTATTTCAGGTTTGGTCCGTAATAACAGTTGTTCATAATGATGAGTTCAATAACCCGTTGTGCATTATTTAAATTACACCTTACGGTGCTCAAAAGAGTCCGTTTACCGTTGAGGCAGTCCAATCTGATTCTAACTACACCAATCCTAGGTAAACTCAGAAAGTACATAATGAATAGGGATGATGTCTGGATAAAAGAAAAAAAAAATCTATTTAGTCCGACAGTCAGATAGTAAAAAAATATTAGATACCTACGTATTTTTTAAATTATCATTTAATAAAAAATTACATTATGTAGATAGATAAGTTGGGGCTCGCTACGTCACAACGATAACAAACTACGTATAAAATCTAGCAAGGAGTGACGTCATGCATGTGTCGTTTTGCATCCTCGTCAAATGTAAGGATGTGGTAAGACAATCAAACCGAACAACTTTTTCCACGGCACCAACATCGTAACCGCGAAAAAATAATCAGCCGTTCCATACATTTGCGTCGAGTAGGTATTGAATGGGACAGTTGAAAATTTTTTCGCGATTACGATGTTGGTCCCATGGAGAAAGTTGTTCGGTTTGATATTCTGTGTCCCTGAAATTTGGCGAGGATGCAAAACGACACGTTGTATATCGCAGTAATCTTTTGATTACGTAAAAAAATAAAAAATACGTGTCCAATATTTTTTAATACCTAATTCTACATGACTGACAAAAAATATTTTAGTCATCATCCCTGACAAAGTCACATATTTACTTGCCCGGATTCGAAACCACAAAACCTCGTGCATGAGAGGCGACGCCAGTATTAATAAATTCCAGTATAATATCCAGTCTTACCTCTGAACTGATCATACGCCATAGCCTGCACGCGTCCTATTATGTCGAAGTGAGTGGCGTGACACTCCGGATTACCGAGTACGTCGTACTGTATCTTCGTGAACAGCTGACTTCCGGCCACCACCAGGTACTTAGGGCGGTAGACGCCGACATCTGGAAGTGATAAGAAAGGCGAAGAGAACCTTTAGCGAAGAAGGGATGGCTATGGTCCTGAATAGCTGCATCTCTTTTTCGCATAGAAACTCTGGTAACTTTCTAACACTTTTGGGACATTTTCTGTTCTGCTTTTTGAGCCGTGCGTCAATAGATATGAAGGACAGTTCAACAGTTGCTTGTTAGATCTTCAAAGTTGCCAAATACAGACTAAGTACTGAGTTTAGAAAAACCTTGGCAAAGTTTGCCGATGGGCGTACAGACGGAAAAATATCACGGCGACATTTTTTCGCGCAATGGATTTTCAACGCTCTGCTTAGAGCCGAGAGTTGAAAATCCAAGTGTCTTTTTTTGACGCGCTAGGATGCACTCTGTTGGATTCTCGAAGTTCGACTCAACACCGATAGTTGAAAATCCAGTGCGCGATAAAATCCCGCCGCGATATTTTTATGTCCGTGCGAACTTCGGCTTATATTGATTTTGGGGTAACATTATACCACCTTGTTTTTAATTTTACTGTGAAAAAATGGATTTTTCTTGAATTTCAAAGCATGGCCCAATGTTACACACAATGTGCGCTTTATAACTGTCGCTAAAGTGATGTCAGATATTTTTGATCATAACTCTATCATATTCTTTTGAATTTAACTGAGTAGACAGATATTTTTGACGCAAGACATAGACAAATCTCGTTATTATTGCATGGACAGATATTTTTGAAGTCAATGCAGCATCCTTTATTTATGCGTCGCTTGTTTCGCCAGGTATTTTTGGAGTTCCATCGATGTCACATATTTTTGCTGCCACTTGTATGTTACAGGGTGTATCAGAAAGGTGTGGTCAAATTTATGGGTGTGGTACAGACCATCAATATGTCGACAATCCATTAAGAGGACGTATGAGGGGTCATTTCCAACCAAATGACTCCTTAACCATTTTTTTGACCACCCAGAGATACTCTAACATAAAAAACCCATACAAACAAAATGGCCGTCAGAGTGCATAGGTGTTAGCAAAGCAAGCAATTAAAAAAAACATGTTTTTTTTTTAATTTTTTACCGTAGATTGTTTTATTATAATGTGAGATCGCAGATATCTTCAAAAAAAATAAGTATACAATGTCAAATTATGTACTTACCTACTCGAAAATGGTTAAAATATCCATAGGGTTCATAAAAGGTCATTTGGTTGCAAATGACCTCTCCTACATCCTCTTAATGGATTGCCGACATATTACAAATAACCCTGTATAATAAATTCATATCCTAACCTTTCGTTTTACATAATTATATCAAATCATAACCCTGCTGAAACTTATTCTTGTTCCATTCTGTAATTTCTGCAGTTATAAAGAGTTGGTCCTAACAGTTACAGTAATACTTACGATGACACGCGTTATTGACGATCTCCATGCCATCGGGGCAGGCGCACACGTGGCTGACGTTGGAGCTGATGAGGCAGAGGTGCGAGCAGTTGTTGTTGCTGCAAGGGTTCGAGCTGGCGTTCATCAAGACCGGGTGGTACATGTGCATGCCTAGAACAGAGATACTATTATAGACTTGCAACGCGACTTGCGTCAAGCGATACGCACGCGCGTCCACTGATGTTTCCCGTCGCTCCGCAAGTGGCGTCGCGGTCACTCATGAGTCATGACATGGTTTATACAACTCCTTTCATTTGTTTTCTCAAACACAAGCATGTTTGAGAAAACAAATGAAAGGAGTTGTTTTTATTTTAAAATTAGAGCATTATTTTGACAATCGAGATGTATTAAAAATGCTATACTAAGATAAGATAAGATAAGATAAGGTTTATTTCTCACCACAATATAAATCAACATTTCAAAATATAATTCAAAACACATAATAATATTTTTTAATTATACTGTGGGAGACTGGTGCCTAAGCTAGGCCTTACGGCCTGTATTTCAGGACACCAGGTCTCCACCCCTTCGGAGGACATTTAAATAGAATTATGCACACGTACAGAAATGCGGCAAGTTATATAAAACCAGAAAAAACATTATACTAATGATTATTTGTAATTCTATGGTTAGTAAGGGTGTGTCGTGTTGTGTAAGTAGGGAAATGTGATAAAAAAAAAAGAAATGAAAGGGGCTGAATTCACAGAAAGGTGATATATATAAATATACATATATAGGTATTATATTATATTTCTGTTTATCAAGTTAGTGCTTTTGGTAACTAAGTGTGCATATTTCAGTCGCATATGAATAGTAGTTCAATAAAAACTAACATAATACAAAAATAAGTTTAGTTTTCAAACAAGCATGTTATACAGTTGTAGCTAGAAGTTTTTCTGTAGCTTCATAACTTAATTCCTGGAGCCAGCTCCCAACCCTCAATTTACACTTAGATTTGGTAAGTTCATAAATCGAAAGTGTCCGATTTATTTTGTTGTAGAGAAAGCGACCAAGGTAACAAAAGAAACGTTTGGAGAACATAGTAGTAAGTCGTTTACCATGGCGATCTACTGGGTCAAAGCGTCTTTTAGTTCGTAAAAGCGAGGAGTTAAAGGAGCCCATGTTGTTTTAGGGCCGTTTGTAGAACAAACAGCTGACGTACAGTTAGGACTTTAGTTTCTTTATATAAGAGTGCCGTGGGATATCGAAAAGGTAGAAAGGAAGACACCTTTAGAATAGCCCTCTGCGCTCTTTCCAATTGTATGATTGTGTATTTAGGTGCACCGCCCCAAGACGTTATGCAGTATGTTAATAGGGACTGGGCGAGGGCAAAGTAGATTGATTTCATCAGCCTAACGTCAGCCACATTTCTTAGGGTCTTAAAGACAAATATTAGTTTACGCAACCTATTGCCCCCCTTATGCCTATTCTTTCCATTTTGTGAATAAGAATGGGTACAGAAACAGTGTCGAAAGCCTTAGCAAGGTCTAAAAATATACCCAAGACCTTCTGCCCCCTATCCATTTTTGTGACAACATAATTAGTTAGGTCATGAACCGCATCGGACGTTGATTTGCCAGCCCGAAAACCATATTGTGAGGGTGACAATATATTAAACTTTTCTAAGTAGTCAACGAGCCTATTGTTCATGATCCTCTCCAGTATTTTGGAAAGGGCAGGAAGCACAGCAATAGGTCTGTAGTTGTTGACAATGTTCCTGTCCCCACCCTTAAGGATAGGATGTATGATGGATTTTTTAAATGGTTTGGGAAATTGACCTGAATTTAGAGCGAGGTTGCAGATGTATGTAAGTGGCGGTACAACTATGGCGATATGTTTTTTTATTAGGCCATTAGAAATTCTGTCCCAACCCGCAGCACAGTCATTGCGTAGGGATGTTATCAGATTAGCAACTTCATTTTCATCCGTCGGTAATAAAGACATAGACTGTAAGAAGCCGCTGTTGACAGATTGGGATGCTTCGTCAGTTGACCTAGAAACCATTTGTTCTGCGAGATTTTTACCGATTTTGCAAAGAATTTGTTGGCCAGGTTAACGGATTGCAGTGGAGTAGCTGACATATGTAATAAGTGTGATGCGTTGTCTTTCTTACGAGTTCTATTGGATATAGTGTTTATGGCTGCCCAGAGTTGTTTGGTGTTGTTGCCTGCGTTGTTAATTTCTTTTCTCTCAAATTCTAGTTTAATCTTCTTCAAAAGTTTGTTGCAGTAGTTTCTGTATCTAGTGAACGTTGTTCTTAAAATTTCGTTGTCAGGTGACTTTTTTGTTTTTTTATGTAGGTTGTCTCTATGTCGGATACATCGGAGAAGGCCCGGTGTGAGCCAAGGCTTTAAGATATTTTTCCGATTTGATATTTTAACAATTTTTGTATTTGAATCAATCACCTGTGTTATAAGGCTGATCATTAGCTCTGCAGCTATGTGAGGATTTTCAGTGCGATAAACTGGTTCAAAGTCAATTTGCTTTAATGCAACGTCTAGTAGATCATAGTTAATTCGGATAGCTGTTTTTTTTTGCAGATATTTTCTGCATTTTTTTAACTAAAAATAATAAGGTAGTGTCATGGTCAGTCAGTGAGGAGTGAGCAACATGAGTTGATGCAGGTAGAGTTGTTTTAAGAATAAAGTGGTCAAGGCAAGCTTCTAATCGCGTGGGCAGTGTGTGTGCAGGCAGTAGACCATGTGAAGCTAAAAGATTGAGGTAACTATGTTTGGTGGAGTCAAGACACTGATCATTAATATTGATGTTTAAGTCCCCTGTGATAATTATATTTTTATAGTGTGAGATGCTGGACAGGATCATGTTAAGTGAATTAAGAAAATTAGTAACATCTTTGAAGGCCGGCCGACGATAAATAGCCAAAAGGATAGAGCTGGCGTCGATTTTTATTAGTAGACAATTTGCATCTTCAAACGGTGGTTCTTCTACGGATACGTTAAGATTTTTATGAACATAAAGAACTACACCCTCATTTTGTGTGAGATTGTTGTCAGTTTTGAAGTAGTTATAGCCTTGGAGATCTGGGATGTAGCTAGTATTAAGAAGCCAGCATTCGGTTAATGTTATTAGGTCCCATTCAACCTTTGTTCTGGCGAGAACAGTGTGTAATCCTGCCATGTTTTTTGTAATGCTTCTAATATTCTGGTTAAGGATTTTGAGTGATTGATTAGTATTGAGGTTGGGTGGAATACAGTTATCTAAATCACAGGTCGAAGAGTCCGACACAGAGACAGAATCTAAGTTATTTATATTATTTTGTGTATTACCGAATTATATTTAATTCTTGCATTTTTAGTGCACTACTGAGTTCTGGGCGAGACATGCTAATAGTACTACTATGGCTTATTAGGACGTGATTAAATAGTGATACTAGGTCATAGTTTAACGCACTGGCTCTTCTTTCATATTTGTGTTTTGCAATTGAAATAACTGTTAAAAATAAAAGAAGTGTGTAGTTTGGATGTGTAAATAGATAATGTGTCAGACAATTTTGTATGTAAATGTAATTATGTAGGTTAGTAACTAATTTGTCTATTGGAACAAACGATAATAAAAATAACAGTGATAAGTTAATATTTGAACATAAATGTTTACGACAATTTTGTAGGTATTTGTAAAAACCGATGCTAATAACAGATTTCAAGATAATTACATAAGATATCAAGAGATAGAGGAAGACATTTTTAAAGAGAATGGTACAACGAAGTAGAATATTTAGTCATTTAGTTTTCTCTCGACGTAGTTTAACCAGGTCTTCTTCGGATTTTATGAGCCGGCTAGGTATCCCTTCTCTTTCGCGTACGTATACTTTGCCATTTGCAGTCCAACATTGTTGATACTCACTGCTTTTTATAAACTCTCTGGTAAGATAGTGCAGGCGTTTTGCTGAGGAAGTTAAGGCTTCCCATACGTAGATCGGTTTCTTGGGACCAGTAGCTTGCAAGTGGGTAGTATTAAGACGATTCTCTATGTGTTGTTTGTTAAAGTTTCTAGTGGATTGTATAAATTGTTCTTTCATTGATGAGGATGAGAATTCAACAATGATTGTGCCCATTGTCTCTTTCTTGGCTCTCAAACGAAATATATTTTTGACCTCGGATGGTGGCACAGGTAGGTTAATAATAGTACCAAGTTCTTTAATTAATCCATACAGAGATTCTTTGGTCTCGACGTTTAAGGCTGGGATATTTTTTATTTCAATTGTTGTAGCTTTTAAGTTTCTCTCCAGATAGTCTACCTTAAATTCAAGTGTTTTTATAACTTTATGGTTGTCTAAACATTCCGTCTGTAATTTATTTATTTCTAGCATGGCATCATCATATTTATCGGATAAAAATTGCACAGAGTTTTGAATTTGAGTATTCTGAGTTCGGATCTCATCATTCTGAGTTTGTATTTCTATGTTTTGGCTACGTATTAAGCTGTTTTGAGACCTTATCTCCTCAAGGGCAGAGTGTAGTGTGTCTATTTTATTATTGCGATGTTTTTGTTCAGAAATAAAATCAGTAAACATAGACTTCATCTCCAACATCATAGATTCTAAGCGTTGGAACTCAGCGTCATCACCTCGCTTTCTTTTCCTCTGCTGTTGTTCATTGGTTTCTTTATCAAAACTAGTGTGTAAATCAGGTTCCGAGTTGTGCAACGGCGATGATACAAATTTCGGAGGTGAACTCATTATTTATGTAGTTAGGTTTGCTTAATTTGAGCTCAGAAAGAAAAAAAAAAAAAAACCAGAATAAAAACCGTGTAGTGTAGTTTGTTCACTGTATGGTGAAAAAAAGCACCTTACTCACTCAGCGATCACATAAAGTTGTTTTACTGCACCCGATTATCGCACAATCCTGTGTTGACAACACCTAAGTAAATCTTCGGTTCTCGAACAATATTCCAGCAACAGCTGATCGACGATAAGCGCGACCTTGGGCGAGTGCCAAGGACGGACTTTGAACTCGATGCGCCGCACGTAGACAAAAGGATAGCACGTTATTTTTCGCAGCCCGCAGTATTAAAAACTGTGTTTACTTAATGGTCACTTTATGGAATCAAAAATATGTTCGTGCACTGGATAGTTCGCACACTTGGCTACATAACTGGGACTATTTTATGGTTAAATAATTACTTTACAACTAATAGTGAAATTAACATGCGCGAGCACAGTAGGTTTACGTGGTTACGCGTTTGAGCCCGCAGGGGGGAAACTGAAATACTGCACCCTAATTGCGTAACACATTATCAATCGGAGTTGGTTTCATTTTGGCAGTTCAACAACATTCATTGCGTTATTTACGTTGTCGAGCAGACAAATTTTTCGAACATATGAAGCAATGGATTAGCAATTTGTTTCAAAATGAAACCAACTCCGATCGATAATATGTTACGCAATTAGGGTGCTCGTCAAATACCTACATGCGAGCAGACGGCCGGCAATATTCGTATGAAAATCCATGTGTCATTTTTAGCGGCCGAATAAATTACTAAGAAAACTCAATATCTGTCGTGTAATATAAAATGAAACGAACTTTTTACTTCGACACTGGCAACCAAGGAGGTCATATAACAAAGATTTTATTTAAATGTCGAAAACTGGCTTAGCAAATAGAGCTATGTAAAAAAAAAAATTGTTTGTCATTGATTCTGGAATTTACAAGGTTGATATGAGCGAGAGGCATTAAATTAAACCACATATACTATGAATCATTTTCAGCTTCTATAATGAAGTGACCGAAAATAGAAAGTCGGCACAAAAAACAGGAGTAAACTTCAGTCTGCATCGGAGCTGACCAGATCTGACACATATTAGGTTGGGGAAAAAGTCTTTTCGCATTATAGTATGTATGAACTTAAAATAAAATCTCTTTGGCTATACTATTTATATCTGGCTGGTTTTGGTATCATTGAAAGTTTAAATTTTAAAGAACATAATTCCAAATTCAAATTAGGAAAATGTGTGATTTTCATTTGTTTTCCGTACTGTCAAGATGAGTGAATCTAATGAAGAAATTCGATACATTTTAAAATTTTACTACAAAAAAGGTAAAAATGCAACGCAAGCCGCGTAAAAAATTTGCGATGTTTATGGACCCAGTACAGTGTCTGTGAGAGTAGCACAAATTTGCTTTAAGGGTTTTCAATCCGGAAATTTTGATATCAAAGATGCACGTCGCTCTGGTCGCCCTATTACGGATAAAATGGATGCCATTTTTGAAAAAGTGGAGCATGATCGGCATATCAGTAGTTACGACGTAGCTGAAGAACTGGGAATTAACCACAAAACAGTTTTGGCGCATTTGAAAAAAACTGGGTACACAAAAAAGCTCGATATTTAGGTACCTCACGAGCTCACTGAAAGAAACCTAATGAACCGTGTACTCATTTGTGATTATTCATTACGACGTAATGAAACCGAACCATTTTTGAAGAAGCTGATAACTGGTGATGAAAAGTGGATCACGTACGACAAGAACGTGCGAAAAAGGTCGTGGTCAAAGGCCGGTCAGGCTTCACAGACTGTGGCGAAACCCGGATTAACTCGCAACAAGGTGATGCTGTGTGTGTGGTAGGATTGGAAGGGCATTATTCATTATGAGCTGTTTCCACCAGGCAGGACCATCGATTCTGAACTCTACTGCGAACAACTGATGAGATTAAAGCAAGAAGTTGAGAGAAAGCGGCCGGAATTAATCAACAGAAGGGGTGTGGTTTTTCATCATGATAACGCTAGACCTCACACATTTTTAGCCACTCAGCAAAAATTAAGAGAGTTTGGCTGGGAGGTGTTAATGCATCCGCCGTATAGTCGTGACCTTGCACTTTCAGATTTCCACCTGTTTCGGTCTCTTCAGAATTCTTTAGGCAGTGTCAGGTTAACATCACGAGAGGACTGCCAAAACCACTTGTCGCGTTATTTTGATCAGAAGTCCCAAAATTTCTATAGCAATGGGATCGTATCCCTACCTACAAGATGGCAAAAAGTTATCGAACAAAATGGTACTTACATACTTTAGATAAATGTTAACAATGTATATTAAAAAATGTTTTGAATTTTCTTAAAAAATGCGAAGAAACTTTTTCCCCAACCTATTATTAAACAAAAAAAAAACTAATTAATAAACTTTTTTTATTATTATTTTTTTTATTTTTTTATTATTTTATTATTATTACTATATTAAAAATCAGATAAATAGTAGCAATAGTTTAGTCACAGGATTATTTTTTAGTTTTTTCTTTGTTGAAACACGATGTATCTGCCGTAACAGCTGACTAAACCTACGCATAGTTCTTACACTTTAAGGGCTGATTGTTCAAAAGTCAGATAATTTTTATCAGAGGAATAATTATGGCGGTTTGACAGCTTTTGTATAGAAAATATGTCAAACTGTCACATTTATTCTTCAGGTAAAAGTTATCAACCTATTGAACAATCGGCCCTTAAACGACAGAATTTTTGACGCGAGACGTTGTCGTTTTGTTACGCACGTCAGTGGAAATCTCTACAAAGGATGTTTACATTTTAATTCGATTACTAAGCTATTTTATTTGTTCGAAAAAAGTTTTTTCTTATTTTTCTCCTAAACCGTAAATAGTTCCGAGTTAACACTATGCATCTATAGTATGTGGTTTAATTTAATGCCTCTCGTTCATATCAACCTTGTATAATTCATTTACTTAGTTTGAATTACTTAGTTTTTTTTTTTTTTTTTTTTTTGTGAAAAGTACTGCTACAAGCCTTGGCCGCAACCAGACATTGATGGACGAAAGTATGTGTGCCTCGGCCTACATTTTCTTCCATCAATGGCCCTATTGCAGGCCGCGGCAGTAATGCACTATTTCTCCGCAGTCAGTGTGGCAAGACGCTTGTCGTTTGAGCGAATAGCTCGTGGTCACAGTGTCGCCTGTTTGCCTCCAAGAGGTAGGCAGAGATTCAATTGTACATATTTCGACAGTCTTGTTCTTTTTAGAGTAAGAAAAAACTTTTTAACAAAAAAATACAACCGACTTCCAAAAACAACACTACAAAGTGAAAAATAACTTTAATTTCGGAAGTCGGTGTCTAAAATGTATTTTCGTTTTTTGCCACCGACTTCCGAAATTAAAGTTATTTTTCACTTTGTAGTGTTGTTTTTGGAAGTCGGTTGTATTTTTTTTTTTGTAAAAAAGTTTTTATTTTTCACTTTTTAGTTGTGTACCTACCCCACACAAATTCTAATACCACTACCTGCAAAACAAACTAGAACATCGTCCATATAAAAGTAGGGAAAAAATACGTATTACTGAAGATAACTCAAAAACTACCGCAGTAAAGTTAATCAATTTTATATGGGACCAACTGTGATGTATACCCTCTCGAATAAAACAAAAAAAAATCCAAATCGGTCCAGCCATCTTCGAGTAATCGGGGAACATACATAAAAAAAAAATAAAAAAAAAAAAAGGTTCCGACGAATTGAGAACCTCCTCCTTTTTGAAGTCGGTTAAAAAGAAGAAAAGAAAATTTCGACAGTTATGTTAAGGTGATCCAGACTCTGGGACTACTACTACTAAGGAATTCCCAATGAAAAAACTCAGTAACTGTGCTGGATCCACTATTTACAGTCCTGACTTCCTAAGACACATGAGAACACAACTATCCTGAAAATACAACTATTCTAAAGCATTTTGGTTTAGCACAATATTAATGTCACCTATAAAGACAAGGTGTAGCTTAAATAACGCATAACCTCTTAAAGGGTTATTGTACTCATCATTATGAACAACTTTTACTATGGGACCAAACATGAAATCGCAAAAAAAAATCTGATGTTCCCTATATACATTAATGTTCGCATAACTCGTCAAATGTAGGGAACAGCAGTTTTTTTTTTTCACGATTTCAGGTTTGCTCCCTAAAGTTGTTCATAATGACAATGACCCCTTAAAAGGTTGTGCGTTATTTCAGTTACACCTTTTAGATTTGGACAGTCTTAGAACTAAATAAAAATTGCATGCGAAATTAATTTTTTAATTTTAAAATCGTTCGAATTTATTTCTGTAGAATTTACAAAAAAGACTTTTAGGTCAGGAATGAATGGTAGCTACATATAACAAACCTATACATAAAAAAACTTTTTTACAAAAAAAAAAAAACACAATCGACATCCAAAAAAAAACACTACAAAGTGAAAAATAACTGTAATTTCGGAAGCCGGTGTCTTTGGGTCTGGTATTTTAATTTTTTGCCACCGACTTCACCAAATGAAAAAAGAATTTTCATTTCAGTCCACAATAAAACTAACGAAAATTTATGTCATTGTGTAAAGAATATTCAATCGATATATAATAAAAATAATACAAAAAAACTCACCAAGGACAGGAGTATCTAGCTTCATCAGCACATTCCTGTTCTGTGCGCTGCCGTGCAGTTTGTCCGTCGTCTGAATGCTGTTGGAGATCCAGTCACTCCAGAACACGGTGTTCTCGAACACCGCGATGGAGTAGGGGTGGTGGAATGGTTCTTCGAACAGCGACTGTTGGGGTATTCAGAGGTAAAGATGATGTAGGAAAGTACAAAGGTAAAGAAACAGCACATAACGCCTTAATTCCCTGAAGGAAAAGGAAAAAAAAGGTGTAGAGAAGTGTACCCTCATTTCGCCACATATTCGGTAAGCATATTCGGCACACGGCATGTGCACCGACATTATCACCGCGCGATACATCATCATCTGCCTAGCCTTTTCCAAACTATGTTCGGGTCCGCTTCCAGTCTAACCGATGCAGCTGAATACCAGTATTTTACTTGGAGCGACTGCCTATCTGACCTCCACAACCCACTTAATGTGTAACTTGGCAAGACTGGTTGTTAGACTTTCGGGCTTCTGACGACCCGTAACGACTGTCAAAGATCCACGAATGACAGCCGGGACCAACGGCTTAACGTGCTTTCCGAGGCACGCTGTTATTACTTAGCCACCATTTAGCCACAAACCCCTCCAAAGAAACATAACCTTGACTTTGCTGTCACGCAGTCAGGTAATAAAAAGTATTCTATTCTAAAAAGGTTCTCTTTCCATGCAGTACTTAACATCGACCTACCAATTGGTAAGGCTAAAATAGACAGGTGTTTCTCTAATCACCCCAAAACCTGGAAAAAAACAGACAGAAAAGTAGAAGAACTCACATAAACATGCTTCCCATTAATCATGACGACTTTGACGGTCCTGTCGACGAAGTATAGGCGGCTATTGGGCGCGTCGATGGCCAGGCCGGTCGCGAACATGTCCATGTGGTCCACTAGCACGTCGGGCTGGCTGCCGTCCATACGTGCTGACATTATCACTGCGCGCTGGTGCCAGTCCGACCAGTACATTTTGCTGTGGAGGATAGTGAGTTTGAAGAACTTGAAACGTCACCCATCACCCATCACAAAAGCTTACGAGACCTTTTTGCAAATCCATAAACTCGTTTACTTGGCCAAGATTATTTGATAAAGTTAGGTCTTGTAGTTTTACGAGGTAAGGTTTTTGTCCCATAGCATAGCATATATAATTAGCCTATAGGTAATGTTCCCACTGCTGGGACACAGGCCTTCTCTCTCGGTGAGACGGAGTGGGTCGTAATCCACGACGCGGGCCCAATGCGGTTTGGTAGATGTCACATGTCTTAGAATTTTTGGTTCTTCGTGAGGAAACCGGCATGTCCAAGTAGGACACCTTCACCTTCCTTCACCATTTTGAGAGCATGAAATAATTTACGCTCAGAGTTCGAGCCTACTCATAAGTCGCGGCCGTTACCACTGGGCCATCGCTCACACAATCATTCAACACAGACTGGATTTGACACTAGTCCTCCTTTACCTTTTAAAATAATCCAATCTGTTGCCGGTGACATACACGTCGTCAGTCGTGAGTCGGTCGTCAGTCTCGGGTGTTCGAGGAAATAGAAAACACTTTCACAAATCGTTTTTTTTCTGTCGAATCATGATTTTCATCCTCACACGATCAATAATATCATCTAAAATGATGGTCTTAAAACATTTGAAGGCATTCAAAATCAAGTCATATTCAAATTAGACTGAGAATCAGCACTTTTCGAAAGTCAATAAATTTACATATGACAGTCCCCACGTTTTGCCCGCCCTTCATCACTTCCTAGTGCTTTAGCTGGGGAAAAGAAGTGGCGCAACAAACTGCCCAGCAGCACAGCTCTCTGTTCAGTTAGAAAAACTTGATTCTATAATTAAAACTAATAATAACATCACGATATTATGTAATGACGGACACGTATGAGCATGATGTGAACAGACCTGAAAGAGACGTTTCAGAACTTACCCATTCCTGGCATCAAGGGTGACAAATCTCGGATGCTTAGTGTCCGTATTGATAGTAGTACAAATGGAGCCGTCGGGCTTGCACGCGGAGATGATGCCGCGCTCTGCGTCGCTGAAGTATATGTTCCCGCCTAAATAGTCAACTGCGATGTCTCCCGGGTCTTCGAGACCGAGCCCTACTAGCACCTGTGAACAGAAATCTTATTATACAAGGCATTTGAATGAATTGGCGAAACGTCACAGACGTATCGCAATCATGACTTTTTATTTAATGCTTCTATTGCCCATGCAATAGAAGCATTAAATAAAAAGTCATGATTTCAAGTCTTTCTTAGCGTATCGATGACGTCCGGTAAGGATCAGGCCCGGGTCGACGGCGCGTCGTGTTCCACGCGCGCCTCAAAGAGATGTCAGCAGTGATGGGGTCCGATAGGGCCGATGCCGCCGGGGTCGCGGGTTGTTCGAAAGAGATACCGTGGCCCTAGCACAGGCAACTGAAGGAATTCGGGTGGGTTTTAGTCAGTAAAAGTCTGACACGCCCTAGCTCCGCCGAGAGCGGGAGAAGTCATTTGATGATTTCCCATCCACAAAAAAAAATCTGCCACTCGTACTCAGTTAACTGACGCAGTCATAAGATCCTCAAGTGCCCAGGTGACAGGACATGCGGCGCAGGATGGAAAGTGGGTCATTGTCTGCGGAGAGATGCCGCAACACTTGAGGTTCATAAACCCACGGGGGTCCACAGATGGTTGTGGAGATTTTCTTTGCTACAACAGACGCGAACCCCTAAACAAACTTAAGATACATAGAATCTAGAACAAACAGTTTCTTACGTGTTTAGTATCCTTGACATCATCGAGCTGAGCCTTGAAAATAGACTGATGGCCCTGTGCTGTCTCCACCCAGTAGATGTATGTGCCATCGAACGATACGCCGTGCGCCTTTACAAAAACATTATTCAATTAGATTGCCTCAGGATTACTTAATTACTTTCAAAGAATCATCGAAATCTGATCTCATAAGGCGGAGATATCCAGTAGCCCCCTTGTTGCCCCTTTTTGGAGGAAGTTCCCCTCCAATCAAAAATCCCCGACGACAAAAAAATCTATAAAAATCGTAGGTTGTATACCAAGTTTCGTCCAGATCAATAGTAAAATACTGCACGCGTAACATGACGACGTCTTGTCGACGGAAGGATAGACAAAATTACACATTGCCGTGCTTAGACGCGTAGAATGCGTAGAAATATTTCTACTGTCTGTCATTTTGTCTATTCTTCCGTCGACAAAACCCGTTTCTGTGGTGGTCATGCTAAGCGTGCTGTAGAGGAATAGCAACAAACTGACAGACGAAAGCAAATTTTTCCAGACTTGAAGCAGAGACGCTTCTCTCGTTCGGTCAATTACTTATATACGTATATTAATCTCCCTAGCCTTTTCCCAACTATGTTGGGGTCGCCTTCCAGTCTAACCGGATACAACTGAATACCAGCATTTCACATGGAGCGACTGCCTGTCTGAGCTCCACGACCCATTAACTAGGTAATACGATACCCCTTGGTAAGACTGGTTGTCAGACTTTCGGGCTTCTGAAGACCCGTAACGACTGTCAAAGATCCACGAATGACAGCCGGGACCAACGGCTTAACGTGCTTTCCGAAGCAGGGAGGAGTCTCGGTATGTAAAGATGGTCACCCATCCACGGACCGACCCCGGTAAGCGTAGCTTAACCTGATAGATCGACCCGTGCGGCTGTTATTACTTAGCCACGAGCATAAGTATATAGTGATTGGAAATTTTACTAACCTTTTTGACGCCAGTAGCTACAGTAATCATCTGCTTAGATTTGATCTTCAAGTATCTGATGTCGTTGCGTGTGCTGAAGAACAGTATCGCTTCCGGTCCTAAAATTAACATAACATCATGCTGTATTCGAAGAACGGCCAAAGGGGTAGGCAGACATGTCTAGTTAAGCTCCATTTACACGGTGCAAGTTTCTAGAACGTTCAAGAGCAATAATCGCATGCCATAAAGCATACGTTCAATTTTATTGCCATACAAGAATTGCATGCTAATGTTTACACGCGTGCGATTTCCTCAAAATGGCATACAATAATTGAATGCAAGATTTGCCATAAAATTGCATGAGACTTAGGTACACCAAGACAATAATATTGCATGCAAGTTTTGCCACGTTTAAACACAGAGTTGCACGTCCTTGTATAATTGATTGAAGTATTAACCCTATTTGCGCTGCCAAATAATAGGTTGGGGAAAAAGTTTCTTCGCATTTTTTAAGAAAATTCAAATCATTTTTTAATATACATTATTTACATTTATCTAAAGTATGTAGGTACCATTTTGTTCCATAACTTTTTGCCATCTTGTAGGTAGGGACATGATTCCATTGCTATAGAAATTTTGGGACTTCTGATCAAAATACCGCGACAAGTAGTTTTGGCAGTCCTCTCGTGATGTTAACCTGACACTGCCTAAATTATTCTGAAGAGACCGAAACAGGTGGAAATCTGAAGGAGCAAGGTCAGGACTATACGGCGGATGCATTAACACCTCCCAGCCAAACTCTCTTAATTTTTGCTGAGTGGCTAAAGATGTGTGAGGTCTAGCGTTATCATGATGAAAAACCACACCCCTTCTGTTGACTAATTCCGGCCACTTTCTCTCAACTTCTGGCTTTAATCTCATCAGTTGTTCGCAGTAGAGTTCAGAATCGATGGTCCTGCCTGGTGGTAACAGCTCATAATGAATATTGCCCTTCCAATCCCACCACACACACAGCATCACCTTGTTGCGAGTTAACCCGGGTTTCGCCACAGTCTGTGAAGCCTGACCGGCCTTTGACCACGACCTTTTTCGCACGTTCTTGTCGTACGTGATCCACTCTTCATCACCAGTTATCAGCTTCTTTAAAAATGGTTCGGTTTCATTACGTCGTAATAAAGAATCACAAATGAGTACACGATTCATTAGGTTTCTTTCAGTGAGCTCGTGAGGTACCCAAATATCGAGCTTTTTTGTGTACCCAGTTTTTTTCAAATGCGCCAAAACTGTTTTGTGGTCAATTCGCAGTTATTCAGCTACGTCGTAACTACTGATATGCCGATCTTGCTCCACTTTTTCAAAAATGGCATCCATTTTATCCGTAATAGGGCGACCAGAGTGACGTGCATCTTTGACATCAAAATTTCCGGATTGTAAACACTTAAACCAAATTTGTGCTACTCTCACAGACACTGCACTGGGTCCATAAACATCACAAATTTTTTTCGCGGCTTGCGTTGCATTTTTACCTTTTTTGTAGTAAAATTTTAAAAAGTATCGAATTTCTTCATTAGATTCACTCATCTTGACAGTACGAAAAACAAATGAAAATCACACATTTTCCTAATTTGAATTTGGAATTATGTTCTTTAAAATTTAAACTTTCAATGATACCAAAACCAGCCAGATACAAATAGTATAGCCAAAGAGATTTTTTTTTAAGTTCATACATACTATAATGCGAAAAGACTTTTTCCCCAACCTAATATTTCATTCAATTTTATTGAACGTCTTGTTTCGTTCGCTCATTTTTGAATGATAGAAAATTTTCATGCCAGAATTGAATGCGACTTTATTGTACGTGCTGTTTACACCTCTACCAGTTTTGAACGGCAACTAACTTGCCCGTATCGTGCAATAATATTGTGCCAGTTAATTGCCCTTTAAATTTAAATTTAATGTAGTAAATTTAATGGTATGCCACAGGCAATAAACTTGCAACGTGTAAATGGAGCTTTAAATAAAATAGATACGACCACACTTGCCAGTTAGTCCCGCAAACTAATGATTGAAAAAAATGTGCTTTTTCTTTAACGTGTAACTTATTAGTTTTAAGGAATAGGTATTCAATATTTTAGTGTATGTTTTTTGACTATATGACCTAGTATCCTAGAAAACGAAAACACGATACAATGAAATTTTCTCGATACAAAAATAATGCAAAGTTCAATCTACTTTTCTGTTTTTTTGAGTACCAAAGCGTAACGCTTATGAGTTATTCAATGGAGTTTACTTTAAAACGTAGAGAGGAGTCGTATCAAGGTTGAAGGAAAACAATTTTAGCATGGAGGAGTCTCGGTATGTAAAGATGGTCACCCATCCACGGACCGACCTCGGCAAGCGTAGCTTAACCTGATGGATCGACCCGTGCGGCGTTATTACTTAGCCACGAGCTCCTCAAAAGAAAACAAAAATTATATGAAAACAAAATCCACTCACCGCTAGCATAACAAAGGTACCCAAACTCATCCTTCGTGTACCCATGATCACATTCGCAATTAAAGTGTCCAGCAGCGTTCACACACGTATGGGAACACTGTGGTCGTTCCATAAGGCATTCGTTGACGTCATCACACTGTTTGGTGACGTAATTGTACTGACTCATGGACGGGGAAGCTAGGCAGATGCAGGTGGGTCCGTGGCGTTCAGGGTAGCATAGCGTGTCGTTGCCTGAGCAGTTGTAGTTTGTGCACATTGAGTGCCCTGTGAAAAAGGGGATTACTGTTAGGTAACATTTTATAGGTAAGTATTTAAACATAATAATGATTTTAATCATTTTATCAAGACAAACTCAACGAATTGTGCTAAACAACCTTCCTTCCTTCCCTATAATTTTTAACTTTAATTCATTTTTATTATTATTTGTTGTTATAGCCGTAATGAAACCAAACACAACAACAACAACATTCAACACAACATTATGTGATACTTTCAACTGTCTACCTATTACGGTTCATGAGATACAGCCCTGTGACAGACAGACAGACGGACGGACGGACAGCGGAGGCTTAGTTATAGGGTCCCATTTGGTACTCTTCTGGTACGGAACCCTAGCAAAGTCCCCCCCTCGGCGTCGCGCCGCGTCTGTCTGTCTGTCTGAACGCTATAAACTCAAAAACTACCAAACGGATTATCATACGGTTATCACCAATGGATGGAGTGATTCATGAGAAAGGTTTAGGTGTATTCATTACGGTTTAGTGTAAATTGGCTGAAATATGACGATGATTGTTGAAGATGTCAGAAAAAAACATGCCGACTAGGAGCTTTGCTGGCGTGCGCCGCGTAAACCAATTAGAGTTATAAATATGAAAACCATGTATTATGGAATCAATACCTAGGTACATTGCGTTCTTTTAATCCCGGTACTACATTCCCGACAGATCTTTTCCATAATCCACGCGGCCAATGCCGCGGGCAAAAGCTAGTGCACTATATTTTAAGGGATATCGATACCTACAGGGTTAGGTTGAACTTCAGTAAGAGAAAATTTAGAGTAAAAAGTATAGACAGTAAAAATTAAACTAAGTACTGCGTGCTTTATCTAAGCGTACGCACGGCTACAGATCAAGCTATACATTTCCAGTATAAGCTCATCTCGCACTGTATAGGATTTCCTTACAATAAGAGGTCAGTGTAAACTGGAATTGTATAGCTTGATGTGTAGCCGTGTGTACCTACCTAGATAAACGTCCAAAGTATCATAATCATAAATCATTTATTTGCCTGAAATATGGTAGGTAGGTACACAAGATATTAAATTAAAGCACAGAACATATTTCACCCTCATTACGAGCATGCTAAATATAGTTAATTTACAACAATTATTTGATTAAAATTACAATTATTGGAACTATTTGAATTATAACAATTTATAAGGAAAATTTGAATTACAATTATTACAATAATTTAAATTACAATTATTAGAATTACAGAGATTTTAATTACTTAAAGTATTGAAATTATTATTAAAGACAAAGTCACAGGAAATAACAGCAAGAACCAGTATCTTAGTGGACACCAAATCGGCATGTGCTTTTATTCAAAAACTTTTTTACAAAAAAATACAACCGACTTCCAAAAACAACACTACAAAGTGAAAAATAACTTTAATTTCGGAAGTCGGTGTCTAGTTAAATGTATTTTCGTTTTTTGCCACCGACTTCCGAAATTAAAGTTATTTTTCACTTTGTAGTGTTGTTTTTGGAAGTCGGTTGTATTTTTTTATAAAAAAGTTTTTATTTTTCCCTTTTTAGTTGTGGTACCTACCCCATACAAATTCTAATACCACTACCTGCAAAACAAACTAGAACATCATCCATATAAAAGTGGGGAAAAAATACGTATTATTGAAGCTAACTCAAAAACTACCCAAGCAAAGTTAATCAATTTTATATGGGACCAACTGTGATGTATACCCTCTCGAATAAAACAAAAAAAAATCCAAATCGGTCCAGCCGTCTTCGAGTAATCGGGGAACATACATAAAAAAAAAAATTTAAAAAAAAAAAGGTTCCGACGAATTGAGAACCTCCTCCTTTTTGAAGTCGGTTAAAAAGTCTTTAACAGTAGAAGCTCTCCTGGATTAACCATTTTCGCAAGGTACAACAGAACCTTTTATATGGCAGGTCAGTCATTCCTTTGGGCAAAGAGTTATATTAGATGTGCCATATAGGCACAGTTCTAGCTTAGGCACAGGCGTTTTTAAGGGTAGGTGTCTAATTATACGTTTAAATGTATTGTCGTTGAGGGTGAAGAGATGACTGTGGTATTTAACAAATTTAGCTACTTCATAAATGTATATGCCGGGAACAGTTAGAAGATTCTCAGACTTAAAGATCGGTTTACATGATTCCGACCAATCCATGCCATACAGTGCCCGAATGCATTTTTTCTGTGCTATGAACACTCTCGTGATGTCACAGGAATTTCCCCAGACAACTATGCCATACCGTATAATGGAGCATATGTAAGCGTGATATACAATAATAGAGGTATGTCTGCTCGTCACGTCTTTTACCTTTCGAAGTGCAAAAACAAACTTGTTTATTTTTATGCATAAACTATTAAGGCCAGGTTATTCGGGCCTGTAGGCCTTTGAAACGCTACCTCCGCCTCCCCCAAATGCAGCGCGACGTGTTTATTTACGACGCGCCGCCGACGATTTCACAGAAAATCCATGCCACAGTGTAAAATATTTGCAGTTGATCAACTTAATTAGTTTTTGTTAGGTCGATTTTTTTCCTTATGTTTACTTTTTATGGTGTCTACGGTGGAGCAAACTAAGATTATTACATAAAATGTCGTTTTGTTTTCACATTATCAGATATTATTATTATTAGATTATTATTAGTAGATTCATTATCCAGGTTTCTTTTGACAATTCAGTTATTCCGTTCAGTGAGAAAGTTAAAAACTTGGGGATATTCATAGATAAGAATTTCTCTTGGACTGCGCAGCTGCGGGAAGTTAGCCGCAGGCTATTTGCATCTGCTGCATCTTTGAAGAGATTACGTAATTTTCTACCGACTGCCACCAAGATTGCGCTTGCACAATCGCTTCTTCTTCCCATCCTTGACTATGCTGATGCCAGCTATCTTGACCTTACCCAAGACCAACTCGATAAACTTGAGCGGCTTCAAAATGTTTGTATAAGGTTCATATTCGGTTTGCGCAAATATGACCATGTTTCTGAATTTCGTGTGAAGCTCAAGTGGTTACCAATTCGCCATCGCCGGAATGCTCATATCCTTTCCCTTTTGTATAATGTGCTCTTTTCCCCTACCACCCCTCTCTATCTCAAGAAACGTTTCCAGTTTCTTTGCGACTCCCACACGAAATTTTTAAGGCTACTCTTTCGAAAAAAGCTTAAAAACAGCGTGCAGATGAAGCAGTTTTTCGCCGGAACCTACAGAGAAATTATATCTGAAAAAAATTGTTAGTAAACTACATGATATGAGTCGTAATTTGGTCTAGCCATAATTTTTCTATCGGTATCACATAATAAGAAAAAAAAACCCCAAATCACCTCCAAATCGTTGAGATGAAACCATTTTACTCCTTCATTTTTTATCAAAAGAATATAAAAAAAAATATCTACTAAGTACTTTGCAATACAAACGAAAATGATTTGGTTTTGTTACTTTTTAAAAACATGTATATTTTTTATTATAAAAAATTAAAAATGCGATCGTTTAAAGTCCATGTCTATGTCATCCCCGCACTCGTCCACGAATTCAGTGCGGGGCGCCTCGTGTTGCTAGGTGGACGTGCGTCGCGTTGCGAGAGCTCAGCACTAGCACTACAAAATAATATCGTAAAATATTACTGCAAAAATTTAATTTTGTTAATACTGGAGTAGGTTTTTTTCTGATTCTTTTATAAGTAGTGTTTTATATTTATATTAATTGTGTTTAAGTTTAGTTTTACTAGTGTTTAAGTTTAAATTGTAAAACATGGGGAATAAGCAGAAACGAATGAAAAGAGGTCTAAAAAAATATTACAAACAAAAGGCTATACATTTATCAAGGTAAGTTTTATCTACATATTCATTATAGCTATAATTACCTTTCATAAAAGTAGATAGATACTGTTTATAAAATACCTATATTCTAACAAAGTCGTAAGTATAATGCTTCTGTGTCATAGAGTAGTGAATGATCACAGAAGGACCATGTCCACGCAATGACTTTTAGTCAATATTATACGAGTAAATTTTCCTTTTCGGTACCTCGGTAAAGTGTATTTTTACCCGACTGCGCCAGAAGGAGGGTTATGTTTTTCGAGTGTATGTATGTATGTATGTATATTTCTTTGGCACGCTCTGTAGCCTAAACGCCTTGATGGATTTTAGCTTGAGAGATGTCATAAGATTCGTCTTGATTGTAAGAGTGACACTGAGTACTTATATACTATCGAGTGGGGTATCAAGGTAAAGGGCTCGAGGAGACGATTTCAAAAATGTATCTCACTAAAATGAAAGAAATAAAAAAAAAAGAACTTTTTAGTCGTTTTTAGCGGTCGGTTTTTTTTGACAAAGTCAAAAATCAATAAATTATAAACAAATATTTTTAATTTATTCTGATTCGTTGCGATTTTTTTGCAGGTCTTGTTTGGCTCCATCTACCGACGAAACCTTTAGCAAAACTGAAAATGCTTCTGAAGTAGGTATCAAATTACGATTATAAGTAAGGTACTTGCTAGTGATTTGTTAACTTATCGACTTCTGGCGTAATTATTTTCAATAAGAAACATATTTCGCTTATGTTTTTATTTAATCTTTTACCGATGTAATTTGTACCGATGTGATTTGATGTAGATGTAATGAATGAATTAATAAAAATAAACAGTAGATAAATTATAAACTTGTCAGGCAATATTATATCGTTAAAAGATTAAATAAAAACAAACATAACGAATGGGTATTCAATATTATGTATTGTTTTTTTTTTACTTTTGTCGTAAGAATGGCGGTTATCGTCGATTTTGCTAACAAACGTAAAATGCACTTAGATTTTAGTACAAAACTGAATCGTTCTTACGGTTTATTTTACTTGTAACTATATACATTTATTTTAGGAACAAGATGATTCGGGCATTCAAAAGCTACGTTCACTACCGGCTGACATGTTGACTCACAAGCATGTTGCAAGGTCTGTCGAAGAACTTGAAGATTTTTCAGCTCCTAGTGAAGTATGTACTATCGATTTGAACTTAC